>JAPJBO010000145.1:0-329847 GCA_030068145.1 Diplonema papillatum
CCCCCCCCGGGGACGGCGGCATCTTCTCAACGATGTTTTTTTTTTTTTTTTTTTCTCAACGATGTTTTTTTTTTTTTTTTTGGATGAGGCACCTTTTCCTTCTATCCTTTCTTTTTTGGAAACAAATTGAAGACATGAGAACACACAAACGCAAACGGTGGTGCCGTCATCAAAGGAAGAAACCAAAAAAGGAAAGGAGAGGAAGAGGCCAGCTTTACTGGGCTGCTTGTGCCGAGGAAAATAAGAGAAAAATAGGTGCGTGGGAGGGTAGGGGGGGGTAACGAAAAGACAAGGGGGGTATGGAAGGCTATGATAACATAGGGTTAGCCTGCCCTGCAGCCCCTTCTTCCGGTGGTTTTTGGCTCGAGCCCTGAGTTTGAGTCAGGGCGTTTGCGTTTGGGGGGCTGTCAGAGTGGCTTGGGCCGTGTCCCGCACTCGTTTCAGCGCAGGCACAGCGGTGTGTCGGTGGTCTTCTCAGACTCACCCGTTTCGTCAGTTTGGACCGGGGGGAACAGTGGGACCGTTTTATACGCCCCGCCTCCCCAGCCGTACGTTCTGAGGAGAAAGGAGAAGTGGCAGACAGTAACGTTACAGGAAAGGAGCACATCTCGAAAAATGAATGAATGAAAAACAAGCACCGTTCCTTCAGCCGCTCAGAAGAGCAGCATCCGGAACGGTCAGGCGTTACTACTGGGGGGGGCTAATTACTATTGAACCGTATAATACAATTGAACCGTATAATACAATTGAACTTTTCGGCGCATCTCAACCGTATAATACAATTGAATTGTAATGTTGCTGTACGGCTGACACTTTCGCACTGCCGTTGAGTGTGAGCCAGTCAGTGAGGCGGCCGTTTTCGTTTCGGCTTTTTTTGGAAAAGTCATGTTGGACCTCCAAAGCGGAGAAGAAATCTTAAAACGAGGTTTTGGTGTGCATTCCGAACCCGGGTCTTCTAAAGGTTTTGAGCATGATCATGGTGATGTCGCTGATGCCGTTGCTCGTGCCAAAGTCTTGGAGCTGGCTGTGTGCGGGGATCATGAAGCACAAACATGGCAATGGGCCGGCAATCGCAGTGTGGCGGTGGCTCCGGAGCTGCTGAGCCAGCTCCGGAGTTGAGCTTCGGAGCCAGCCGGAGACACTGCCAATCGTGACCGTGGCCCGGCATGGGGGCGATGGCCCATCGGATGGGACATATTGTTATCCCCAGATTTATCAGTGGTGCCCGTCTGCCGCCAGCGCTCTCTGTCAAAAAGAGAAAGCAGTAAGTTCGTCGGACTGCGGTCGCCATGCTGTTGGAAACTCTGATACTGAGCAACCACCCCAGAAAAAGTCAACCTCAGGCCCAAGTCAGGGTACTCTCTTGCCAAGAGTCTTGGCAGGAGTCTTGCCAGGTGTTGGTGGAAACACCCACGGCATGCACCAGTTGGGTATTTCCGACCGGGTGCACGAGAAATCAGGGCTCGGAGTCCGAACTGCGGGCTCGAACCTTTCGCTTGTTGCGTGAAGGTTTTCCTTCAGTTTTTGCTCGGAGTTGCATTGTACTCACACTGTGTCATTTAGTCCCGACAACAACGTGTTTCTAACAGGCAAGCTGCACTTCAATTGTAATACACTAGTGTTTTTTGGGGGGGTCTGAGACCCCCCAATTCCACGCCGTGTATCGTTATATTACAATTGAACTCAATTGTAATTGGCCCCCCCCAGTAGCCCGTTTGCGCCAAGAGACACGCGCACGAGTGACAGGTCCACAGGTTAGGGGATAGGAAGGGGGGGGGTCGACGAGGGAAATAAGAAAGCCAAGGAAAAAAAAAAGGTACAAACTTGTACTGCTAGCGGAAATTGCTCCGCAAAAAAGGATGGCTTCCATGGTCTCCCAACCATCCCCATCAGAGGAGTGGAGTAAGGTGCCCGGCCGGCCCCCCCCGGGGGCGGCAGAGCCGCAGGGGATAGCCCACGTCGACCCCGGACCAGCCCAGGTCCTGCCGGCCCCGGAAATCCGCCGGCGGTCGAGTTGGGGGCCCCAGGAGCCGAGCCCGAGCCGCAGGGCCCGGAGGGACAAGGGCAGCCGGAAGTCGGGGGGCCGGGGCAGCGCTCGGCCCCCAGTGATGATAAAATTCCAATTTTTTTCAAAAAAATCAAAAAAATCAAAAAAATCAAAAAAATCCAAAAAATTCAAAAAATTCAAAAAATTCAAAGTGTCACCAATACCTCAGTGCCAAGATGATTGGCTTGAGGAATCACTGCCGTCATCGCCGCCCAAAACGTCGGTGGCTACATCATCAACTTCGATCGGTGACTGGGAACTTCCAGGACCCGGTGTCCGTCTTGCTTCCTCTGCCAGCTTCTCCTCATCCCACCAACAGTTTTCCGGAGGTGTGCGCGGGTGCAAGTTAGTGTGCACAACACACATTTGGTGCATTTTCTGAGCCAGGAGGCGGTTGCGGCGACCGTGGGAAAGCCACTGCATACTAGAGAATGCGCGTTCCACGTCCGCAGAACTCGCTGTGATGGCGGTCACCTCTGATGCAACTTTGGCAAGATTGGACGTCCTTGTTCCCGCTACGACTTTCCACCATGCTTCGGGAGACCTCGTGCAGGCAAGGAGTTCCAGTTCTTCCTTGTCATCGGCGAAGACGCCAGTACCACTCGAAAACTCCAGCAGCTCGGAAGCTGCAGCCACCCCAGCAACCGACTTGATGTAGGCCTTCGCGATCTTTCGCGTTTCAGGTTCGATGGCGTAGTCCGTGAGGATTCTGAGGGGTGACTTCTCATCTGGTGGCTGCGATGGCTTTCCAAGTGTCGACCCCATGCGCGGCGTGAGCACAGTTGCGGCACTGATCCAGCCCCCTTCGTGCTTCCGGTATTTTGCGATCCTGTCCTCGATTTTCGCCTTTACTGCCTGCATTTTCGTCCTCGTGAGTGCGGTAGGCATCGTTCCGGCACTTTCGTCACATGAGGCCTTCACAAACATGAGAGCAGGAATGATGTAGGCCGCTCGAGCGTTCGTTGACTGCAGCAAACTAACTGCCAGCCCGATAGCTTGCATGAAGGGTTGAAGTGCGACGAATTGGGTCCACATGTTGCCTTCTAGCAGGGTAGCGATACCAGGGCAGAGAAGACACGCATGCTTGTCTTCTTTCATCAAGAGAAGCGTTACGCGCTCTTCGGCGACTTGCGCCCACGTTTCTGACATGGTAGTCCAGCGGGTTACCGCAGGAAGCACAAGCTTCTTGGACCGCGTCGACTTCTCTTCGTACAGTTTCGACAGATACTCCGTGTTTCGAATGCTTGCAACAACACTTGTTACCTGAGCAGCGACAGGATGGAATTCGTTCGGTGATTCCTTTCCCTTCGACTTGCGAGTGCCAACGCAGTCGTTGGTGCAGCGAGCGACGCTGTGCGGACCACAGACGAGCGTCTTCATCTTCGGAAAGTTTACTGCAAGTTTCTTTGCTGATGCCACTGCTGTCGAATCGCCGTCCGTCACAACGCAGATTGTCTTCTTCAGCAGGTCTTCGTCGCACTGGCGGAGGTGCGAACACAATTCATCCGAAGTGTGGCTCTTGCGGGTCAGTACACCTGCGTCAATTATCAGGCTCTGCATCTTGTTGGTTCCGGCAGTTGCCGCGAGAATGGCAAAGACCTTCTCCTTCCGTGCACTCTGCCAAGCGTCGCACTGAATGATGAGTTGTTCAGCACTGCTCAGCGAAGCGATGAGTGGGTCGGCAACCTCCTTGTAGACTTCGTTTAGGACACGAGTACCGAGTGTGTGCCGGCTTGGCAAGTCAGATTTCTTCAGATTCGGCCGTATACTTTGCAGGAGCTGAAGCAATAGCGGATCTTCAACCGTGCTGAACGCGTGTCCGCTGGCGAAGACAAATCTTCCAATCGCTTTCTCGAGGTGTGTCTTTTCGCATGCTGTGACGCCGGGAAGGGCTTCTATCCTCCGCTGCTTTGGATCAACAACGCTAGCCCCTGCTGTCGATGCTGCAGCAGTCGGTAGCTTCCTCTTCTGGCCACACGTGGTGTCGCCTGCTTTGGTTCGCACCTCCGGGGTTGCTTTCGTGCACTGTGCCAGATGGGCCCGCATCCGAGTTCCGGTCACACAGAAGATGTCCTCTCTGCAGTGATGGCACTTCGCAGCGTCTTTTCCACCCTCGGAAAACGACGTGAAGTGTGCGCGACTCCAGCATTGTTGACGGCCAGGCATGTTAAGTGAGTTTGTGATGTGTGACTTATAGTGTGTTCCTGGGTGGTGGGGGCAGGGTAGATGCAGGCACAGATCCTATACCTGGCCGTTGTAGTTGGTCACTGTGGCATGCTGATTTTTTTGAATTTTTTCACCTTCAAAAAAATCAAAAAAATCAAGGTCAAAAAAATCAAAAAAATCCAAGGCCTCACAACACTGTCGGCCCCCCGACTTCAGGCATTACACAAAATTACACAAAGCATTACACAAAATTACACAAAAAATTACACAAAGGATTTCACAGTGTATTTGGGCTCGAAATCGCTTTCGGAACCTTTTTCGCGACATTCCCGTCACATTGCTTTGCCCCGTGAGTGAATTTGGATGTCTTTCGAGAAATTTGACAGCTGGCAGACGAGTCTTCCCCACCACCACCACCACCACATCAGACTTTAGCCACCTCCTTGTCACGAACTTTCCTGCACGGCCAACCTTAATAAGGTCCTTATCGAGGCATCGTTTCAAGGAGAATGGCTTGCACTGAATTTTCCTCACTGGCCGCGCAGTAGCCTGTGTGCGTACTGACTCGTGACTGAGTAGGTTCGGATGTCAAGAAGAGTGAGAGTGTGAATCGACAACAATGATGGACGACTCCAGCCTCAGGAGCCCAGGCCGCAGGCGAGACCCAACGTGACCTCGTTGTTATCTACAAGAACGAACACTTCCGAGTGAGCCCGAACGCACCGCCAAAGGTCGTCGACAAGAACGGTGTCGTGTTGGTGTACGTGCCGCTTACGGAAGAAGTGGAAAAGGTTGTGACAGCGACGGGGCAAATACCATTCTCACACAAAACAAATTTTTACCATTCTCACACAAGTTTCAACAAACCTTACCATTCTCACACGGTCGCAACAAATTTTACCATTCTCACACAAGCTCCAACAAATGTTACCATTCTCACACAGTCGCAACAAATGCTACCATTCTCACACAGTCGCAACAAATACCAAAGACCAGAGAGGCGGGTTTGAACCGACGCCACTCAAATTCTAAGATTATAAGGGGCGTTTACCTCTAATACACACGGCAAATTTTAAAATCCCCATAATGCACATGGCAAATTTCAAAATCCCCATAATACACATGCGATTATTTTTTACCACATAATACACATGGCGTGTAGTTTTTGAGATTTTTTGGCACTTGATATTTGGACTCAAATTCTGGGTGAAATTCGGGTGTACTACCACAGTAGTGGTAGAAGTAGGGGTTCGCCCAATACCGTTGAATACGGGACCGATATGGCCCGCATTATGGCCGCACAGCAAACGATAACAACGCGTACAGATATTAGATAGTAACAGATTTGGCAACGCCTCCTCTCCAGCCAGTGCATCCACAACTTTCCCACAAGGGAGTTCGCCCGGATAGAACCCGAGTACAGGCTCAGCCCGATACTGGGTATGCCATCCTTTGAGTACCGTACTCAGTTACGAGTCAGTGCGCCGTGGTCAAAGCTGACTCGAACCCTAATTTCTGCTACTCTGGCCCTCAGTCTGGGCTTTCATGCCAACTCTTCGACGCTGTTGACAACAGTGTTGTCGTCAGTTTTTTAAGTAGGTTGCCGAACTACAACGACACCACTTTGAATACCGTCTCATCTCAGTAAACGGGAGTGAGCCGGGTCAAGGTTCAGAAGATTGAAACGAGCAAGAAACCACTCAGGTGCAGCATTAGCAAACAAATCTTACAAGAGCTAAATTTCAAAACGAAGGAAATCAGCAACTGGTGTGATCTGCAAGACACTTTAGAGCTTGAAAAGTTGAACACAAAACTTGGACCCAAATCATGGATCCAAAGCTTGGAGCCAAAGCTTGGACCCAAAGCTTGGAGCCAAAGCTTGGAGCCAAAGCTTGGAGCCAAAGCTTGGAGCAAAACGTGGACGTTTCTGTCAGAATGTCACTCGAATGTGTGCACGCACAGGGTTGACCAAAAACAATTTGCCATGTGTATTATGTGTCAAAAAATAATTTGAAAAGTGCATTATGGTCACAAAGAATTGCCGTGTGCATTATGGGGATTTTGAAATTTGCCATGTGTATTAGAGGTAAAAGCCCGATTATAAGACCCCAAACTTTCCAAAGGGCCAAAGTGACTTGAATTGCAATGTGTCAAGTTTGGGCATTCACCCGGGGACTACGCGTAAAGTAGTCGGGGTTGATTCGTGCTGAGCGGCGTGCTCTTCCCGGGAGTCCCGCCTGCCGGGAGCGTGCTGCCCGTCGAAAGCGCGCGCCAGGTCGAAGGCGAGCAGCATGTGAACGACAACCGGAAAAAAAGGCCTTTTTCCGGTTGATTGCCGCCGTCACGGTGTAGAGCTGCTTCTCTGTGCCTCTCGCTACCGGAAGCCTCCGGACTGAGGAGTCCATCGATGGAGGAACGTGGGGCGGTCTTTGATAATGGTCTCCACTATCTTCCAAAGGGCGGGTGAGTGCGTTCTTGTGGCGAATCCCCAGGAGGCCCCGAGGGGCTTTTTGGGGGGCCCCGTCCGACGGGAGTGACTGGTCTAAACGGTGGCTTCGGCAGTCCACACTGCAGCATCTGCCCAAGTGTTGGTAAGTGGTGGTACCGGCCAAATACCTGACTCAGCCCGGGGCTCTGGAGTGCAATGAGAGCTCCAGCCGGGGCTCCGGGCCCACACTGTCTCGAGCGCTCTTCGCTCTGCGGTTGGGGTCCTGATTGGCTTCGCTTCATGAAACCGTCGTGACTCTGGCGCCCCAGGCTTCCCTGCTGCATCACCCTCGCCGCCTGCGTGGTTGCAGCCTCACCGACCCTCGGTAGGCTGCAGCGGGCCCGGCAGTGAGGCCTCAGTGCACAGGGCAAAGCAGGTGCCAGGAAAAACCAAAATATGCCCAGAAAACTTCGAAACTGAAGAAATTGGGGCGAAAAGTATCCTGAATGGGCTGGGAACCCCCCCCCAAAAAAAAAGAGCTACAAAAGGCTACAAAAAGCTACGCTGTAGCTAGCTGTAGCTTTTTGTAGCTAAACCTCACACTGCCCTGTAGCTTTCTAATCATTTTGTGTGTACACGCGACTGTGTGAGAATGGTAGCATTTGTTGCGACTGTGTGAGAATGGTAGCATTTTGTTGCGACTGTGTGAGAATGGTAAGAAATTGTTTGGACTGTGTGAGAATGGTAGCATTTGTTGCGACTGTGTGAGAATGGAAAGAAATTGTTTGGACTGTGTGAGAATGGTAGCATTTGTTGCAACTGTGTGAGAATGGTAGCATTTGTTGCGACTGTGTGAAAATGGTAAGAATTGTTGAAAAAGTGTGAGAATGGTGTTTACCCCGACAGCGACCGTCGAGAGGGACGCGAAAACATGGGAGCTTCCCGTGCCGGAGTCAAAGACTGATTCGTGTGACTCTGAGTCAGAAAGGGGCGCTGGAAAGATCTTGCGCAGAATTCTTCTACCCGGAACTTCTCTCTCCGGATGTGCCGAAGCCTGTGGCGAAGGTCCTGCCACAACTGTAGTTACTGGAGAGGCGGGATCACGGCCGCTGAACACAAGGCCCCACGCACGAGAGCAGACAGCGAGGAAGGCCGGTGAAAAGGTGCGCGCCGTGCCGCAGGCGACTCCGCAAAGCTGCCACCTCGTACGGCAGGTTCCGCCCACAGGCACTACTCATCGGAATGGCAACGCAAGCAGGCCCGATGGAAACACGAAGTGAAGCGCGAGAGACGGGACGCGAGCCGTGCACCAAGGGAAGACCGGGCGTTGGGAATCGTCAATGATCGTGCGAAACCGGAAGAAGTCCAAAAACGAAGCAGCATCGACATGGAAGCACAATCCAAGGACAGCCAAGCAGGCCTCCCAGGGCAGGGGAACCTACGGCGGTGAAGTAGCGAAGCTCACTCGAGCGACCGATGAAGTCCCTTGTCAATACCAACGACGGTAACACGCATGCACAATGCCGGATGCTAGCTTCTGTCAAGAGCATGCGTGGCACAGCCGTGTCTTAAAGGTGAGATGAGAGGCATTGGCTCACTCTGTCCAAGGACATACATACCACTACTGTAGTGGCTCACATGGTTGAAGGGAAACTCTTTTTGGTTCGACTCACGGTTCTGGGACCGTTGAGGTTGTCGCTTCATTGCGAAGGAATCCTGGGGGGACGTGGGCCCGGTCCGGGAGGGCAAGTTCTCAAGACCAGTCGCTGTTGTTGAAGACCCATTGATCGGGAAATCCTTCTTCAGAACCATGCGATTCAACTCGCGATACGTGATGCTCGTTCTCGGATCCAACACCCAGTTATGCTGAGACAGTGCGTGATGATCACTCGACCGATTCGGACACTTCAGTGTGAACACACAGCACGTCACTGCAAAAAGTTCGCTGCGTATACCAACCTACTCGGCCCTGCGCAGAGCACGAACATGAAGCCGCAGTGTCGCACGGAAACTGAGCACTGCCCCCCTTCGCCTTTTCGGATAGCGTGGCGAAAGCCGCAGTGCCACTCGAAGCTCGCAAGCAGCCGCCAGAACCTGAGCCCCGGCTGAAGGACACAGGCGAGCAACGAGTGCGTGTAAGTTACGTTCGTAATGTGTAGTAGGCACCGTTCGGAACAGCTGAAGGCCTAAACGGGAAAAGTCAGTGCCTGCATACGGACAAGCCAAGCAACCAACCTATCTTTCCCCCCAGGGCCCATACTACTTATGTAGTATCCGGAACAGCTCAGTGTGTGCACAGCACGTCGCTGCAGAAGTTCGCATCGAGTAGAAAATCACCCTCTACTCGCCTTCGCGCACAGCACGAACAATCGAAACAAGAACGTGACGTACCCCGCATAGCCGCTGTGCCACAACTCCCAGTGGCGTGATTCGCCGCGAAAGACTACGTCGGATGGATCTATCTATAGATTGTCGGTTCGAGACAGGCCGCCGTCGTTGCTCGAGCAAACACTGCCACTACTCGGAGACCTGGCGCTCCGCTCGGGCTGAGCGGGCTCCCGAGCGGCGTGCCTCGATCCTCCCGACATCTGCGGCGATAGTCTATCGCCGGCTTCGCAGTCACCTCTTTGCACGTGAAGTGTTGTGCTCATCTCGTCATGATCAACTTCGTTGTCGTCGCTTCATTGCTCGCGCAGGTGCCGTTATTCCAACCTTCGCTCTCAATTCTGGTTCCCGCGCTTTTCTGCACCTTCTGGTCTTTCCGGTAGCCAGCACCACGTTCTCGCGCTTCACTCGATTCGGAGGTAATGCCGCCGGCGAGGCTCTTCGGTGCCACTTTCTCAGCGTTTATTTGCCTTTAGGTAAACCCCGTTTTCTTCTTCGTTGAATGATAGCACGCCCCCACCGCGCACGATGATGCACCTTCCTGTCCAGGTCAACGGCTCCTCCGGATTTCGCCTGCAACTGCGATGCTCACTCGGTGCAGCACCGGAACGTGGCGCCGACTCCGTCCCACCTGGCACGGGCGACCTCGAAGGCTGAGTAGCTTCGCAATGAAGCGACAACCTCAACGGCCCCGGAACCATGAGTCGAACCAAAAAGAGTTTCTTCGCCACTGTGAGCCAGTAACTACAGTAGTAATGATGTCGATTCACAATCTTCTTGACACCCAAGCCTACTTAGTATGCACGTCGGCCCAGGGGGGCAAAATCAGTGCAAGCCGTTCTCTTTGAAACGGTGCAGACCTACAATACACTGTAAGGGCCTTACTAAGGTTGGCCGCGCACAAAGGCTCGCGACAAGGATGGTGGCTAACGCCTGGTGTGGTGGAAGACTCGTCTGCCAGCTGTCAAATTTCTCGAAAGACTTTCAAATTCACTCACGGGGCAAAGCTGAGGCCAAAATGTGACGGGAAAGTCTCGAAAAAGGTTCCGAAAGCGATTTCGAGTCCCGATACACTGTGAAATCCTTTGTGTAATTTTGTGTAATTTTTTGTGTAATTTTGTGTAATGCTTTGTGTAATGCTTTGTGTAATTTTGTGTAATTTTGTGTAGACAAAAGCCACACTGTGACATTCTACCTTGACGATGGAGTGTCAGGCGGAGACCTCGACGCGATCGCGCGCTGGCTGCAGGGATACGAGCGGCGGGCAGCGGCCGTCGGACTGCGCCTGAACCGGGGCAAGTGCAGACTGGCGATCGCGGCGGGGGCGGAGATACCCGACGGCCTGCAAGGCATCGAGACGTGCTCGCTCGACGAGATCGAGCATCTGGGAGTCCCGTGTGGCTCGCCAGAGAAGATCCACGCGTTCGTCGAGCGGGCGGCACAGGGTGCGGAGAGGAAGCTGAGGATGATAGCGTCCCTGCCCGACGCGCACGTGGCGCTCACGCTAACGAAGTTCTGTGCGGGCTTCGTCGGCGTAGTACATCTCATGCGCGCGACGGGGTCCGTCTTCGACTTCGCGGGAGTCGACCGGGCCACCCAGTCCTGTCTCGCGACTATCACCGGGATACAGACCGACGAGGCGGCGTGGACACAAGCGTCCCTCCCGGTCAGGATGGGTGGCCTCGGCCTCCACAGCTGCGCAGACGTGACAGGGATTGCGCACATCGCGGCGGCACTAGATGGGGGGACGCATCTCCCCGCCCTCGTGTCCGAGGCCCTGGGGCCACGCCTCACGTGGCAGCAGGACGACACCGTCCAAGCGTCCCTCGCGGACCCGCGCCTTGCAACGTATGAGTCCGTCCTGGAGAAGATCCAGGACGTCATGCAGGCGCGGACCCAGTACGAGGGGCGAGGACAGAAGGTGTGGTCGTCCGCCTTGGCCACCGAGAAGCGGAAGAACCTCCTCGACCTGCTAACGGAGGAGCTCGCCCGCTCGAGCCAACTGCAGGGAGCGGCCCTGTCCCAGGCGCAAGACCGGATCCGGGCGAGGATCCAAAGCAGCTCCGGCAAGCACGCCTCGGCGTGGCTGTACGGCAACCCGGAAGCGGATACCGGGATGTGGTTGTCCTCGGCCGAACTGGCGGTGGCAGTACGCCTTCGGCTGGGGCTGCCAATTGCGGCCGCGCCAGGGGAGTGCCGCCTCTGCGGGCACGGGGCGACCGACGTCATCGGCTCGCACGCCCAAACGTGTTTCGGCAGCGGCCGCCGGACGCGCCTGCACAACGCGCTTCGGGACATTGTCGCCGACTTCGCACGTCGAGGGCTGCTGGGCCCCTCGATCGAGCGAGCCGTGTTCGCGAACACGCGGCGCAAGCGCCCGGACATCAGCTACGTCCGGGACGGCACCACCGTCCTACTTGACGTCGCAGTCACATACCCCCTACAGCTCTCGCAGCCCCACTACGCGACCAGGGCCGCAGCGGAGCCAGGGGGCGCAGCAGCCGCGTATGCTGTTGCCGTCAAGGAGCGTGTCTACAACAGGATCATCGCAAATGAGCCGGACCCGCGGGAGTGGCGAGCGGTGCCGCTAGTTGTAGACACGTTCGGGGCCTGGTGCCCAGGAGCAATCACGGAGCTGCGGCACATCGCCCGCGCGAACGCCCTCCGTGAAGACCGGACCGCTTCGGCCGCCTGCCAGGACCTCTTCCACCGCTTGAGCTTTTCTATAGCCCAAGGGGTGGCGAGGATCGTAATTGCATCTGGTGGGGCGCGACCGGACGAAGCGAATCCACCCTGATGCAGGGGGAAGAGTCACTGCATCGCGGGTTTTTTTTCCTGGTCGGACCTGCACTCAGATGCAGGCCAGCCCAGGTCGCAGTGAGGTGGCGTTCACTGTGTGCTGAAGAAGCATTTCTTTGGACTACCGCTCCGGAAGCAACCGGATACCGGCAGCCCCGCTGTACCAACATGGCTAGAACAGTGTCCCGCGCTCCAAAAAAAAAAAAAACCCGCAAGGACTGCCCAGCTTCAAAGGTTTGATGGAGGATTTCGCTCTACGAAGGCCGCCGGCGTTGAAGTTCGTTGCTGAGCGTGTAAAATCGACTTATGACGATCCGCTAACCCACCGCTGGACCGCTGCCATCATGAATTACCTGCGTTGAGAGGGAGGGACAGGCGGAGGGACGGTTTTTTCCTTTCCTTTCGTTTCCAGTTGGTTTCGGCATATAAAAAGAAGAAGGGACCGGTTAGGACGCTAAGAGTGAGGGAGGACGCAGATCAATAAAATGAAAATGACAAAGAGAGCGAAATAGGAAATAAAGAGCCGAAGGGCGATCATCACCGTGGACCCAAGCAAACGCTGGACGGGGGAGACCCTGCCCGAAGGAATCAACCACCCCCGGGTGGGCTAGTCTGACACAAGTTGTCAACCAGGGGTTTTTCCCTTTGGCGAAAAAAAATTTTTTCGCCAAAAAAAAAAAAAAATCTGAAAAGGGGTTGGCGAAAATATTTTTTTCGCCAAAGGGATTTTTGCGTGGGGGGTCAGGGGGGTCACCTACAAGAGCCGAGACAGCAGGCGAGGCCGGAGGCCGAGGCTGGGTGATGCCCGAGAAGGCCGAGACAGGGCAGGCGAGGCCAGAGGCCGAGGCTGGGTGATGCACGAGAGGTCCCGGGCAACAGCACAGTCGAGTGCAGAGGCGGGCCCGCGGAGGCTGTGAGAGGGACTCAGGATGAGGTTAACAAACACACTGTCTTGTTTCTTGTTTAACACAAAGTCAGCCAGGCCCAAACCAAGTAACATGTCGCTTGCGAGTTTCGGTTTCCGTGCGGCCGCTGCACGTGGCCCCTCAGACGAAACCATCCAGTTCGACTACGCGAACTGGAGAGGACCGAAGCTTGAGAAGCAAGCAAGCCTCAGGCGCATCAACCAGGGGACAGGCAGCAACAGGCTGAAGAACGCCGAGTTGCTGGCTAAGGTGAAGGCCTACGATGCTGCTCAAAAGAAGATCGCCGCCGAGAATGCTCTCACTGCTCGCACATCAGCCGAAGACCTGCCCGCTCAAGCAGAAGTTGCCATCCCAACACCACCTGCTGCAGTTGAACCCCCCGCATTTGAAGGCTACGAGGTTGTTGCCGAGTATGAGTCGGACCCAGATGATGACAGTCTTGTCGGACTTTCCGTTCTTGCTTTAGTAGCTGTCGTGGTCGTGATCCTGTCCGGTTCAGCAGTGGCATTTGAGCCGATTGTTGTTGACGACGAGCCCGCTCCTGAGTCGGAAGAAAACACGAAGTTTCGTACATTTGGCAGTGGCAAAATTCTGCGATCCACTGTTGACAGGTGGCTTGCCGAGTATCCATGGCTCGATGTGTCAGATGCGGGGGCCCAGTGCAAGGTTTGCAGCCAAAAGTTTCCGCGTACAAGAGCAGTCCTCATCAACATGCCTTACGCCGACCAAACGCACCTCCGAAACCGCATGAAGAAGCACGAAACGTCCGCCGAGCATGTTTCTGTCTCTGACATTATGACAAACCTTCGTTCAGGTGTCAGTAAGATGCGGGCTCAACTGCGCAAGATTGTCAAAACAATCTTTAAAATCGCACGCCTGGAAATCCCCCACACGGTGCACGTGCACGACTTGCTATCCTTCTTTTCTTGCTTGCACCAGGACCGCGATTTCTGTGCTTGGCTGAAGCAGGATGTGACGTATACATCGTCAACTGTGGTGAGAGAGCTTCTGGAGTTGATCGGCTTGGTATTAGAGAAGCGGCTGTACACCGAGATTAGGGAGTCCCGGTTTTGGTCAGCCACAGCAGATGCAACAACCGACGTGACGGGAAAGCACCAACTTGTGGCCACCGTTCGTTACCTCAGGAGAAATGCTGTCCAAGAGCGCTTCATTGGCCTTGAAGTCCTGCACGATCAAACTGCAACCGGCTACGCAACGAAGATAAAGCAGATGCTGTGTTATCTCCCGAAGGGCTCGTTCGTATCCTGCTCGTTTGATGGGGCTTCGGCGATGTCTGGGAAGTTTCAGGGTGCCGAGAAGAAGGTTCGCGGTGGGATCAATGCTACTGCGCTCTTCATGTGGTGTTGTGCCCACGTCCTCAACCTCCTTGCCCAGGATGGCATAAAAGCAGTTGCGTTCATGGGAGACTTCTTCAGAACCGTCCGCGCCCTTTGGCTGATCTTCTCCGACTCCGACATCAACAAGCTACTTCTGAGCAGCGTATTCGCAGACCCGACATTTGCAGCGATGTGTGAGAAGGTGAATCGTGCCCTGGTGGAGCCGTCCGATACACGCTGGCTGGCCTACTGGAGAAGTGTCTCTGTCATCCGTATGCAGTATTCTGCAATACGCGAAGCCCTTAGACGCATCTGGAACGAGCGGAACAGCACCCACGCAGAGCACCTGTACAAAGAGGTGAGTAAGCCGCAATTTTTTGCATGTCTTGCACTTGCGTGTGACGTTCTGGAAAAGCTGCATGCAATCTCTCTTGTTTTCCAAGGAACCGCGACCACCATCTCGGATGTTTGCAGAGAAGTGGACTCGCTCGAAGCAGAATTGAGGGCACTAAGCTCGGAAGAAAGGGCCAAAAAGATCACGAAATACTACACTTGCTGGCGCCGTTCGTTCTTCGAAGCGACCAACGTTGCCGTTACCCCTGCAGCGTTCAGCACATTCCATCAGACTATCGCCTCCCCATACATTGCTGCACTCCTCAAGTCCACAACGGTCCGGTTTGAATCCAAGGAAGTTCTTCGGCACTTCGTTGTCTTTGACCGCATTGCGTGGCCAGAGGGCGCGCACCTTACAAACTGGGGGGATGAACACATCCGGGAGCTCTACAGATACTACAGCAAGCCCGGCCGGGTCACGTACCGACAATATGAAGTGGACGTGCCAGCAACAGACACGATGCCTCGACCCACATACAGCACCACTCGCTCGGAAACGAAGACAGACCACGGCACTCCCCTTTTGCACGGAATGACCGAGGCAGACCTGGTGAGAGACTGGACCCTACTTAAGGAGGTTCTACGCGCCTCAAGATACTCCAAAAATGCACACGCGGTGTATCAAGCCTTCGCCCCTGATGGCACTGCGAGTGCCCGCATGCAGCCATTGAGACAACTGGTCGAACTGGCACAGACCATTGTCAGTTCCTCTGCAGAAAGTGAACGCCAGTTCAGTACCCTGGCCCGTGTAAAGACCCGACTGCGCAACCGCATGCTGAACACGACACTGCGCGCCCTCTTTTTCATCGAAGACACCGATGAGAAGGAGATGGACGACGCGACTGCGGAGGAGGTAATCGACCTTTTTACTTCTGGCTTCGCAGCCGAAGCCCTAAGGGCAGCATGGTTTGCTGGAGAGTCTGAGCCGGTGGAGAAGGTAGCGAAAAAGCGCAAAATTGACTTGACACTACCCTGAAACCTTGCTGCACCTCCTTGTCCTGTCTTGACTTCTTCTTTTGTTAACTTGTACCCGTCCCTTCCACCAGACCAACCGCACGTATTCTCCGACTCTCTCTTCCTCCTTGCACCACGAACCGCCGAAGACTCAGAATGGAAGGACAGATGCGGGTGGACGGGCTCTGTACGACGTGAGGGCGAGAAAAATTTTCTCGCTGACAGAAGAAATTTTTTCGCCAGCATTTTTGGCCTTGCTGGCGGGCAGAATAACCCCTGTTGTCAACAGGAAAAAAAAAAAAAAAAGGTTTTTTGTGTTTCCGACGATCCCGTGGGACGTACAGATTGGATTTTTTTTTTTTTTGGAGCGCGGGACACTGTACAAGCCATGTTGGTACAGCGGGGCTACCGGTATCCGGAGCGGGAGCCCAAAAAAATGCTTCTTCAGCACACAGTGAACGCCAGTCTCACTGCGACCTGGGCTGGCCTTTTTTTTCTTTTTTTGGATGAGGCACCTTTTCCTTCTATCCTTTCTTTTTTGGAAACAAATTGAAGACATGAGAACACACAAACGCAAACGGTGGTACCGTCATCAAAGGAAGAAACCAAAAAAGGAAAGGAGAGGAAGAGGCCAGCTTTACTGGGCTGCTTGTGCCGAGGAAAATAAGAGAAAAATAGGTGCGTGGGAGGGTAGGGGGGGGTAACGAAAAGACAAGGGGGGTATGGAAGGCTATGATAACATAGGGTTAGCCTGCCCTGCAGCTCCTTCTTCCGGTGGTTTTTGGCTCGAGCCCTGAGTTTGAGTCAGGGCGTTTGCGTTTGGGGGGCTGTCAGAGTGGCTTGGGCCGTGTCCCGCACTCGTTTCAGCGCAGGCACAGCGGTGTGTCGGTGGTCTTCTCAGACTCACCCGTTTCGTCAGTTTGGACCGGGGGGAACAGTGGGACCGTTTTATACGCCCCGCCTCCCCAGCCGTACGTTCTGAGGAGAAAGGAGAAGTGGCAGACAGTAACGTTACAGGAAAGGAGCACATCTCGAAGTAACAACAGTCTCTGGGGTCGTCCTGCCTGCCCGTGTCTGGGCGGTGGTCCTCTGTCCTGGCCCCTGTCTCCTGCTCTGTGGTCGTTCTCTCGCCCGTTCCGGTTTCTTCCGGGCGGTTTGGGCGTGGCCTCTGTTGCTCCGGCCCGGAGTCCGGGTGTTGTTACGTCGAAAGGCGGGAAACATAAGAGGGGCGCGGTGGCTGGGTCAGTGGGTGTTTGGTTGTAATCCGGCTGCCTCATTGGCCCGTTGTTGACGCTATTCTGCAGTTTTCTATCTGCAGCCCAGTGACCGGTAATAAGCGGTCTCCCCCTGTGTTGACCTTTAACTGGGTGGTCAAGGGAGCCGCCGCGGTGCACCAGTTCCTTTGTTTTGTCGTTGGTTGCTGAAAACAAAGACGGGTGCCGCGTGGGGGCGGGATGTACTTCACTTCACTTGGTTGTCGGCAGACAGGTCGTGTGACGGTGTGTCAGGCAGCTGTCTATCGAACCTGTCTCTCGGTTTTCCTGCAGTTTCCTATCTGCAGCCCGGTGACCGGTAATAAGCAGACTCCCCGTGTTTTGACCTGCTGGGTGGTCAGGGAGGCTGCCGCGGTGCACCGAGGTTACACAAAGAAGACGTTGCTTGTTGCGGACTGCGGAGGTCCAGCTTAGGGAGTGTGATAGTAGTTGATCAGGGGGGAGCATGCTTATCACTTCAATTGAGCTTCATCGGTGGGCGTGAGCTTCGTGAGCGGGGTCGTCGTCCCGCAGCTGCGCATGGCGTCCTCAAGTCGAACTTCAGAAGGTCCTTCGTCAGCCGGACTCCGAGTCGCTCTCCCGCGGCCGCCACTGGCTGGGGAGAGGAGTCCATGGTCCGTCCCCGGCGATGTCAGGACCAGTTGAAGGGGAAGATGGCGGAGTAGGAGGGGGCGAGACCGGTGTCGCCGCGGTGAAGGCGGACAGGCGCGGAGAGGGCTCTTCGTCGCGTTCGCGACTCTCCATGGATGGAGACCGGGTCCCCTCTGCATCTTTACGCTGTATCGCGTATTGCGGGATGACGTTGATCCGCTGCAGGTAGCGGAGGGCGACGTCAGGATGCTTGAATAGGAGCTCCCACAAGCGGATCTCAATTGCAGCGGACCTGTCGAATCCCACCGCATCCCACATCGCCGCGCGTGCAGGCCCCGTTTCCGCATGCCTACATGAGATGAATATGTGCGGGAGGAAGCTAGGGACTCGGTAGCCACAGAGCGGGCAGGGTCGGAAGTACAGAGCCCTCTCTCCGGCCGGGAGGTTCATGTACCCTGAAAAGTACCGGGTGACAAAAAGACCGTGGTGCATGGTTCGGAACTGCCGGATTTCCTTCTCCGCTCTCACGGTCAGCTTGTCAGGTACTGGGATTTTGCGCCCCCCGACGATCTTGTAGAAGGGCATGCCCACCACGAGGCGTCTTGCCCTCATAATCGCACCTTTGGCCCCCCTCTCTCCGTCCTCCCTGAACAAGAACAGCTTGAAGCGGTTCGTTGCTTCAACGTACGAGAAAGGCGGTGGTCGGGAAACTCCGACCGCGAGGACCATCTCAGGGGATAGCGACAATTCGTAGGCCAGTTTTGCCGCTTTTTTCGCAAGCGAGTCGGCGTGGTCGTTTCCGGCGAGTTTGCAGTGGCCGAAGACGAATTGAAGGATCAGGGTGTACCCCCTCTGCCGGTGGGCGCCCAGACTGAGCTCTGTTGCCAATGATTGCGAGTCGCTGAGTACCCATGCCACCTTCGGATCTTCAGTACCTGCCTGCGTAGCAGCTTCCTGCGCGGTCTCTTCATCCAAGATTTCGACCGCGTTGAGGAGAGAGACCTGCTCAGCGCGGTAGCTGTTTGCATGAGCTCCAACTGGGCAGATCCATGTGATGGCATTGCCGTGCACTGGTCGCCTCCAGTCCGGGCCTTGGTTGCCAAACGGGTTCTGCACGTAGACTCCGCCGCCTCCCCACAGGGTAGTGTCGGTGGTGTTGGTAGACCAGGGTTTCAGCTCCGCAGGGCCCGTGTAACGTGGGAGGCGAGCCTCTCTCCTGGCGGAGCCGTCTGCCCAGGCTATGCGGTAGGGTTTCGGGAGAGCATCCAGCCTGGTCGACACCGTCCTTAAGTTCGTAGCCGGATCTTTCGACCGCTTCTTCCCGAGCGTGCTATTGATCGTCACCCCGGTAATACTTTCCCAGGGTCTGAACGGGCAGTACATTGGGATTTCTCGGCTCCTGGTCTTGGTGCGCGCACGCTCGCTAAGATCCGCATATTTCTTGAGCAGCAAGCTGCGCGTGTCAAGCACGTCGGACCAGATGGAACGTCGTAGCGACATTTTTTCGCAGAGAGCGCCGAGTCAAAATCAGGTTTTTTTTGGATGAGGCACCTTTTCCTTCTATCCTTTCTTTTTTGGAAACATTGAAGACATGAGAACAAGGTTATCGGTTCTCGGTACGGTGGATACCTGCCTCGGGTTAGTTCTTGAGAACAGGTGAGGTGGTTCCTTGTGCCTCCCCGTCGCCATCCTTGGCGCGTTGGTTGTTTTCGTGTTCGGTTTCGTTCTTTGTTTTTACAGTCTCACATTGTGGCGGGGGGGTTCAGTGAGCTTTTTACTTTGCCCGCCCTCCCCTACTCCCGGAACTGAACAGAGGGGAAATGGAAATAAGAGGTGGAGAAAAGAGAGATCCGGGATGGTCTGCGCGGTGCTGTTTCGCGGCGGCAGTCCGATGCGGGCTTTTCCTGGGTGTCGGTGGGCGTTAGCGTCTTAGTTCGCCCTCCCGACGCCGGCTCCAGGAGATTGTCTTGTTGGTTGCTAGTGCACTTGTACGTCGTTTCATGCAGTTTTCTATCTGCATCCCGGTGACCGCTCGTAAGCTTGCTTCACCCTTACTTTGACCTTTCCTATGGTCAGGTGTGCATGCTGTCGGTGCACCGTGCATTCCTCCGACTCGGTCTGAGGGTTGTTGTTGCCAGGCTTGGCGCCTGTGCGTTTGTCTGCGTTCGGTCTCTTCTTTTTTTTTCCCTCCCGTTCTTTTTCATTCATAGGCATTGGCCGGTTAGGGCAGACTACTTTTAGTTTTTGATCCGCGTCCCCCGACCCTTGAAAATTTTCCGCGCGCGCGCGCAAAAAAAAGGAGGTCTTCATTTTCCCACACTAACTGTTACAGCAAGTGAAAAGAAAATGAAGATTCTTTTATTATCGATTAGTCAACCTCTACGACCGCTCAGGAACACCTTCGAAAAGAAGACTTGTACTCACGTACAAAAAGTTCCGGCATACGCCATTGCGAGTCGGATAAATATACCGGTTGTCGAAGAGATTCTAGAACTGATGGGCGCCGCAACACCGGGTGTGAAGAATGAATTCATCCACAGATTGGGGTTCGGATTCCCGGTAGTGGATGATCTGTGTGAGGAAGGTGTATTCGACATCAGGCCGGACAACAGGAGTGCGAAGAAAGTATTTATATCGACCAAGAGGGCGCTGAAAGATAAACAGCAACCGCTTCTTGAGTCCCTCAGACGTCAGAGCTTGCGGGACGGTAACTTGGACGAAATAGCCCATCAGCTGAAGCTCGAAGTCGAGAAAGGATGGCTAGAAGGACCCTTTACGACCGAGACTCTTCCCGTCGAACAATTTATTCCCATTAGGCGATTCATCGTGGTACAAGGCGACAAGCACCGAGGATGCGACAATGGTCGTGCGACGAATAAGGTTACTCGGATCCACTCTCCGATAACCCTTTTGGGTATCGATAATTTGGTAGCCACAGCTGTTGTCTTGTATCAACAAGGCGTAGTGCACCAATCACAAGCGGTGCTTGATCAATCCGACGCCTACAAGTCGTTGATTGCGGATAAAGCACAGCGCAAGTATGCGGTGATCGTATCAATCCATCCGAAGACACACCAACTACAATTGTATCTGAGTAATGTGTTGTGCTTCGGAACGGAATCGGCTGTACTGGATTACAACTGTCTGTCTAAGTTTGTTACAGCATGCGCGCGCAGGATCATGGGTATACCGGCCTCTGGCTACTTCGATGATTTCAGCATGCTGGGAAGGGAGGATGATATCGATCAGATGTCAGCCGACTTCCAAACGTTCTTCACGACGATAATTGGCCTCATCTTTCAAGACAGAAAGAAGCGGGTGGGACAATGTGCGACGTACCTGGGGGTGCACGTCGACGTCGCCGAGCCCGGGATGATTACGCTAGCAATCACACGGGAAAGATCTGCGAAGCTGAGGCGAACAATCGAGGAGTTTCTAAACGAAGACGCGCTGACACCGCAACATGCTGGCAAGCTCGTCGGGCAACTCAGTTTTGTGCAATTGAATCTGACGGGATCGATAGGGCGAGCATATATCCACCCGATTCGATCGCGGCAATATTCCAGAATGAACGTCGTGAAGCTCGGGAAGCGACTGCGGGAAGCACTGGTGTGGTGGCTGAAAGCGTTATCCTTTTCCAGATTCCATCGCCGTATCAATTTCAGGATCGTGTCTTCGCCAAGGTCACCCATCATCATCTACACTGATGCGACGCTGGGCTACCTTGGATTCTGCCTTCTCTACAAAGAGTATCGGTACTACGGAAGCACGCATTCCGCGGTGAAAACTGCGGACCACGAACGTTACGTAGTTACACAAAGCGATCAGGACAACATACAGTTGTATGAAACGGAAGTTGTATTATCTGTCCAGTGCCTGCTGAATGACAAGCACGACGTCCTGTTCCCGGCCGCCGCGTTAGAGGATGAATTCTGCAACATCCCGCAGTACTATTTCATCGATAACGTGTGTACACAGGCAACAGCAGTTAAAGGTTACTCGGACAACCAGCTTTGCGATCAAATGGTACGAAGTTTCTGGTTCGAGGCAGTCGCATCGGGTTCCCTTGAAGTTTGGTTAGAGAGGGTCGAAACCGCCCACAATCTGGCAGACCTTCCATCACGACAACACGGCCGCATCCCACGTCTGGAAGAACTCGGATTCCGATACATGGCGGACTTCGAGAGTGTCTTGTTCACCACAAGAATGCAAGACCCGTAAGAACGTTCCTTTCCAACGTTTCCACATAAAACCCATCCCCCGCGACGCATCGCATAACGTGCTTTCTAGGGTCGCATCCGAAGGATAATCGACTCGAATACCTGTCTGAAACCCTAACTCGTCCTCGTCGTAACCAATCCGCCCTTTCGTTCTACGCCGGATAAGTTCCTCGTCCTCGTACTGCGATGGGAACAGGTAGACAGAGAACTGCGTGGGGAATTCAAAACTCTGTCGTCCCTGGACTACTCAATATCGGAGCGCGCGTAACGCCCGATTCATCCCATCGCAGATGAGCGGTCCAGACCAGCTCACGCGCCAAAGGTGTGGAGTTGACCCCGATAATAAAGGAGGTCTTCATTTTCCCACACTAACTGTTACAGCAAGTGAAAAGAAAATGAAGATTCTTTTATTATCGATTAGTCAACCTCTACGACCGCTCAGGAACACCTTCGAAAAGAAGACTTGTACTCACGTACAAAAAGTTCCCCGCCCACCCACCCGTGACACGATGGCAACATCGACGGAATACCCGACCGGTCCCGAGATTATCGAGATCCTTAAGACCCAGATGGAATACAGGGCAGGACAGACCGACACGGGTTTCGCGAAGCTGAGCCGCAAGCGGAAGTTCGAGGTGCTGAAGGAAAAGCCCCGAGCGCACGCGCTCGCCATCATGGAAGCGCGCGTGCGAGATCTGACGATCTCATCGGTGAAAGGTGAAACGTGGAATGTATATTTCACGGCCGTTCGTGCATGGGCTGATTTTGCGGACATCGCTGGCATCCCGCACTTTCCCATCTCGGTAGAGCGCGTTCCCACATTTGTTGGGAATTACAACAACGCGAGCACGGCAGAAGGCGTACTCTCCGCCTTAGAGAAGATTCAAAGGTTCATGGGTATTGACACACCCATCCGAACTCGCCAGACGAAGGCGGTCGTGCAAGGGATGCGGCGCGAGCAGGGACCCACAAGAAAGATGGATCCCATCGACTTGCACCTCCTCGACCAGATCGTGAAGGACGCCTCCCCCACGACGCCAACCCGAAACCAGCTGCACGAATTCAACTTCGTCGCTGTCATTTCGTACGTCTACCTTCTGCGTACGAAAGATGAAGTTCTCCCTCTGTGCAGAGGACTCAGAACCGACGTACCGCATACCGCCATCAAGGTCGTGACGGACAAACAACGCCACAGCTCCGTCTTCCTCTACCAAAACGAGCTGTACATTGCCCTTCGATCGCGGAAAAACTCGCTGCAAGGTGCTGTATTGTCAAGAGGGTGCACGTGTCGCCAAATGCACGTGAAGACGGGCTGGCGCGCGATATGTCCCGTACACTGCTTGTGGCCCTACATTAGGGACAACGTGGAGCCAGGCTGCCCCATCTGGAGCATTTCGTATCCAGACATGCTCTCGACGATAAAGGCCAAGGCGAATCGGTACAAGACACCAATGATCGGGTGGGGCACCCACAGCTTCCGAAGAGGTGCCGCACAGGATTCCAACGACTCCAACCCCGAATTACGTCTCCTCCTACGGGCCGGAAACTGGACGTCGAATACGTTCAAGGAATATATAGACTGGTCAAAATTAGAAAAGAAGACCGTTGAGAAGATATGCGAAGAGAGCCCGGACGAGAGCGAGTGACTGGATACGATGGGGAATTCAAAACTCTGTCGTCCCTGGACTACTCAATATCGGAGCGCGCGTAACGCCCGATTCATCCCATCGCAGATGAGCGGTCCAGACCAGCTCACGCGCCAAAGGTGTGGAGTTGACCCGGATAATAAAATAGTTTTTTTTAAAAAAATAGTATGGCAAGTCACCTGGCCTGTGGGTTCCTGTGTGGAGGGGGGGGGGGTCTTGGTGGCAAGCGGTCGGGGGGTGGGGGGCCGGAGGGGTACGCGCCCCTCACTTTGATTCTTCGGCGACTTTTTGCACTGGGAAATAACTGTCGTCTGCATGTGCTCAGGCTTTTTGTTGTACGGAGGGACCAGGTGAGCCTTCAGCGTAGAGCTGCTGCCACCGACAGTAGTAGGCGTCTAGTCGTGGGCCTTGCGACTGCCTGGGAGCAACCGTGTTGTTCGGCGTACTCGGCCAGAATTGGTATCGTACCCACGTTTCGGACGGGACGTGGGCATCGGCCGGAAGCCGCTTCTGCACTTCTTCCATGAGAAGCCGGATGCTTGCGGGGGCCTCAACCGTGAGGCGTGAAACTTCTCCATGACGCCTCTCGTCCACGACAGTACCGCACTTCTCAAGAACGCGGCCCATGGCGTCCCAGTAGCCGTCGTGTTTGGACTCTTTTGACGAGCTTCGGAATGCAACCTCACTCGGGTGAAATCAGTTGTGAGGAGTTCAGCCAGGTGGCTTTCGGTTGGTGTGCGCAGGGGATTCACATCTCCGGTCACGAACATGTACATCGTCTTGAGGATGGTACGCGGAACCCGAGATGACTTCCAGACCTCGACGAATTTCATCCTCATGGCCCGGGTGTGGAACCTTTTCCCCGTCCCGATGCACGACTTGAACGCCTTTGCGACATCATCCTGTAGGCGGCGGTCGCTCGGTGGCAGCTTGAATACCAAGCGCTTGCCCCCCAGCGTTGTATTTGTGGACACCGAAGGGGAAGCTCGTCTTTACCCCGTACCCCGTGGATCTGCTTGAACCGAGCACGGCGATCGTCAGAGAGGCTGGGCACGGTGTCCAGTGAAAACGGCTCGAGTTGCCTCGGCGAATTGCCCTTCCAGCTCTCCCCAACAGAAGAAGACCCCTCCGCTTTCACGATGGACTGCTCCCAGTCGCAAACAGGGTTTCTGGATGGAACTCCCGCACTGCGTTGCTCAGTGCGCTGCTGGTTTTGCGCTTGCTGCGTGACGATACGGGTATACACCACATCTCTCACTTCCTGCAGTTTCGTGCAGTGGATGCTGAGAATACCTCAGCTCTGCAACCCACGGCAAGGCCAACACATTTCTCAGGCTACTTTCTTGTTCTTGCAGGTTCTGAAGGGTGCACCGGGGGATGTCGGCGGTACGGCGCTGGGCAATCACCTTGTTGGTGCCCTCATACTACTGCAACAGCTGCACAGAAAGTGGGAGCCCATCAAGTTTGCGAAGGGTCTTGGCCACTTCCTGATAGAACGGATGCCCTTTTTCATCGACCAGGAGGGCCCTGTCAAATACTTCGTTTCACCCATTTGCAGCGGCTTCACGCGGGCTTGGCTCTTTTTTACAGGTCGAAGGCGTTGACAGGTTTTCGCTACGGGAACTTTTGCTTCACAACGTACCGAACCTCCCGGTACTGCATGGAGTCCATGGCCTGCATCATCCCAAGAGAAACATCTCTCCACACACTCCTGCTATCAGCCCTAGCCGACACCACCACATCATCATCATACTCGGCAGGCGTCTGGAGGTGACGGTCTTTTATGATCTGCTGAAACATCTTCATGAAGGACAACGACAGGTCGTTGATCTCAAGGAGGTGTCGATCCTTCACTGCACCAATCTCAACATCGATGGCGCAAAAACACAGCAGTGTCCCTTCCCTTTGCTTGTGCCCTGTTTTTGCATTAGCATGCAACACTCACTTAGTCAAGGTGAAATTTGCCGGCATCACAGCTTTCGTGGTGCTGCAGCAACAGATAGGTCAGGGGGTCAAAACAAATTAGAGATTCGCAGCGAGCTTCTAATCCGGCGTTCCGCTGACGTGTCGTTGTTGGCCCCACGAGCGGGGTTTGGTGTTTCCGCAGCCGAAGCTCGGATTTCAGTGACCATCTGGAGTCCCATGGCACCCTGTTGTACCCTTCCCACAGCAAAAAAGAAAAAAAAAATTTTTCAACTATTTTTTTTTCCACGGTTTCCCAAAATTTTCCGCGCGCTAGGACGCGGATCAAAAAAAAAAAATAGTCTGCCCTTAGCGGTCTAAGCTGCTGCTGCTGTTGCTGCTTGCGTCTGAGCGTCGATGTGGCGAGTCTTCGTCAAGCCCAGTCGTTCGAGCTTGTTGCGCTGCTTGTTGCGTCGAGGTCCAGCGCGTCGGCAAAGTTGGGCCCTCCTGCCTGCGGCGTTTCGTGCAAGGCGGGGGTTTGGGGGTCGGGCGGGTCCTCCAGTATCTGGTACCTCGCCACGAGCCCAGCGTCCTGCAGGTAGGCGAGTGCTGCCTCCGGGTGCTCGAAAAGCAGGGGCCAGAGCATCTTGTGCCTCGAACCTGGCGCCGGTAGCTCCCTCGGGACCTTCGGGTCGGCTTCGAACACCTGCCTCCACATCGGCGCCCTCATGGCGTACCCGACTTTGCACTCGAGGAACAGGTGCGTGATCGGGCAGACGGGCGTCGCGTCGCAAAGCTCGCACGGACGGACTCTCTGCCTTTCTTCGGCTGCGAGGTCTTCCCAGTCTTTGCGGTACCGGTTGTGGAGGAGCTCGTGGTGCCCTGTCCTCAGCTGGCGGATTTCTCGCTCCGCACGCCTCGTGAGGTGCGCTGTTTTGGGCACCTTGCGTCCTCGAACGAGTTGCGCATACGGTAGCGGTCCGCCGGGACGGTACGGGGATGCCTTCATCGCTGACGCATGCACGCTTTCCCAGGTGTGCTCGCGGTAGCGCGCCCTTGCCGTTGCAACCGTCATTGGCGGTTGTTTTTCTACATGCGCTGTGGAGATACTGCCTTTCGCCAGTGCGTCCGCTTCATCGTTACCCGCCAGGGCACAGTGTCCGAAGACAAACTGCAGGATCGGCGTGTGCCCCTTCGCCACGAGCTTTTCGAGCAGCTGCCAGATTTCGATGTTGGTTGGCTCTTTTTGCTTGTGTGGGCCTCGCCTTAGCTCGGTCAGCAGTGAGCTGGAGTCCGTCAGGAACCAGGTGTTAGCCTGCGTGCTCTTAGTCCTATGAAACGCCTTCGCTTCTACTTGTTTCAGCGCTGCCCGCAGTGCTACCTGTTCCGCTCGATAGCTCGTGGCCCACTTCCCGGCCTGCCGGCTTGACCGTGTCCTGAGCAGCGTCTGGTCCCTCCAGTTACCGCCGCGTCGCGTGTCGTAGATCACGAAGCCTGCCCCGCCCCATCTCGTCACTTCGTCGAGCGGGGTCGTCGTCCCGTGCAGCAGTTCTTGCTGGGCCTGTCTCGTCTTGAGTGCGGCCACGGAACCGTCCGTCCAGACTACCAGTTTCGGCTCGGGCAGCCTGTCCAGGACTTGCTCTACCGTCCTCCTGTTCTTGTCTGCGTTCTTCGACTTCTTGCGCAGCCAAGTAAGTAGTTTTTTTTTTTGCATGAGGCACCCGCAAGTGTCCTCGCAGGTAGGGGCGTTACTGGGCCCGCTTTGTGCCGGAAGGCACGCCACGCGCTTGTTTTCCTTTTGTGTCGCAGGGGTCGAGGTGTGTTGGAAGAGGGCGGGTTGCTTTCCCTGGAGGGTGGGTGTAGAAAGTGCTTTGGTATAGGCATCACGCGGAGACCCCCGTTTCGGCCCGTTAGGCAAGTTACGCATCCCCCCACACGCCGGGCACTCGTCAGACGAGCTACGTGCAGGGGGTTCTGACCTTGTGAAGGTGCAGATTGACCTGACACTCGGGACCGACAATGAAATGTCGGTTGCGCGTCCTTCGTGTCAGGCAGGGTCTCCGAGGGCTGAAAGGCCTTGCTTTGGTGTGTCAGGGGCTGGGGGGAGAGAAAAAGCGTCCTTTTTCGTCGAATCCAAATCCCGTGGTTCACTGTGCTGGCTTGGGGGGGTGTCGCTACTCACCCTGTCATCTGACATGCTGCCCTGAAAATGCTGCGCCTGGAACGCGGTGCCGTTGTGTGCGTGACAGAGAGGAAAAGTGTGTGTGCAATGGGTGCACTCCGCGCGCGCCGAACTAGCTGACTCTGGTCTCCTGCTCGTCCAACCACAGGAGCTCATCGGCCCTCAAATATGTCCTTCCTCGAATCTCCCGCCCACGATACGCATCGTCCCGGTGTGCCCTGGTGTTCACAAGAAGCAACCCCGCGAACGCAACCGGCTGGCGGCACGGAAGGCGGTCAACTCGTACTTTATACCCGACCTGCGCGTGTTCACTGATGCTTCGAAGTCGCCTGGCAACGATAATACCGGATCCGGCTGCTTTCTCGCCACTCGTAACGCGATCCCGGATGAATTGTTGTGCTCATTCCCGCGAAAAATTGGTGGACGTAAAATCCGATTGCGTCGGCTTACTAGCAATAGCCTTGAGCTCATGACGAGTGGTGGGAAGTTTGCCACCATTGACCGTGCAGAACTCGTCGCCATACTTCTTGGCATTATTGCCGTTGAGCATGTGCTTCCATGCTTAACTGGTAAAAAGATTGTCTTGCTGTCTGATTCACAGTGCTGTCTGCAGACCCTTAAAAACGGTCTCAGACAAACTGACTCCCTGGCAGTGTGAGGTTTAGCTACAAAAAGCTATAGCTAGCTACAGCGTAGCTTTTTGTAGCCTTTTGTAGCCTTTTGTAGCTCTTTTTTTTGGGGGGGGGGTTCCCAGCCCATTCAGGATACTTTTTGCCCCAATTTCTTCAGTTTCGAAGTTTTCTGGGCATATTTTGGCGTGTTTCCTGGCACCTGCTTTGCCCTGTGCACTGAGGCCTCACTGCCAGGCCCTGCACTGCAGCCTACCGAGCCTCAGTGAGGGTCGGTGAGGCTGCAACCACGCAGGCGGCGAGGGTGATGCAGCAGGGAAGCCTGGGGCGCCAGAGTCACGACGGTTCCATGAAGCGAAGCCAATCAGGACCCCAACCGCAGAGCGAAGAGCACTCGAGACAGTGTGGACTGCCGAAGCCACCGTTTTAGACCAGTCACTCCCCGTCGGACGGGGGCCCCCAAAAGCCCCTCGGGGCCTCCTGGGGATTCGCCACAAGAAGAACGCACTCACCTGCCATTTGGAAGATAGTGGAGACCATTATCAAAGACCGCCCCACGTTCCTCCATCGATGGACTGACTCCTCAGTCCGTAGGCTTCCGGGTAGGGAGAGGCAATCAACCGGAAAAAAGGCCGATTCACATGCTGCTCGTCTTCGACCTGGCGCGCGCTTTCGACGGGCACACGCTCCCGGCAGGCGGGACTCCCGGCAAGAGCACGCCGCTCAGCACGAATCAAAAACGCAGTCCGGCCACTAAAGCATTAAAGTAGTGAGCGATCTGCGACAAAACGTGGTCACGGAATCGTGTGAGCGGCCTGCAGATGCAGGTACTGGGTGGTCGTTCGGTAAGGTCACACTCGTCTGCCGAAACCCTTGTAGGCTTCAAATTGAAGTTCAATGGCCGGCAGCTCGAAGAAAGTCTCCATTCCCAGCTGAGTCATCACCTGTTCAAGACTGCTGGATCTGGCGGAAACGCCGACTGAACCCGGAGGCCTTGCCGATCCTTACCGCACCCCCAGACTCTGCAGACGTCGCCGCCACCGCGCTACGAACGCGTGGCTGTCACTCCGCTGTGCTTGTTCCGCGGCACTGCTGCCGGCAGCCACACTCTCATCATCCCAGTTTTCACAAACCGAGAGAGCTCATCCAAATTATGATCAAGGAAGCAATACGAGACGTGTCACGAAACTTTAGCCTGCAACGCAGCACACGTTGAGCGTTGGTCGGGTCGTAGGGTGCACGCACGCCCGACCCTACTGTAGACTTCTTGGGAAATCGTGATGACTCCGCTAACGGCCTTCGACAAAGCTTCGTGGTGGTTGGTGATTTGCAACTTGGGTCGCAAGTTACAGTTGGCAGCCCGGGGCCGGGTCTGGGACGTACCGATTCGTAGCCGGATGATGCATCTCTGCTGGGAGTGCGGCTCAGCAGTGAACTTGAAATGCAGGCGCTGCGCAGCGCAATAGTAGTGGCTTGGATGCGTGACTCGTCCTCATCGGACTGCAGCCTGTGATACAGGCTTTCAACAGCCACCAGTATCAGCAGGCCGTGTAGCCAACACGGCATGCGTCACAGTCGACAAGAGGCTCAGTCACTCACCCGGCTACCGCGATGCTCGCCGAGAAGCGTCAGACTCTGAATCAAGACCGAACTGATGCTGATGCAGAATGTCGGGCAAAAAGCTACTCTTGGTGAAAGACTCCAGGTGCAGCCACGGTCCGGCTGTCTTACTGTCCTGCCCGTACTGTAGAGGGCCAGTACACAAAGCTAAGGATACGCACGTGTTTTTGTATTGGTTTTGGTCCAAGTTTGGAAGTCCCTGCCGGGGCTCAACCTCGCGCGGAGAGCCCCGCGGCGGCACTGGGAATGGATCTACTGTTGAAACGTTGAAACAGTAGAAACTGCCCCCCTGTTGTAGTAGTCCATTCTCAGCGTCGGAGAAAAAAGAGCCCCGGCACCGGCCAGCCCCCAGACCGCACGACTGACTGACAGGGGCGGCCGATTTCCTTGGTTGTTTTCAAAGTGCGCACCCGAAGAACAACCCATTCTTGGGCCAGCTCAGCCCCGACGCCCCGGGGCCAGCCTCCACACTGTTGGACTCGCTATTGTAGCCTGCAGTTGCAAGAGCCTTCCCCTACTGCAGCCTGTGCCAGTGCAGGAGACCGTACACTGCTACAGAGCAAGAACGTGAACGCTGCTGACACTGAGTGACTGACAGACGCCACAATCGTCAAAAAAAGTGGAAAATCAGGCGGAATTCGGGTTTGGGTGACGTTTCACATGGGTTTGAATCGTATTTTGATAGCACAAAAAAAAGGCTACAAAAGGCTACAAAAAGCTACAGGAGCTACAGTAGCTAAAAACTGTAGCAGCTATAGCTGCTACAAAAGGCTACTGTAGCTAAACCTCACACTGTCCCTGGCGACGCAAATTCTACTTCTCCTGAGAGAAATAGCTGCCAGCGAGTCTGCAGATATTGTCCTGCACCATGTTCCTGCTCATTGTGGCATAATGGGGAACGAACACGCAGACAGGATCGCCAATGTCGCTCGCCTTGCCACTGGCTTAATTACTCCCGCCCCACTTGATTTTAATTCTGCGAAGGCACGTGTTGTAGAGACCCTGAAAAAGGAATGGTTGTCTTCCCGGCCGCATAATTATCACTTCAGAGCCACAGATGGCCACCAACCAACCTGGCTGCAACCGATCCTGTCCAGACAAGCCGAGGTTAATTTAATCGCGTTGCGCACTGGCCACAGCACATTAAACAAGCACTTCCTTTGTGTTACTTCTAGAAAAAGCTCAATCCAGCAGGGTGTCTGCTGGCACTGCAAACTGGGGATTAATGAAACCATGCTTGAACACCTTTTGCTTCGTTGTACAGTACTAGAACCCCTTAGACTTGCTGCCCTTAGATTCCCTCCCCCGTCCACATTGTCCCAGGTCTTCACACAACGCAACTCTGTTGGCCTACTGCTGCTCTTACAGAAGACGAAAGACCTGCCTGATTTCCCAGTCATTGCTCGCAGGCTACTGGCACAACCAGTTGTAAAGATATAGACATGAAAGATGTGAATGACCTACACCCAAGATCCAACATGTGCAGTGTTAATGTAGAACCGCCTGACATTCCGTCCACGTTCTTCCTCCTGTGTAACATACCGCTCTCCAGGGGAATTGCCCCCTTGACCAGGTCAGCTTCTGGAATTGTTCGTTCACTCGTCTAACCCAGTCTCCCAACTGACCGCTGATTTTCCAGTCGGCTCGGTCCCGTTCATTCGCCTCCGTATGGCTGGTTGTCAGTTCTGACACAAAAACCAACGATTTAAAAGCTACAGTTTCTGTACTTTGTTGACAGTTGTCACGAAGTCCGACCGGTAATATGTCCAACGTCTGGACTGCAGACAAAGAGGCTGGAATTGTCCTCCAGCTGCACGAGGCTGTCTCAGGTCAGATCCAACATGGAAGCATCACCAAGGAAATCGAAAAGCGCCTATCGTGCATACTCGGATCGGAAGGACGGGTTGTCCAGCCGAAGGTGAAGGGCGAGCCTGGCTCCAGGGTGTATTATGCCCTTTATTTCGACCGTGTTCCGATTATCGAAGGCCTGCTGCGCGCTTCTGGCCGGGAAGCTCTGTTCTCCAACCAGTTAATGAACAGAAGCACCTTTGACCAGCGCCGCAAATTTGCGATGGTGTGGTTGAACGGGGACGATAAACGGGAAAACGCCGCCGAAGTGTGGAAGAAGGTCGAAGCGAGTGGCGTCCAGCATTGTGGCCTTGTTGTGACGAAACTTGGTCTTGGGCTGCGCGTTGAGGCAGCCGAACAAGAGAGGGTGGCGGCGGTACTCGAAGGGACGGCGGACACGACACAGTACTACAAGATCCGCGGGGCTCCGGAGAACGTAAATAAGGGCCAGCTGGGGAAAAGCTGGCTGGGAAACAACGCCTATCCGACCGGGAAATGACGATGCCGGGCAATTCTGGCATGTCAAGAGCTTGGCCCCGCAGACTGCCACCACAATCGAAGTCGATGGCGTTAAGCTGAGTTTGTCCTCCTCCGACCGACCAAACCACACCAACACCAAAACGTACGCAGCCGCACTTGTGGCCTCCAAGCCCACCGCAGCAGTTTCGCCCTCCTCTACGACCCTCAGCCCCTCGAAGTATGTTACGAAGGAAGACCTCGAAAGAGCACTCAACCATCAACAACGCTCTATCACCGCCCTGGAAAAGGAGAGCTGCGTGTCGAAATTAAGGGTGACCTTGTCTCGGCTGTCGAGTCACTCTCGGCCAGTATGGCCTTAACGCTGAAAAGCGTTGTCGAAGGCAGCCAGTCTGAGATGCGCTCGATGTTCACCGACCTCCAGGCTGAGATAAGAACGAAGAAAATCAACAACGCCGTGAACAACACAGACTCCCCGAGGGCCCAAATTCAAAGCGTCAAGTCTGGACCGAAAAGAGGCAGAGATTCGACTTCACCGGAATCCGAGACTAAGTCCTTGGCAGCTGCGAAGAAAGGCCCGAAGCTTCACAACAACTCCACCAAGTGACCCGGCTCGCAACAAAACCTAGAATCCAAACCATCCACTGCCTCTCACCATAACCAAGCTTCCCAATCAAAACTAGATCCTGACTCCACCCATAACGGTCCGCGAATCCCCTTCTGGAGCTCCAGGAGCTGTACCTCGTGCTTCTCGCGGTCGAACGCACACGGCCTACTACTATTGAGATGTGGTGATATTCACCCCCACCCAGGACCGGTGTCGGCAACCTACTATCACGGACTTCGCATTCTAATTTTCAACTGCAACAGCTGGTTCCGGAGACGTGACTTTATTCTGGCACTGGTTGCCAGGCTTGGCATCGATATTGTGCTTTTACAAGAAACCAATCTCCCCTCTGACGTTACAGTCATCATTCCTGGTTTGAATGTAGAACAGCAAGCCAGGACAATTGAACGGAACCCGGGCTCCAGCCGTCGTAGAGTAAGTGGAGGGCTCATCACCCTTGTCCGGAATACTATCGCGTACCGGCGTCTCGACTACAGCTCTCCTCATGCCGACGACGCGACGGAACGACTTGATGTTCAACTCGCTCTACCTGATGGCAAAAGCCTCTTAATTGTCAACATCTACAAACCACCCATTCTGCTCTTTTCTAGACATGACTCGCGTACAGATCATTTTGGTCTCTCAGTATCTCCCGTCTAGCAATGCTGTTATTGCTGGTGACTTCAATCTGCACCACCCGCTCTGGGAGTCACAATCTCTTCCGAACACGCGGAGTTCGTCTCTTGCGAATTGGATCCTTTGCTCCGACCTGACTGTTTGCAACAACCCTGCTGTATCAACTCGCCCGCTCTCCACGACCTCGCCTGACCTTGTTCTTTCGCTGCATGGCCTTGATTTCACATGAAAGACGCTCGACGTGAATGGAGGTTCCGACCATGCACCAATGATTCTCAACATTCCCTCCAACCTCACCCGTCCTACAGTGAAACCTAAGCCGTTCAGGTGGAACAAGGCTGACTGGGAAGCATATGGCTCAACTGCTGACCAACTGCTTGAAGGCCTGACATTGCACAAATCTCCAAACGCTTTTCGGCGTCCTTACGTGCTGCTAGAGATCGTCACATACCGACTTCGACATCCAGACGTGGCCATGCCTGGTTCACCGATGAAGTGCGTACTGCGATTGAAGAAAGGGACCGACTTCGCGCAGTCCAAAAATAAAGAAAACGCTGTCCACGCTTCCTGTTGGGGAAACCACTACCACAGTGGAGCAAAATCTCCAACGAGAAGACACGCAAGGTGGAGAAGCCGGATATCGTCAGCTCGTACAACATGTACATGGGCGGCGTCGACATTGGCGATCAGCTCATGGCGAGTTGCGGGCGACTCATGAAGGGCCGGCGTTGGTACCTCAAACTTTTTTCTACTTAGTCGAGGTCATCGTGTGGAAAATGCTTAGGACTGACAAGAAAGGAAGAACACCTTCGCTCAAGCGCAAGCTGGTGATGGAGCTCCTTTCCGCCGAAAAAGACTGCCCAACAGGGTGCTCTACAGAGACGGGAACCCCTTCCAACAAAACGATGCCGCCACCCTCATCTTCGCCCCAATTTGCTCGCAGACAGAAAAGCAGAAGTACGGCGCTAAGCACAGGTTGAACGGGCTTTTTCACAACCTCGTCAAGCTGGATCAGCAGCGACAGTGCATATGCCACGTGCAGCGCAAAGGTGCTCTTTACAAATGCGAGCAGTGCGATGTCCCTCTTTGCCCTGTGGAGTGTTTCGGAAGGTACCACACCATGGCGCAACATCTCTTCGATGACCCAACCATGCAAGGCACCGTTGACCGTTTGAAGGACCCCAACGGCCGGCACTTCAAGAGAGGGAGGGAACTTACACTGTCGGCTGGCCACAGAATCAGCAACGTTGCAAAGAAGTGGAATCAGAGACCCTTTCTCGTCGCTGCACCAAATCAAATGATCATCTCTTCACACGCCCATTTTTCCCTGTCCGCCTTCGAGCACTCACCCCCCGTCTTGTGCTACTGGCATGGTAAATAGGACGACCGCCAGGTAGAAAATGGCATGGTAAATAGGACGACCGCCAGGTAGAAAATGGCATGGTAAATAGGACGATAGCCAGGTAGAAAATGGCATGGTAAATAGGACGATAGCCAGGTAGAAAATGGCATGGTAAATAGGACGATAGCCAGGTAGAAAATGGCATGGTAAATAGGACGATAGCCAGGTAGAAAATGGCATGGTAAATAGGACGATCGCCAGGTAGAAAATGGCATGGTAAATAGGACGATCGCCGAATCAAATGAAAGGGTTTGCGGGTTTGCGGGCTTGATTTTTTTAAAACACCAGGCCTTACAGTTTGCCAGACATGAAACCTGGTGCCTGGTTCTCCGGGTTCACTTCTTCACAACGAAAAACGGCACAACCACGAACACAGACAGGCGCGGTTTGAACCCGCCCCAGTTGACTGTCTCTGATCAGAAAAACGAAAGGAGAGTCGGCTAAGGGCCTGGAAATGCCACGGCTCCAGGTAGAAAATGGCATGGTAAATAGGACGATCGCCAGGTAGAAAATGGCATGGTAAATAAACATGGCACACCTCGAGTCGGGTAGCAGGTGCTCTACGCGTACACCTTCTCAATGGACGCTGGGTGTGCGACGGTCTGCAGGGTTCGTTTCGGGTAGTAGGGTCACTTCATACCGTGTACTCCGTCCGTGAGGAAGAGAGAGAGAGAGAGAGAGAGAGAGAGAGAGAGAGAGAGAGAGAGAGAGAGAGAGAGAGAGAGAGAGAGAGAGAGAGAGAGAGAGAGAGAGAGAGAGAGAGAGAGAGAGAGAGAGAGAGAAGTCAAAGGGTGTGGCCTCCACCGTCAGGTGGGCAGGCTAGTTTCGGGGTGGCTCCCTGGGAGGGACAGGGGCGGGGTTGTCACGCCTTAGCAGTCCCAGGGCCTCTCCCCTCCCACCTATATGTGTTCTCGCTGTCATCGCTACCGCGCTGACATTTCCGAGAACACATAAAACAAGTCAAAGGGCGGTTTGTTTGTACGTGCCGGGGGAGGATTAGCCTGTTGGTGAGTGATAGTGAGTGAATATGATCGGTAGGCTAATCTTCTCCCAAACACGCTGCCAGCGTTCTCTTTCGTGTTTACAATGAATTGTTATTACGAAAGAAATCGTCAAAATAAGTCTGCGCGTGCGCAAGTGGTGTCAGCCGAAGCTGGTAAAGCTTCGGCGCCGCCCACGTTATGTTTGTTTAACATTGAGTTCTTTTAAGTACATGAACCACATGGATTAGCATGCACTGTTTAGCAGCGGCTGCCGAATACAGCACCGGGAAATTCGATGCAGCTCTAGGAACTAGATAGACCGTGGTGGACTGTGATAAACAGCGGCAGGCACTTCGATGCAGTTTCAAGAGATAGGGACGGACCGGCTCAGCGGGGTGGAAAGCACAGATGCATACGATCTCGGCCAGCTTGGTCAGGCGCTTGTCTCCTTCGAGGGTGAACGACGTCTTGCTCCACGGGAGCATTTCGTGCTGGGTTTTGGCCGCGGTGACCGTGCAGAACCGCGTGTTGCCGCCGCTGCTGCAGTCGCGGGCCTTCGCGTGGGCGACCGCCTGCTGGCACCAGGCCTTGGCCTCTTCCTCGGTCATGTCCGGCTTCCAAGTCGCGTCAGCCCAACCGTAGATGTAAATGGACCCACTGCCGCCGAGGGTGTACGGTAGCTTGTGGCGCGAGCCGCCGGAGGGCACATTGTACACCTGCCCGCCGAGCTTCTCGTCCCAGCCGGCGACGATGAACCCGGCGCTGATGCTGCCTCTGTTGTAGAATGCCAGGTGCTGGAACAAGCGGGCTGCCGCCTCCACGGGGACGTGGCCCATCTCGATCTCGAGCTGGCGCATGTAGTCAGTGACCATGTGCGCCATGTTCTGCGTGTCGGCGGCGCTGCCGGACCTCAGCACGAAGATCTTGTCCGTGATCATCGTGATCTTCTGCGCGGAGTAGTTCGCGATGTGCCTCCCGGCCGCCGTGCGGCCGTCGCAGGCAAGCATCACGCCGCCGTTGAACACCGTGGCGAGGATCGTCGTCCCCATGGTCACCTCCTTCTGGTTCTCTTCGGACAGCTCGTCGACAATCGGCATGTCCTTCGGCTTCCAGTTCTCAGCCTCCGGATCGTGCATCATCTTCCCCGGGCGGAACACGTTCGTCGGGTCATGCTCAGCACCCAGGTTGTACATGAAGTTGGCCATTCTGCTTTGCGAAAGTGGGGGTTTCCTTTGTAGCTTGCTCCTGTCATTGTTTTAGAGTTAAAGTTCGCTTGGAATTTCGGGGAGTTTTTTTTTGTTCACGCGCCACTTGCCTCTCATGTATGTTTGGTGCTAGCATCAATGTAGAGTCTTGTTTTAATAGCGTCATTTGTGGATCATTTTTCGTTCTTATAGAGTTAACGCTCGCTTGAAATTTCCGGGGTGTTAAGGTCTCCGTGTGACTGTTGTTGAAATGGGTTCGAAGTATCCTCTACCACAGGCGGAACACACGTTCTTTCGGGTCAAGGTTGTACACGACGTTGGTCATTCTACTTTGCAGACTCCTTTGGGTTGCTCCTGATTTGGACTGTTCTTGCGGTAAGCGGTCGGGGGGGGGGATTGCAAGAACGTGCTTGGAATGGGTATGTGCTCAACACCGCACTGGTCCCGTCTGCGCCGTGTTTCGGTCCTTTAAGCCACGGACACATAAGGCGGACCATCATCAGCGTGGAACCTGAGTGACTGCAGACAGGACTGCGGTGTGAGTCTGGTTTTTCAGGCGGCTGTTCGTAGCTCGTCACAGCCAGGACCACCCGTGCTACTAGAGCACAGGCGAATCCGTCACGGGGAGAAGGCCCCTACAACCGTGTCTGAGCAATCAGTTAAAAAACTCAGGGCACTCGCCCTGATTGTGACTGCGACTCGCTAGGCAGCACTGACTTGTCTTCTTTTTACGGTGGCAATCTGCGAAGTAAACTCCGCAGAGCACAGTGGACATGGGGTTGCCGTGTGCAGCACCAATGGTTGAAGTACCAAAAGGAAAAGAGTGCGAGGAAGTAATCCTGCGTGCTGAGGGCAGCAAGTCGCGTTACGCGAAGTACCCTACTGGAATGGGGGGATTGCAAGAACGTGCTTGGAATGGGTATGTGCTCAACACCGCACTGGTCCCGTCTGCGCCGTGTTTCGGTCCTTTAAGCCACGGACACATAAGGCGGACCATCATCAGCGCGGAACCTGAGTGTCTGCAGACAGGACTGCGGTGTGAGTCTGGTGGGGGGGGGGGGGGGGGGGGTAGGGGGGGTCAAAAGGTCTTTTTTTGCGTCAAAATGGTGACATTTTCAGCCTGTAGACTTAACGGCAGTTTAAACCGGACATATATGTCCGGTTGGTCGGAGTTGGGTTAAGCCTAAAAAAACATGCAACCCGCCTCAGAAATGCCCGGAAACGTGTTTTTGGGGGAAGTTTCATGGAAAATGGCCCAGGGGGGGGTGTATTAGTTGATGGTTTTAGGGTGGACACCGTTTGGTACCGGCTAGCAGCCTGTGGGTGTGCTTCACTGTTCATACCATGCAAAGATGAGACTACAATCACGTACAGGCAGCCACAAATGGAAGCAACAAAAGGGCGAACGACACCCAAGAGGAAGGCAGCTATGAACGTTGCTCGTCTGGATGGTTAACAACGTCCCAAAAGGTTCTCTGGGTCTTGCGCAAGCTGAGGTGTTGTTGACACCGCAGGCAGCAGCTCTTCCCCGAACTTCTGCTAGAGCGATATTCACAAAGTTCGATGTCTTTCCGAGAAAAACAATGAGATGCTATCATCCGTAGTGGGATTTTCCAGATTCCAACGTTTTTGTTGAAGGGATGCACGCGACAGTGTCGTTTATTCAAGTTCGCCTTTCGTACACCACCCGAAAGGGTCGCATTGCACACGCACGGAAGACAATACTGGTCACCGGGGTGTATCTCTGGTACCTACGTTGAGCTTGAACAAAAATAGAAAACTGGACTTGAACGAAAAGGTTCAGTGGTGGATTTATAGGACTGCCACGACATAGCAGCTCAGAGCAGGGTATCTCCAGCTTGCGGTAGCACGCTACACGACACAGGCCACTACGAAAGCTGGCGCTGACGTCAAGGACTCGAGGGGGCGGCACGTTACGAAGCCGTACCTCATTGAGTCGCTTGTCGGTGCCTCCTACGAAGCCCCACCATCCCCAACTCTCAGGAAAGTCTTTTGAGTAAAAATACATAGGTTTGGGCAGTGTTGTTTTCCTTCTTCGGTTCATGCTGTCACTATTTTTGGGGTTGTCACCTAAAAAGAAGAACACCGGTACCAAACGGTGTCCACCCTGAGTCCAAAAATTGGGCACTCGTAAAAAGGCCTTTTCGGGGCACTTCAGCAGCCAAAAAGCATGTTTTAGGCATTTCTATACGGTTCTGGGGTGGTTTACCAAATCTTATTGCCTTTTAGGAGCCCCTATGTGGTTCCCGAAAAAAATGACCTATTTTGACAGCTTTTGACCCCCCCTAGGGCTATGTTGGCAAGTAAACGCGTTTCCATCCGTTTTTTCCAAAACATGGAAAATGAACGGAAACGGCTCCTTGGTTTTGCAGGCTACCCACAAACCACGCTAACACCACCAGGGAATACTACACGGTGAGGTCCAGCCCAGAAGTTGGAGCTAAAGAGGGTGCCCGAGTCACACCCGAAAAGCGGGTGTGACACCCCCTTTTTAACTCCAGCTTCTGAGGCTGCTCAGGATGTGTCAACTTGCAGCCAAAACCGAAAAGACTGTCGCGCATACGAACCTTGCCGAGAAACTTTACGGGGAGGTCTCCAGGCCCAGTTCTCTGAGTGCTTGGTTGCCACCACTACGAAGGACCGCGCAGCTCGGGACTACTTCGGAGACAGCACCGTTTGCACAGATAAATTTGTTTTGCTGGCTCGTTGGGAAATACCCCTAAAAAATTTCCCCCCCGCCCATCCGAGGTGTGGTCACCTTACACACCGCAATCTGCAGCAGCCGTTTCCCAAATAAGGAAACGCCGTTTCCTTGAAAGTATGGAAACGGAAACGGAAACGGGAAACGTTTCCGTTTACTTGCCATCATATATCCTATAGCCCTAGGGGGGGGGGTTTAGAGTTAACGTCCGCTTGGGATTCGGGTATTATGTTGTCTTTGTCAGCGGTGCTGCCGATTTGTCCTGTAGGTGTAGAGCATGACCTCACGTCCGTTCAACACGTGGTTCGGAAGCTACAGCACTTGTGATCCCTTCGGTTCTTTGTCTGGCAGCACCGTCGAGCATTTCCTTCCAAGCTGGCGCTTATGTAAAAGAAGAAGGCAGCAGGTGCAACGGCAAGGGAAAAGAAGCGGGGAAGTGTGATGAGCGATGAGAATTTCCGCCAGGCCGCGGAAGTTCAGAAGCTCGTCTCAACGACGGGAGGACGCTCTGCGCGCTCAGGTCCCAGCTTTACGAAGGGGGTCAACTTCAGCCTCGTTCGGAACTTTACGCAAAGACTTGCAATACTCAGTGGCGACACATTGACGATCCTGTTGGCCACGTCCACAGGCCCCGGACGATGCAGTCGTCTCTTTTTAAAGTGCAAGTTCGCTTAGGGATCCGGGGTTTTATAGTCTCCGGGTGGCCGTAGTCATAAAGGTTCCTTTGAGGTATAGTATGTTTGTGTGTGCATCTTTGCTGCCTATTGCCGACTACTTACTTTAGCGCGCTCTTTTTTCCTATGTGCTTTGCCAAGTTCATGGCTCTTGTGACCGACACCGAGTTCACGTTTTTTGAAGGAAGGGTTGACCCTTGAAACGCTTCACGCGGGGACAGGGTTAACTTGCTCTTTCTTCGTGTAGTAGGGTGTCTTGTGGGTGTGCATGGAAAAAAACAGGGGAGATCTCATTCTCTTGCATCGGGCCGTACCGTTAACCGCAATAGGTCTCCTAGGCTAAAAGCCTCTGGCCGGCAGAACAATGAAGGTAAGGGAAGTCGATTCATCGTGGGAATGCTAGTAACGAACCAATAACCAGGATGTACGGAAGATCGTCACATCTTTCACCCGTCTTAAGTTGCACCGTGTTGCTGCGCTGTGCAGCAATACGGCGGTAGCCTTACTTAAGGTATTCAGACTTCGCATTGGCCGACACTTCCCGTCCGCATGCGCGGCGCGGTACTCCTTCCAGTTGCCCTTAATTTCGAGCTGGAACTCCTTCACAATCGGGCCCTCCTTTTCGATCTTTCCCGTGGGCAGCGTCAACACGAACTGCCCGCCGGCCTTCGCACGACTCTGCCCCGCCTTCTCGTTGGGAACGACGCACCACGATGCCAATCCTGTGCAGCAACACGGTAGGGAAGATCGTCACTCCAAGAAGTGTGCTAACCGTACCACTCACACTCATCAAACTGTGCTCTGAGCAGCGACACGGTAGGGGAGATCGCCACTCCAAGAAGTGTGCTAACCGTACCAGCATTTATACCAGCGTTTTGAAGCACTCACACTCATCACACTGTGCTCTGAGCAGCAACACGGTAGGGAACATCGTCACTACAAGAACTTGCAAGCCGTGCCACCAGCGTTCCACCCGTGTTTGCTTCGAGCACTCAGTGCAGCAATGCGGTTGCTTTACTTGAAGTACTCAGACTCCGCATTGGCCAACACTTCCCACAGGTTCTCTGGCGGCGGGTCGTCCGCATGCGCGGCGCGGTAGTCCTTCCAGTTGCCCTTAATTTCGAGCTGGAACTCCTTCACAATCGGGCCCTCCTTTTCGATCTTCTCCGTGGGCAGCGTCAACACGAGCTGCCCGCCGGCCTTCACACGACTCTGCCCCGCCTTCTCGTTGGGAACGACACGCACCACGATGCCAATCCTGTGCAGCAACACGGTAGGGAAGATCGTCACTCCAAGAAGTGTGCTAACCGTACCAGCGTTTATACCAGCGTTTTGAAGCACTCACACTCATCAAGCTGTGCTCTGAGCAGCGACACGGTAGGGGAGATCGCCACTCCAAGAAGTGTGCTAACCGTACCAGCATTTATACCAGCGCTTTGAAGCACTCACACTCATCACACTGTGCTCTGAGCAGCAACACGGTAGGGAACATCGTCACTACAAGAACTTGCAAGCCGTGCCACCAGCGTTCCACCCGTGTTTGCTTCGAGCACTCAGTGCAGCAATGCGGTTGCTTTACTTGAAGTACTCAGACTCCGCATTGGCCAACACTTCCCACAGGTTCTCTGGCGGCGGGTCGTCCGCATGCGCGGCGCGGTAGTCCTTCCAGTTGCCCTTAATTTCGAGCTGGAACTCCTTCACAATCGGGCCCTCCTTTTCGATCTTCTCCGTGGGCAGCGTCCACACGAGCTGCCCGCCGGCCTTCACACGACTCTGCCCCGCCTTCTCGTTGGGAACGACACGCACCACGTCCAGCAGCGCCTGCGGCGCGAACCCATGGACCGACACGAAGAGCTTGAGCAGGCCCGTTTGGACCTCTCCGGCCGGCAGCGCGGAGCAGAGGTGGACGAAGGCGCGGGTCGACGACAGGTTCCTGCGCACGGCTTCGTCGAGGACGCCGCGGGCTGCCTCCAGGTCGCCCTTGTCGCACATGGCCTTAACCATCACAGCGTAGCTGATCGGCGACTTCCGCATGTGCCAGCGGTCCATACTTGCCCACAGCTCGTCCACCTGTAGTTGGTGTTTGATGTTGAAGTTGATGTCGGTGCATCAACAAGGTGGCCTCGTTAGTGTAAAACTAGCGGAATACAATTGGGGAGTAAGCAGTAGCGTGAGGTTTAGTGCACATGGTCGAGATTTCCGCTTCTCGCTGATGTTTTCTACAGGAAACACTTGAATTGTTGTTGTTGTTGTTGTTGTTGTTGTTGTTGTTGTTGTTGTTGTTGTTGTTGTTGTTGTTGTTGTTGTTGTTGTTGTTGTTGTTGTTGTTGTTGTTGTTGTTGTTGTTGTTGTTGTTGTTGTTGTTGTTGTTGTTGTTGTTGTTGTTGTTGTTGTTGTTGTTGTTGTTGTTGTTGTTGTTGTTGTTGTTGTTGTTGTTGTTGTTGTTGTTGTTGTTGTTGTTGTTGTTGTTGTTGTTGTTTTGACCGCGGCTTGTGCACTGCTGTATGCACTCGTAGTGTGTGTCCGTAGCAGCACGCGTACTGCACCACCATTCAGCAGAGGATACCGGGAGGTGATACCACACACCTCACGCAGATGTACACTCCTCCTCCACCCAGAGTAGCAGGCGTATGTGGCACGGTCGAACCACACATGCACACAACTCCCCACGAACGTGACAAGAGCGGTATGAGAGGATGGCTGAGAATCACCTGAGGCATACCTTGGAGTACTGTCCGGCGAGATGGTGCGACCGCAACAAGATGCAGAAGTGCTGCTCCGTGGCATCGATGCCAGCCCTCCTCATGTTGCTGAAAATGTTGGCGACAGCATCGGGCATCTTTTCGCAGCCTGTCGAGTGCGTTGTTTTCAGCGTTTTTTGAGAGTGAAAGCTCGCTTGAGGACCCGGAGGTTCAGGGTCCATCGTCGAAAGGTTCCTTTAAGGCTTTATCGTATACTACCGTCATTGGATTAATGTTGAACCGGGGTAAAACCTGGGACACCCCCAAAAAATTAGTATGGCGCTTCGTTTGTTTGTGCGCACTAGCGGCTTCTCACCTGCTTTGGTGAGTTGCTTTTAGTACACTGCCAACTACTAATTTTTAGAACCAACAATGCATTGTCAACACAAAAATAGAGCTGGGTGTCCCAGGTTTTACCCGGTTCGGCATTTTTTTGTTTGGGGGGGGGGGGGGGGCAGTGCTGACACTACCCTGAGAGCCCCCAACGACTTTGCAAGGGACCCCCCCCCCCTCCCACAGTGCAGTTGCCTTGGAGGCTGGGTGGTCGAATTCTCTAAGGTGAAATGGTCAAAATTCCCAAAAGTGGGCCCACAAAAATTTTTCAAAGTGTGTTTTTTGGGGTATTTGGGCCAAAAAAAAAATTTTTTTTTTTTGACCACCCACCGTCAGGGGTTTATATAGCTTTTCCTCCTCTGTAGAAAAGTCCTTTTCGCCCTCGGGGTCCTGTGTGGGATCCAAAATTTATTAGAATTGGTAGTCAAGCACTACCATGCCAGCCCAGCCCAACACAACCCAATTTCAGTGTTGGTAGTAAGAATCAGACAAAATGGTTAAGCTAATTTGTAAGAGAGGGGGGGTCTGGGGGGCAGCGCCCCCCAGCGCACGGTACGATACAGCGAAGAATTTCCGCACCAGTATTGATTCCAAATTCAATTAGAACCGGTAGTCAACGTCTGATGCCAAACCCCAAATGTAATTAGAACTGGTAGTCAACGTCCAATTTCGAATTCCAAATTTAATTAGAATAGGTAGTCAACGTTCAATTTTGGATCCAGATTTAATTAGAATTGGTAGTCAACGTCCAATTTCCGATCCCAAATTTAATTAGAATTGGTAGTCAACGTCCAATTTTGAATCCAAATTTAATTAGAATTGGTAGTCAACGTCCAATTTTCGATCCCAATTTTAATTAGAATTGGTAGTCAACGTCCAATTTTGAATCCAAATTTAATTAGAATTGGTAGTCAACGTTCAATTTTGGATCCAAATTTAATTAGAATTGGTAGTCAACGTCCAATTTTGAATCCAAATTTAATTAGAATTGGTAGTCAACGTCCAATTTTGAATCCAAATTTAATTAGAATTGGTAGTCAACGTCCAATTTTGAATCCAAATTTAATTAGAATTGGTAGTCAACGTCCAATTTTGAATCCAATTTAATTAGAATTGGTAGTCAACGTCCAATTTTGAATCCCAAATTTAATTAGAATTGGTAGTCAACGTCCAATTTTGAATCCAAATTTAATTAGAATTGGTAGTCAACGGTCAATTTTGAATCCAATTTAATTAGAATTGGTAGTCAACGTCCAATTTTGAATCCAAATTTAATTAGAATTGGTAGTCAACGTCCAATTTCCGATCCCAAATTTAATTAGAATTGGTAGTCAACGTCCAATTTTGAATCCAAATTTAATTAGAATTGGTAGTCAACGTCCAATTTCCGATCCCAAATTTAATTAGAATTGGTAGTCAACGTCCAATTTCGATCCCAAATTTAATTAGAATTGGTAGTCAACGTCCAATTTTGAATCCAAATTTAATTAGAATTGGTAGTCAACGTTCAATTTTGGATCCAAATTTAGTTAGACTTGGTAGTCAACGTCTCGCCTCCCACCACCCCCTTTGGCCCTCCCCTCCTGCCTCCTCTTTCCCCGCCTCCTTTTTACTCTTCCTGCCCCCATGGCTTCGCCATGGCTCCGTCATGGCTTTCGCCATGGCTTCGCCATGGCTTCGTCCCTCCCCTGTGGCTCACCCCCGCTGATCCCGGTTGGTAGTGCCCGGCCCTACCCCAACCCCCAGCCCAAAATTAATTCAATTTTTTTTTTTTCGCGCTCGGGGTGGGCAGGGATTTATAAGGGGATTTCGGCCTAGAGCAATAGTCCATGTAGATGGACGGGTACCCGTCTTTTGCACCGGGGTGCCGAGCACGTGTTTGTCGACCCCCCAGACCCCCCCCCAGTGGTGGTCCAGCCTGTCCAGCCACCCCAGCCAGCCCTGCAAAGTCGTTGAGGGCCCGAAAATTAGTGCCACCACTGTCCTCCACTGTGGATCACTATGCACCACCATGCGCTATCGTGTCACTGTGCACACCGCACTAGCGTGGATCACTGTGCATCACCGTGCATCACTGCGCACCGTGTATAGATTCCGAGCCAGATGTTCCAGAGGGTGGAGGGTGCAGCAGAGAGGTGGGAGAACCAGCAGTTGTCCGGCAAAGGGCGCGTGAGGGGGAAAACACAGCAGTTGGATTACAAGGAAGAGTTGGAAAATAAGGGCATGGGGCGTCGTGCCAACTGCTCTCTCTTTGCGAGGACCGCCGACACGGCATCGAAGTACACCGAAGCCTTTGCGAACTTCAATAATGTTCGGCGTACGTTCGTGTACCGCAACGGGTCCTCGGCTTCGGGCTCGGGCTCTGAGTCCTCGCTTTCTGACGCATCGTCTTTGTCATTTTTCCTGACTGCTTGCGGTTTGCTTCTGGAATGCTGCCCACCTTCGAGTCTTCCCATAGGCTGTAGTCCTTCGTGTATGGAGGCGGTGGGGTTTCGCTTCGTGAGGCTGGCTGGGTTGCCGTGCACTGTCTCTTCCAGGAGCTGAACAACGTATGTTGCCCTAGCATGTCCTTCCTTTTCCCCGGCATTGTCCCGGCCCCATCCTGAGTTGGGCGTGATAGAATCCACCACTGCGGTTGGAAGTTCGGCTGTGTCTCGCCGGGTTGGGCCGCTTGCTCGCCTCCATGACCCCCCCCCCCCCCTATGACCCCCCTGGGACCCCCTATGACCCCCCTATGGACCCCCTATGGGCCCCCCCATGACCCCCTATGACTGCTGTGGTAGCCTACCCACACCCGCCAGCCCGTGGGTTTTTTTTTTTTTTTTTTTTTTGAGGATGGACGGGTGACCCGCCCATCTAGACCGGCGTATAAATCCCTGGGGGTGGCCCCGAGCCCCAGACCCATATATAAATCACTGCCCACCGTGGTGACCACCTTAGAGAGTGACAGGTAGCGTCCCCCCTCCACAGTGAAAATAGCCTGCATATAGGGCCACCCCTGGGGGGGGGTTGCGACTTGCGTACTTAGCAGAATATCGACCCTGGTGCTTGCCCGCGCCTTCGGGTGCTCAATACTCAGCTCGACCCCTAGATGCCGCTGTCTAGGAGGCTACAGGACCACCGCTGGTGCATTGTCAACACAAACATAGAGCTGGGTGCCCCAGGTTTTACCCGGTTCGGCATTTTTTGTTTGGGGGGGGGGGGGGCAGTGCTGATACTAAGCCTGAGACCCAAAACGAAGTTGCTAACCCTGGGTGGGGGTGGGTACCCCCCCCCCCCCCTCCTGGTGCAACCCACTGTGGACCTACTGTGGGACCCACCTTAGCTAACTTCTCTAAGGTGAAATGGTGGAAAAAGTGGGTCAAAAAACTTTTTTTTCGAGTGCTTTTTTGGGAGGATTTGGGCCAAACAAAAATTTTTTTTTCTTGGTCGCTGCTGAGGAAACCACCTTGGAGCGGTCACCACCCTGCTGCACACAGGCCCTGCAGGAGGGGGGGGGACCCACCCACCCTCGTTGCCGTCCGGCTGACAACGATGCCGAGTCTAGGGGCCTTAGCATCAGCACTGGGGGGAAAAACTTAGTTTAATGTTTAGGCAGAACTGCTGCCTCGCATGCATGTTTGATGCTGGGGGGGGGGGGGGGGGGGGGGGGGGGGGGGGGGGGTTGCGACTTGCGTAGTTAGCAGAATATCGACCCTGGTGCTTGCCCGCGCCTTCGGGTGCTCAATACTCATATCGACCCCTAGATGCCGCTGTCTAGGAGGCTACAGGACCACCGCTGGTGCAGTCACGCAGGTGACTACCTGGGACACCCTCCCAGGTTTTACCCGGTCTGTTGTTTACCCGTTCCGGCATTATTCCAGTTCAACATTATTCCAATTACGGTAGTATGCATAGCGTATCTGCGATAGTAGCTGTGCGTGTGCGTGCGTGTGTCTAAGTTGCTATAGCTTCTTGCCATCGGATCGAACCGAAAGATTACTTGAGAGTCAGTCGGCATTTGCTTGACGGCTTCGGTTTATTCCAGAAACTCTGAAAATCCCCCCTATTCAGAGGCACTGCGTAACTTCTTGACATCGGATCGAACCGAAAGACTACTTGAGAGTCAGTCGGCATTTGCTTGACGGCTTCGGCTTGTTCCCAGAAACCCTGAAAATCCCCCTTTGCAGAGGCACGGCGTAGCTTCTTGCCATCGGATCGAACCGAAAGATTACTTGAGAGTCAGCCGGCATTTGCTTGACGGCTTCGGTTTGTTCCCAGAAACTCTGAAAACCCCCTCATTCAGAGGCACTGTGTAACTTCTTGACATCGGATCGAACCGAAAGACTACTTGAGAGTCAGTCGGCATTTGCTTGACGGCTTCGAATTGTTCCCGGAAACCCTGAAAATTCCCCTATGCAGAGGCACGGCATAGCTTCTTGCCATCGGATCGAACCGAAAGACTACCTGAGAGTCGTCGGCATTTGCTTGACGGCTTCGGTTTATTCCAGAAACTCTGAAACCCCCCCTATTCAGAGGCACTGCGTAACTTCTTGACATCGGATCGAACCGAATGACTACTTGAGAGTCAGTCGACATTGACGGCTTCGAATTGTTCCCAGAACCCCTGAAAATCCCCCTATGCAGAGGCACGGCATAGCTTTTTGCCATCGGATCGAACCGAAAGACTACCTGAGAGTCAGTCGGCATTTGCTTGACGGTTTCGGTTTCTTCTCAGAAACTCTAACATTTGCTTGACGGCTTTGGTTTGTTCCCGGAAACCCTGAAAATCCCCCTTTGCAGAGGCACGGCGTAGCTTCTTGCCATCGGATCGAACCGAAAGATTACTTGAGAGTCAGCCGGCATTTGCTTGACGGCTTCGGTTTGTTCCCAGAAACTCTGAAAACCCCCTCATTCAGAGGCACTGTGTAACTTCTTGACATCGGATCGAACCGAAAGACTACTTGAGAGTCAGTCGGCATTTGCTTGACGGCTTCGAATTGTTCCCGGAAACCCTGAAAATTCCCCTATGCAGAGGCACGGCATAGCTTCTTGCCATCGGATCGAACCGAAAGACTACCTGAGAGTCGTCGGCATTTGCTTGACGGCTTCGGGTTGTTCCCAGAAACCCTGAAAATCCCCCTATGCAGAGGCACGACATAGCTTCTTGCCATCGGATCGAACCGAAAGATTACTTGAGAGTCAGTCGGCATTTGCTTGACGGCTTTGGTTTGTTCCCGGAAACCCTGAAGATCCCCCTATGCAGAGGCACGGCATAGCTTCTTGCCATCGGATCGAACCGAAAGACTACCTGAGAGTCAGTCGGCATTTGCTTGACGGCTTCGGTTTGTTCCCAGAAACTCTGAAACCCCCCCTTATTCAGAGGCACTGCGTGACTTCTTGCCATCGGATCGAACCGAAAGATTACTTGAGAGTCAGTCGGCATTTGCTTGACGGCTTTGGTTTGTTCCCGGAAACCCTGAAAATCCCCCTATGCAGAGGCACGGCATAGCTTCTTGCCATCGGATCGAACCGAAAGACTACCTGAGAGTCAGTCGGCATTTGCTTGACGGTTTCGGTTTCTTCTCAGAAACTCTGAAAACCCCCCTTATTCAGAGGCACTGCGTGACTTCTTGACATCGGATCGAACCGAAAGACTCAGTCGGCATTTGCTCGACGGCTTCGAATCGTTCCAAGAAACCCTGAAAATCCCCCTTATGCAGAGGCACGGCATAGCTTTTTGCCATCGGATCGAACCGAAAGATTACCTGAGAGTCAGCCGGCATTTGCTTGACGGCTTCGGTTTATTCCAGAAACTCTGAAACCCCCCCTATTCAGAGGCACTGCGTAACTTCTTGACATCGGATCGAACCGAATGACTACTTGAGAGTCAGTCGACATTGACGGCTTCGAATTGTTCCCAGAACCCCTGAAAATCCCCCTATGCAGAGGCACGGCATAGCTTTTTGCCATCGGATCGAACCGAAAGACTACCTGAGAGTCAGTCGGCATTTGCTTGACGGTTTCGGTTTCTTCTCAGAAACTCTAACATTTGCTTGACGGCTTTGGTTTGTTCCCGGAAACCCTGAAAATCCCCCTTATGCAGAGGCACGGCATAGCTTCTTGCCATCGGATCGAACCGTTGAGAGTCAGCCGGCATTTGCTTGACGGCTTCGGTTTATTCCAGAAACTCTGAAACCCCCCCTATTCAGAGGCACTGCGTAACTTCTTGACATCGGATCGAACCGAATGACTACTTGAGAGTCAGTCGACATTGACGGCTTCGAATTGTTCCCAGAACCCCTGAAAATCCCCCTATGCAGAGGCACGGCATAGCTTTTTGCCATCGGATCGAACCGAAAGATTACTTCAGAGTCAGTCGGCATGTGCTTGACGGCTTCAGTTTATTCCCAGAAACTCTGAGAACCCCCCTGAAAATCCCCCTATGCAGAGGCACGGCATAGCTTCTTGCCATCGGATCGAACCGAAAGACTACTTGAGAGTCAGTCGGCATTTGCTTGACGGCTTCGAATTGTTCCCAGAAACCATGACAAGACAGGCGCTTCGTTTTGTTAGTGCGGTTGCTGTATTATCCTTGTTTAAAAGCCTCTCTTCGCACTTCGGTAGTTCTTGCCTTTTCCGACACGTTAACATGCTTTGCACATGTACGGTTCCCTTCAACTAGCCAAGGAAGAGATTCATTGGACCCTACACGGAACTAAAAGGAGTTCATGTTCCAGCACCATTCATTCATGGTTGGTTGATGCTAGCATACGGTCTTCTTAGGAAAAGGAATGCATGGCTCTGTTTGTGTAGTAGTAGTATGCGTCGTCTGCCGAAGCAGCCGGAGACAGCAGGTGCACGGGGCAAACCCTGCTTTACTTTTCTTCTTCATGGAGACCCGCCCCCGGCAATCCCGACTGTCCAATCACTGTCGAGAAAGGTTTGTGCCCTGCTATAGTGATGAGGTGGTTGACCAGGCCCCCACGAAGCCTTGTACACAATACGACTGCACCACGAGGATGCAGCCCTGCTTAGGTGTGCACTCAGCCATCACAAGGCCCCAGATCTCGCTACTTGACCTGACACAGCTGCCACCCAGAAGGCCGCAGCAGTAACCTTCGCAATGAAGGCACGCGCAGCTGAGTGTAAGTAGACTATTCATACAACAGGTGCGTCAGACGCAGCTTGATCCGAGAGCTCGCTAGGGGAGGTGACGCTGCTCACCTGCCAGTCTCACAACTGACTGCTGCCCCATATATTCTGTTTTTTGAAAAATTGAAAAAGGCCGCTCCTGGTCCAGGAATCGCGACGCCACTTGACCCTCAGGCCCGTGGCTCTGCAGTACCGCCGAACATGTGAAGCTTGGCTCCGCATCGAAGGATGGAAGCCCTCTTCGAAGAAAATGTAAACCCGTACGCCGCTAGAGTAGGAGAAAGTAGAAGGGACCCTAGAGGTTGCGTTGACCACACCCCTGAACCCAAATCCTGGACGTGGTTTCGGGTGGCAAATGATCATGATCAGAAGGTCCTACTTGGGCGGTTCAGCTTCCTCACACATTGCGTGTGGCTGAAAAATAGAACAGGGAAAACGATCGCAGAGAGTCTAAGATGCGTGGCAAACCTTTCATGGCGGCCCCGAAAACCGCCGAGTCGGGCCGTATTCGCATCATCCGCATCTCTTTGAACCACCTGCGCGCTTCTGTATAGTCGCTGCAGAGCATTATTGACGTGTACAGCCTCAGGTCAAACCTTCTGTCCTGACCCTCCAAGTCGTCCTTGATCGCCAACACTGTGGGATAGTTGTGTGCGTCGAGGCATAGATCTGGTCAGCGAGTTTTTTGGCGTTTATTGTGGTTTAGTCGCTGCAGAGCATTATTGACGTGTACAGCCTCAGATCAAACCTTCTGTCCTGACCCTCCAAGTCGTCCTTGATCGCCAACACTGTGGGATAGTTGTGTGCGTCGAGGCATAGATCTGGTCAGCGAGTTTTTTGGCGTTTATTGTGGTTTAGAGGTTCGGTGTTTTAGGGTTGACCATTGAGCGGGTGGTATGAGGTAGTAGGTATGCTTATACACTTTAACTACGGCTAGCCATGTTTGTAAGTGTTGCGACCGACACCAAGAAAAAAATCGCTTTGAATTTAGTCTTGGGCCCCCCACGCGCATGCATGTTGAGCAGGGGTTGCCATGCAGCTCGTATCGGTCTGTAATATGCGTTCTTACTTCCTTTGGGTTGAGGACGTGCGGTGGGGTTTTTAGAGTTAAAGTTCGCTTGAAATTCCGGGGTTATAGGGTCGCCGGGACCGTTTCATGAATGGGTTCTCTTAGAGCAAAAGAAAGGGCTATATGGTTACGGGTTGTTTATTTAGTGCACGCTTTCGTTATGGGTTATGGCTAGCCATGTCCGGGACTGTTTGTGACCGACACTAAGTACATTCCTTCGTGGTGTGTAGTCTTGGGCCCCCCACGTTCAGCAGGGGTTGCCTTGTAGCCCGTACCGGTCTGTTGTCCGCGTTTTTATATATTTTTTCGTAGAGTAGTGCTTGGGTTTCGTGACACTTGCGGCACTTCACGTGGTGCGGGTTGTTTCCGCCCTAAAATAAGGTTTTGTTTGAGAAGATTTGTAGGGTAAAACTGTTCGTTGCTCGCCACAGTTAAGGCACTCTGGGCACACTGGGTACCCGTGGTGCTTCTTTTTGCACCAAGGCTTATGGTGACGTAGACTTTTGAAGAGAGGTTTCCCCACGGTTCGTCCGTCGCTGTTGCAGTAGGGACATCTCTCTTTTTTCTGGGTGCTTCGCAGCGTTGCTTTTTGTTTGTGCGTGCCGTCGGAGGATCCCACTTGATGTTTCTACCCGGCGTCAGTTTCAGGTTCGGAATTATTAAGCATTGAGTTCTTTTAAGAACATGAACCACATGGATTAGCATGCACTTGTTAAGCAGCGGCTGCCAAAACTTGCCGTGACACCTATGATCAAAGTAAGTAGGAAAGGAGAAAGGTTGTTTAAAAAAGAAATGGGGGTCGATATTCTTTTGGGCAAGGTGCCTTAGGGGACTAGTCCCAATGTGAAATGTGCCCTTAGGGGACTCGTCCCACTTGGAAATTGCTACCTTGACTTTGTCAGGGAAATGCACTTGGCAATTTTTGAGTATACTGCCAAAATCTGGAAAAATCGGCCAAAACGGCCAAAATCTGGAAATATCGGCAAAAATGGCCAAAAATGACCAAAAATGGCCAAAATCTGGAAAAATCGGCCAACATTGACCAAAATCCGAAAAATCCGAACGCTAAAAATTTGCTAAGTACACTTCCGTGGCAAAAAGTCCAATGAAATTGTTCGCCCTTCGGGGACTAGTCCTCTAAGGGCACATTTTCATTGGGAAGTACTGGGAAATGCGTGCCAGTACTTCCCAATGAAAATGTTTGGCAACTTTTTTAGTACTAACAATCTTGTGGGTTGCCCTTCAATGTATTGTGCAGGCTAAAAAGACGTAGGCAGCGTGTTTTGTTGGTTGATCAGAATTCCTTACCTGAATACACACAGGGTAACTACAAGTGGGAAAACGATCAACCGGCACGCACAAACAAAACGAAGCGCCTGTCTTTTTTGCAAATTCTTTCAGGAATTGTAATGCAAAATATGGACTAGTCCCCTGAGGCACTTTTCCCTACCCTCGTAGCTCGCTGGGTCAGGCGCGCCAGGCAGGAAAAGGGTGGAGCCTTCCGTGTCACAAATGAGTGGACCACACCGCGCGCGTTCTCCCATTTCTCGCCTGACGGAAGTGTATGTTCAGGTATTTTGAAAATGCTTTGTGATCAGGGCAGTAGCTGGGTCTCCGACCCGTTTTCCAAATTGGACCGCTAACGGCCTTTCGCGTCCTCTCTCAGGAATGGGCTCAACACAGCGCGACGCGACGTGTCTTCACGACAAATGCTGGGCCCTGGGAGGCCCTCAGATTGCACACTGGCCACCTCTGCCTGGGTGGTGGTGTAGTGCCTTACTTTACTTTTAGACTGTTTTTCTTCTTTTTCCCCGCCGGCCAGTCCAAACGTGGATATAGAAGCAAATCCCCTGTTTATAATGCCTGTTGCCGGACGTGAGGGAACAAGTTGTCGGCCATCGCTGGCTCTGCGTCGCTGCCAGCCACGGGACCGTGGAGCTGACCGTGCGGCAGGCGTACCGTCTCCCCATCAGGGGAACTGGGGAAAATATTAGTTTTATGTTTAGGCAGGACACTGTCTAAATGCATGTTTGATGCTAGCATCAAGCCTTCTTCGAAGAAAGTGTAAAATAGAAAAGGGAAAAAGGAAGAGGGGTCGCAGGGAGTGTAAGACTCCGCAGGTAGGGTATGATACCTTGAGGGGCTAGTCCTCTTCATCATTCTTCACTCTCAGGGGAACAGGGCAAGGGGTTGCAGGCGCCAGGTCTCCCTGGTCTATTTTCGACCACGCACCGATTGCCTGCGCACGCTCAGCTCCACGGTCGCTTCCGTGGATGACAGCGAAGCGGATTGCTCCCTCGCGTCCGGCGACAGGCATTATAGAAAGCATTGATTGGCCTTTAAAACACCTGAATGCACTTGCGAATTTTGCAAGTGAATTCATGCTGGAAAACACCTGAATTCACTTGCGATGCACGAGTAAAACTCACAACAGTGCACTAAATCGTTGCAAACTTTTTGGAAAAACTTTAACTAAATTCAGTAGGAACTCTACTACCGCCACGTGTGTGGTTTGATTATTAGAAGATCACACGGTGGTAAACAGGAAGGACGTTTTGTTTGTGCGTGCCGGGTGATCGTTTTCCCACTTGTATTTACCCCGTGTATATTCAGGTAAGGAATTCCGATATACCACCAAAACACGCTGCCTACGTCTTTTTAGCCTGCACAATACATTGAAGGGCAACCCGCAAGATCGTTAGTACTAAAAAACGTAAAGGACTTCATAAATAGGGTGGGGCGCACACCGAGGCTCTTGAACACCGGCAGCGTCGCCGCCGCCTTGCACGTGCGGAGGAACGGCCCGTTGATGACCGGGTCCGGCAGCTGCAAGTCAGCGATCGCGGCGCGCCACTGCTTCTTGGCTTCGGCGGGGTCCTTGTCCCTCACCGCCTGCTCGATGCGCGCCACGACGGCCATGCCGCGGAGCTTGGCTTCCTGCAGCGGGGTCACAGCCAGGTCGCCCTGGTCTATTTTCGACGCCCACGCACTGGTGGCCTGCCGCACGCTCAGCTCCGCGGTCGCTCCCGTGGATGACAGCGAAGCGGAGCCGGCGATGGCCTCGCGGACCACTCGCTCCCTCGCGTCCGCCGGCAGCTCGCTGGCCTCCCGCAGCGTCGTCTTCCGCTCGTGCAAAAAGCGCAGCACCGCCCCGAAGGGATCTTCCCGGCCGACGGAAGCGGTGCCTTCCTCGAGCCAGTCCGCCCGCAGGGCGACCGACTCCGTCTCCAGGCTTGACAGCCATCTGCCACGAGTCCGGGCTAGCCGCAGCACCCGCGCCACTCGGTCCATTTTGTGAGTTGTGGGTGTGTTTTGCGTGTTTTTAAGGCGGTCAACACGCCATCATTTTCGCTCTGCCTGCAAAGAAAGTGGCGGTACGGTAGTCGGTACAAAAAAGTAGGTGGTGGGGGTGATGTGACGGCAACACATGAGCAGACACAGCGTAAGATAGAGATCCGAGAGAAAGAGAGCGATGTGTCACCCTGTCTTGACCCAACCTTCGTTCACCTGCCTGAGTGTCATACGAGCATGTGGGCCTGCCCGCCTTCCTCGAGCCAGTTCGCCCGCAGGGCGACCGACTCCGTCTCAGGCTTGTGAGTCGGCTGCTGTCGCAGGGGGTCGGAGTTGACGACCGGGAGACCAGAGCATGACGGCCCTGGATCACGCGACTCGGCACCATCGTGCCGACTGCGTCAGGCTTCTGCGGGAAGCAGGGGCGTCCAGAGAAACAAAGTAGCTTGCTTCCCCTCCCAAGCAGGGGCGTCCAGAGAAACAAAGTAGCTTGCTTCCCCTCCCAAGCAGGGGCGTCCAGAGAAACAAAGTAGCTTGCTTCCCCTCCCAAGCAGGGGCGTCCAGAGAAACAAAGTAGCTTGCTTCCCCTCCCAAGCAGGGGCGTCCAGAGAAACAAAGTAGCTTGCTTCCCCTCCCAAGCAGGGGCGTCCAGAGAAACAAAGTAGCTTGCTTCCCCTCCCAAGCAGGGGCGTCCAGAGAAACAAAGTAGCTTGCTTCCCCTCCCAAGCAGGGGCGTCCAGAGAAACAAAGTAGCTTGCTTCCCCTCCCAAGCAGGGGCGTTCAGAGAAACAAAGTAGCTTGCTTCCCCTCCCTCCCTTCCCGCTTGCTTCATTTTTCTTCGGGGTTCCCGTGGCACCACTTCGTGTGGTCAGCAGCAAGATTAGCAGCTTTCTGGCTTCATCTTTTTACTCCAACCATACAGCGCGCGACAAGCAGAGCAGGAGCGGTGGACGAGAGTGACAGACACAAGCATAGAACCCCCCGGAGGGCGCGACAAGCAGAGCAGGAGCGGTGGACGAGAGTGACAGACACAAGCATAGAACCCCCCGGAGGGCGCGACAAGCAGAGCAGGAGCGGTGGACGAGAGTGACAGACACAAGCATAGAACCCCCCGGAGGGCGCGACAAGCAGAGCAGGAGCGGTGGACGAGAGTGACAGACACAAGCATAGAACCCCCCGGAGGGCGCGACAAGCAGAGCAGGAGCGGTGGACGAGAGTGACAGACACAAGCATAGAACCCCCCGGAGGGCGCGACAAGCAGAGCAGGAGCGGTGGACGAGAGTGACAGACACAAGCATAGAACCCCCCGGAGGGCGCGACAAGCAGAGCAGGAGCGGTGGACGAGAGTGACAGACACAAGCATAGAACCCCCCGGAGGGCGCGACAAGCAGAGCAGGAGCGGTGGACGAGAGTGACAGACACAAGCATAGAACCCCCCGGAGGGCGCGACAAGCAGAGCAGGAGCGGTGGACGAGAGTGACAGACACAAGCATAGAACCCCCCGGAGGGCGCGACAAGCAGAGCAGGAGCGGTGGACGAGAGTGACAGACACAAGCATAGAACCCCCCGGAGGGCGCGACAAGCAGAGCAGGAGCGGTGGACGAGAGTGACAGACACAAGCATAGAACCCCCCGGAGGGCGCGACAAGCAGAGCAGGAGCGGTGGACGAGAGTGACAGACACAAGCATAGAACCCCCCGGAGGGCGCGACAAGCAGAGCAGGAGCGGTGGACGAGAGTGACAGACACAAGCATAGAACCCCCCGGAGGGCGCGACAAGCAGAGCAGGAGCGGTGGACGAGAGTGACAGACACAAGCATAGAACCCCCCGGAGGGCGCGACAAGCAGAGCAGGAGCGGTGGACGAGAGTGACAGACACAAGCATAGAACCCCCCGGAGGGCGCGACAAGCAGAGCAGGAGCGGTGGACGAGAGTGACAGACACAAGCATAGAACCCCCCGGAGGGCGCGACAAGCAGAGCAGGAGCGGTGGACGAGAGTGACAGACACAAGCATAGAACCCCCCGGAGGGCGCGACAAGCAGAGCAGGAGCGGTGGACGAGAGTGACAGACACAAGCATAGAACCCCCCGGAGGGCGCGACAAGCAGAGCAGGAGCGGTGGACGAGAGTGACAGACACAAGCATAGAACCCCCCGGAGGGCGCGACAAGCAGAGCAGGAGCGGTGGACGAGAGTGACAGACACAAGCATAGAACCCCCCGGAGGGCGCGACAAGCAGAGCAGGAGCGGTGGACGAGAGTGACAGACACAAGCATAGAACCCCCCGGAGGGCGCGACAAGCAGAGCAGGAGCGGTGGACGAGAGTGACAGACACAAGCATAGAACCCCCCGGAGGGCGCGACAAGCAGAGCAGGAGCGGTGGACGAGAGTGACAGACACAAGCATAGAACCCCCCGGAGGGCGCGACAAGCAGAGCAGGAGCGGTGGACGAGAGTGACAGACACAAGCATAGAACCCCCCGGAGGGCGCGACAAGCAGAGCAGGAGCGGTGGACGAGAGTGACAGACACAAGCATAGAACCCCCCGGAGGGCGCGACAAGCAGAGCAGGAGCGGTGGACGAGAGTGACAGACACAAGCATAGAACCCCCCGGAGGGCGCGACAAGCAGAGCAGGAGCGGTGGACGAGAGTGACAGACACAAGCATAGAACCCCCCGGAGGGCGCGACAAGCAGAGCAGGAGCGGTGGACGAGAGTGACAGACACAAGCATAGAACCCCCCGGAGGGCGCGACAAGCAGAGCAGGAGCGGTGGACGAGAGTGACAGACACAAGCATAGAACCCCCCGGAGGGCGCGACAAGCAGAGCAGGAGCGGTGGACGAGAGTGACAGACACAAGCATAGAACCCCCCGGAGGGCGCGACAAGCAGAGCAGGAGCGGTGGACGAGAGTGACAGACACAAGCATAGAACCCCCCGGAGGGCGCGACAAGCAGAGCAGGAGCGGTGGACGAGAGTGACAGACACAAGCATAGAACCCCCCGGAGGGCGCGACAAGCAGAGCAGGAGCGGTGGACGAGAGTGACAGACACAAGCATAGAACCCCCCGGAGGGCGCGACAAGCAGAGCAGGAGCGGTGGACGAGAGTGACAGACACAAGCATAGAACCCCCCGGAGGACGGATGTCGTCCGCAACAGGGCTGCTCCGCCACCTGCGAAGTCTTCTGCTGGGTCGCCTTCGGAGACCGGGCTAGCCGCAGCACCCGCGCCACTCGGTCCATTTTGTGAGTTGTGGGTGTGTTTTGTGTGTTTTTAAGGCGGTCAACTCGCCATCATTTTTTTGTTTTCGCTCTGCCTGCAAAGAAAGTGGCGGTGCTGCAGTGACTTCAATAGTCGATACCAAAAAGTATAACGTTCACACGGCTACTGCGGGGAGTGGGCGCGATGGGTGATGTGACAACACATGAGCAGCCACAGCGTAAGACAGAGAGCGGTCTTGCCTTCCCGGTGCATGTGCTCCCATCATTCGTCGCTACCGCTGGCCTTTTCCGAGAGAAAGAGAGCGATATGTCACCTGTCTTGACCCAACCTTCGTTCACCTGCCTGAGTGTCATACGAGCATGTGGGCCTGCCCACGGAAGCGGCGCCTTCCTCGAGCCAGTCCGCCCGCAGGGCACCGACTCCACTGCCACGAGTCCGAGCAGGTCGCAGCACCCGCGCCATTCGGTCCATTTTGTGAGTGTGGGTGTGTTTTGTGTGTTTTTAAGGCGGTCAACTCGCCATCATTTTCGGAGACTAGAGGTATGCTAATAATAGCTCTGTTCAGGCAACCCCACTTTTTAGGGGGTCGGGGCGAAAGCCCGGGGGCACTTGTGCGTAGTGTATTTTTTGGGTCAGGATCTTTGTCAGCGGCCATAGCTTTTTTTGCCCCTGGAAATTAACACCGCGATGGCAGAGTGAACGCAAGAACCCCCCGGAGCGAGGGAATCGACTATGCATATTTCAGGCCCGAACGGAACTTAGCCTTTCCAGAGCTTAGCTTCACCCGAACTTTGCTTTGCTTCTCCCGAACTTTGCTTTCACCAGAACTTAGCTTCACCCGAACTTTGCTTTCACCAGAGCTTAGCCTCACCCGAACTTTGCTTTGCTTCGCCCGAACTTTGCTTTGCTTCTCCCGAACTTTGCTTTCACCAGAACTTAGCTTCACCCGAACTTTGCTTTCACCAGAACTTAGCTTCACCCGAACTTTGCTTTGCTTCGTCCGAACTTTGCTTTCACCGGAACTTAGCTTCACCCGAACTTTGCTTTGCTTCGCCTGGACTTTGCTTCACCAGAATTTGGCATCGCCCGAACTTTGCTTTCACCAGAACTTAGCCTCACCAGAACTTAGCTTCACCCGAACTTGCTTTGCTTCGTCCGAACTTTGCTTTCACCAGAACTCAGCTTCGCCCGAACTTTGCTTCCTTTGCTTCACCAAAACTTAGCTTCGCCCGAACTTTGCTTCACCAGAACTTTGCATCGCCACTTTGCTTCGCCAGAACTTTGCTTCGCCAGAGCTTAGCTTCACCAGAACGTTGCTTTGCTTCGCCCGAACTTTACTGTTTCCCGAACTTTAACTGCTGCCTCTAGTCTCGCTGGGCGCCGGTCTTTACCGGCGCACATGTACTTTCGCTCTGCCTGCAAAGAAAGTGGCGGTACGGTACCGAATAGTGACTTCGATAGTCGTAAACAAAGTACCGTATTTGTGAAAAAGACGTACCGGAAAAAGTCACAAAACTTTCCCCCAGAGCCCGCGGGTACATCTTTTTTCCGTACGTCTTATTTCCAGTACATAATAATTCTGAAAGATCTCGGAGGAACTATTTTCCCCTGCTACTGGCGTTCGACTTCATACCATGCAGGGTCAAAACCTTGTGTCTTTTTGGAAATGGCCAAATTTTTGTTTCCAGAAAAAAAATGGGGTTTTTGAATTTTAAAATTTGGAACAAACTCTGCAGTAATTTTTGATGAAGTTGAGCAATTTTTTTTTTTCCAAAATTATTTTTTGGGGGCCATCGGCCCCGCGGGAGCGTTTTAAAAAGACACAAGGTTTTGACCCTGCATGATACGCCCTCTCCGCTTCTTCTTCCGGAGCCTCGCTTACGCTTCTCTAGATACGCCGGCCACTCGCCGTGCAACCGCGGCAATCCGCATCGACACAAGAGAACACGATGCGTATCGAATTCATTATCTGAACCCATGGGCGCGGTTCAACCGTTTTGCCTGTGACTCGTCGAACATGGCTCCCTCGTGAACATCATTTTGTCGGGTTGGCAGTGTGGGCGACGGGCGCCGGTGCGGTGCGCCGCGCTGGTTCGATGCACTGAGTGGTCATTTTTGGACTGTTTCTCGCTGGTCCACGTTGCAGACCTTTTTCGACAATATTTTAGCGTTATTTGTGGATTAGAAGGTCGGTATTTTAAAGTCTCCGGTTGACCGTAGAGGCTTAAGTATGGCGGGGGGTTGAGGAAAGTGAGAGGGTGTAGCTCGTTTCGGGTGTTGTGTCACTCCGTTGTGAACCCTTGTGAAGTCCCCTAACGCGTTTAGGGGGTGCTTGGGATTGGGTATTTTGCTCGAGAACAGCTCCGACGAAGAGATCTGCGGAAAATAGACCCGGGGACTAGAAAATATGTAGTGGAAATCGAAATTCATTTCAGATTGTTACACTGCCTGTCAGGTGACATAATCAATTCCCCGAGTTCCTTCATAGAACGGGAGCACAAATTCAACGAAAAAGGCCTGCTACGTGGACCAGCGAGAAAATCTCCCGACAAAGGAATTGATGGCGCACCGAAAAAGCGCACCGGTGCGGAGGTCGGTGTGGTCCGCACTGTGTCGAGTTCCACAACGACACTGCATTGGTGAGTCCATGAGCCGGCCCACGGTTTGTAGTCTTCTAGAGACCTCGTGTTGTTCCTTGCATCGGGAGGCATCTGCCACAACTTCATCTGCCGTGGCCTGTTCAGCCGGCACGATCTGCTGAGCTGGCAGGATTGGGGCAGCAGCGGAATCTCGAAGAAAAGCACAGCATATTGCATGGTTGCGTCTTGTTTTGATCCTGGATGTGGCTGTTGCAGAAAAGGCAGTTGCGCAAGCACTCTCTATGACAAATTCCAGCAGAACCCAACCAGGCGGGAAAAGTCACAAAGTCTTTCCTGAGGCCCGCGGGTACATCTTTTTTCCGGTACGTCTTATCTCCGGTACATAATTGTTCCGGTACGTCTTTTTTCCAAGTACGGTATAAAGTTTGCGAGGCTGCGACGGGGGGTGGGCGTGGTGGGGTGCCTCGTTTCACTTCAGGCGCCGACGGCACGAAACCGGTCCGGCTTTTTTATCATCTTCGCCGAGGGCGTTGCCTCGCTTGTCGACCAGTCGCGAACGGGAACGGCTTGCTCGAAATATGAAAACGGTTGGAAAAAAAAGGGAGAAAGAGAGCATTTGCCGAGCGCGTTTGTTTCTCTCTGGGTGTTCCTTTTTGTTTGGTTTGAAGTCAATAATGCAGGGTATTAGTTCAGAGATTTTTGGGGCTTGCAGATCTTGACCGTTTATGGGGGGTGGTTCTGGGGGGCGTTTTGGTCAGAATAGCCACACCATTTACCCACAATCCCCCCACCTGTCTTTCCTGGGAATGCTGTGTTTTTGCGTTTCCCGGCAACTTTTATTGTTTCCCCCGGCCAAGGCAACACAGGGCTTACGCTCCACGTGTCGAAGAATTAACGTGTGGATTTCCACACGTTAATTCTTTTTGGATTTTGTTCCCCCCACGTGTGGATCCACAGGTACCACATGTGGATTTTGATTTATTGGTCCACATGCAGGGGAGTCTAGGCCCACTAGTGGTCAAGGCCGCACAGCCAGGTGTTGCCAAGTCCAGTAGCTACCTAGCGACGCTGTTTTTTTTTTTTTTTTTGCCGTCGCACATAAGGGGAAAGGTTTTTTCCCCCTCGAACCTTAGGCGTCCACATGTGGACCACACGTATTTTCTCTGAGACCGAAAACGGAGCGTAAGCCCTGCCCCCGGCTGACCCCGATTTGCAGATTCAGACGTCGGTCTAAATCTGCAACGTAAACCAATCCCCTGTATTATAATTTGCGGCCAGCCAGTAAAGGGGGGAGGGGTCGAATAATAACATTAAATTCTTCCTCGGTACGGTTGCCTTCTGAGCCGTCGTCGCCGAAACCGGCGTCCGAATTTAACTTCTGTTTAATAGCTTCTACCAAGCAAACCTCGAATACATTTCACAACTGTGCCTCGGTTGTGTTCCTTCACTGGATTGCTGGCGCGATGGGATGAGCTGCCCGGCGAAATGTGGCCGCCATGGCGGCTGCAGTTGCGGGCGTAGCCGGCGCGACCGCAAGCAGACGGCTGCGTGCGCAACCACCGTTGCCAGCTCGACCGGCGTGTGGGCACGGGCTTGCGCTGCCGTGGGCCCGATCGCGCTCTTCACGCTACCATGGGATTGTCCCTTCGCCGGGCAGCTCTAGCAAACCAGGGAACACAAACCTGCACACCAATAGTACATCTGAGGCACCACCGCAAGCAGCCAAGACGCCTATGAACACAGCTAGAGTGCTGCACCTCTTGACGTGTACACGTGTGCCAAAGTCACCGGACAATAAAACCTGACCGCTTGGACACAGTGCGGGTCACGGAGAACCTTCTCGCCGTACCTTCGAATCATCGCCGCATCCGCCCAGTCGCCCATTGTGACGACCTGGTCGGGATCCATCCCCGCCTTCAAGAGGGTACAGCACCCGCCCACTCTCGCGCTGTGGGTCCCATACGGGTTGCCGCACCGTCCAGCCGAGCTCAAGTTGCGCAGGCTATCCAGCACCCCTCGTCTGGCCTCCGTCCCGCAGAGAACACCGTAGTACTTGGCGTACGTGGGGAAAGGGCACAGCAACTCGGCGCCCCTTGCCAGCGCCATTTTCTTCAGCAGCGAAAAGACCTCAACCGGACAGTACCTGATCCGGGCCGGAGCTCCATTTGGTGCATCCGGTAGCAAAAGGGGGGGAACCAGGTCTATTCTGTCGAAGCAGAGCTCCCTCGTACAGTTCCCTTTCCCCTTGGAGCAGTGCCAGACGACTCTCACTCTATCCTTGCTCAGGCGGATATCCTCCGTCCTGATCGACTGCATGCTGCAGGATCTGAGCAAAGTGAAATGCTCCCCGAGCAACTGCAGCGCGGCGGAGTACTCGTCCACGCTACGCACTGCGCGGAAAACGTGACGGAACTGCTCCAGACCCAGCGGCTCCTTCTGCACCGCATCGGGAGCCTCCTTCTCAAGCGCCCTCAGAAGGCGTGGGATGTCGCCCACTGGGTCGTGGAGGACAAAGCCCCGTGCCAAATTCTCCGCGACAATCGCCTTTATAAGAGCGTGTGGTGTCTTGTACATCGACGACTCCATCAGGGACAGGCAGCCGCCAAAAACCTCCAGGCGGCGAACCGAGGTTGGATATGGCTCGACTCCGTCTTCGCTGCACCACGCCACATACTCCGCTGTATTGGAGCTGTAGACGGCCTTCGTCTTCGCCGCTGTATACAGGGACCTTATGTGGTCCCGTGCGCGCTCCGGAACGTGAGTTCTAAGCGCACTCCTCAGCGCCCGGCGCTGTGCCGTCAGCTTCGCCTTCGCTGGTCTCCCCCGGGGCGTGCCCTCGATCTTCCGGGTCTCCCGCGAGGCCTCCTCGAGACCTCCTGCCCCTCTGAGCAGGCCCTGGAGGCGAAGGTACACGGAAACCTTGGGACAGTCCCAGACAGCACCCTTGTTCGCCGGGTTGTCTGACCGGATGGCCTTCGCCGAGCGCGCAAGTACATCGCTTTGGCGGCGCAGGAGCTGCTCGGTCGTGAGTTCGGGCACGCCTGGGCCAGCAGACGGATACAGAGACTCGTATCCTACACACCCGACCATCGGACACGCTGTCCTCAGGTTCTCCAACAGGTCGTCGGCACCGACCACGCCCAGGTCTGCGACTAGCTCGGCGAGCAGTTCGACATGGCACGAGTCCCCCTCTCTCTTCCCGAGCTCGAGGGACCTTCTTCGCCAACGCACAAGGAAGTCTGATCGCATCTGCTGGGCCTCCTTCACTGGGGTCCTTGCACAATAAAGGATCGCAGAATACAGCGCGTCATCCATCCGCTCCACTTCCTTCGCCGAAGGCATCGCTTCCGAAGCACACTCTTCAGCAAACTTGTACCTTTCCACCACGTCGTGAACCTCTGCGGGTTTGAGGGGGGGAAGACAAGATCCCGACACTGCAGAGCAGCGCCCTTCCTTCGCTTGTTGCTGACCTTGTCGACGATGATGATGTCGAAAATCGAAGGAAGCTGCTTGGTAGATCTCGCTCCTGCCGGCGCTTGCACGAAATTAGCTGAATTAAACGCTCAGTTATTTGACACGTCTGCGTCTGGGTGTCCAAAAACACCACCACTATTTGATCCATACTGTTCGGCTACCCGGAACTTTTTTTGGTATTCGACAAATCGAATATGACACGTGTGTTGTTATTCGACCCCCCCCTCTAGTTTGCTTAGCTCTATAGAATGGTGGCACTGGTTCCCTCGCGTTGCGGTAATCTTTTCATCGGGCTGGAAAACGCTTGCGCCGCACGGGTCGGCCATCATTACTGTGGACAGCAGCAGGCGGTCGCCGTGGCGACGGGTTTTCTTGCAAGTGATCTCTTGATCGGGATGAAATCGCTAACGCTTACGGGTGCCACCGATGGTGATGTGTTAAATTAGCGTGCCCAAAGCAGGCAACAGCAGGCACTGCGCCGTGAATGATGAAGCGTTCACTCGTTCACACATGGGGAGAGGGGAACATTGCCGGATTTCGGGCTTCCGCGGATAAGCGACGCAACGGACGATCGGCATATTTGACATCGTGATGGACGAATAGCGTGGCGGTTTCTTGTGCTGGTCCCCTGTTTCGGTATGCTGCCAGTCCCAGCAATGCGTTTTTGCCCACAAAAAACGCGGGCCTCGAAGAGGGTATTTCCTGTAGGTGCCCTGAACGTTTTCTCGTTAGCTTCCGTTTCGCTTTTTCATGTGCGCAACCGTTGTTCCGGAAATGTTCCCTCCAGTACAAAATGTACTTGGGGTGCTCTGACTTCTTATTTTGTTTCTGGTCCCCGCCCCCCCCAAAAATCTGTACGCACGCACGCAAAAAAATAAATAAATAGCCCAAAAAAACTAGGGCCAAAAAAGGTGTTTTTCTCTGAGCCTCTGCGTCGCATCTGTCGTGGCTGACTCTGGTTGTACACAGATCACAGATATTTTGAGTCGTCTTGTACTTCCGTTGTAGAGTGTCGTCAGGTTTAAGGTCTACTCGACATGGGCAGTTCAGGACATCCCTCCCTTAGTGGCAACACGGATGACAGCTTAATCTCACTAGCATTGTCTCCCTCGCCCTGTACTCGTAGCAGCCTCCTCAGGAAATGTCATGGTGCATTGTAACGTGTTTCCTCGATGAGTTGAGACAAGGCACCCTGATGAAGCTTGGCTGGGATACACTTGCCCGGAAGATTCCGCAAAGTTTGTTACACATTGGGCACTTAATAGACTGGTGCAGATTCTGTATCTTGATGAAGGCCGATTGGCGCCTTCGGGGCAGCGGGCGACGGTCTGAAGGTGTCCTCGTGACCGATGTCAGCTTTGTCAAACACCTCCTCCAATTTCCTCAGCGATTCTCTCCTATTTGGGCTACAAGTGTTGGGCACTCGAGGAGGTCGGCTTTGTCGACAATGAGAGAGAGAGGACAACTTGTATCCTCGCAGCTCCGCAGGTTGACAAGGTGCGGGGATGGATTTGCTTCCAGAGTTCCATGACCCTGTTGTTGCCTTCTGCTTCTTCTTCCTTGCTCACCATAGGACTGCTGATACCAAACTTCTCCTGGACGTACGCAAGAAGAGATGCCTGCTCGGTTGCGGTATCCTCATTTATACAACTACCGGTTGTCTGCTGTATGGTGCGGTCCCAAGACGGGCTTTGATAGCCTCCAGAGCGTTCATACAGCGTTCACAGCTCTCTGTGTAGCTGTGGCCGGGTGCTGTTCTGAACACACTGAGAGCGCGTGCTTTAGAAACCTATCACAGCGCGACGAGACAGAGGCGAACCGACCAGTTTGTAACGTTGTGGTCAGTTCTTGTGCAAATTATCTTTTTCTTGGATTATCTTTTTTTCCGGCAATTCTCAGAAATCTGTACGCACGCGGGACCAGAAACAAAAAAAAAAGTCAGAGCACCCTTGTATAAAATATCGGCAGTATGGGGGAAGAGAGTAAGAGAGAGGACGGCCACGTTCCAACTAAGGAAGAGGCATTCTCCTGTTCAAACAGGCAGGCTCCGTATGGTTTGCCGTGGAAAAAAAATATGGCTAATTCGCACATGAGGGCTTCGGAAACAATGAACCGGGTGTGTCCTCGAAATGCTTGGGCCTCCACAGGACACCGGAGGTCTGACATTTTGTAGACGGTTTCGCGTGCAAGAAACCGGTGCTTTTAAGTCTCCGGTTGACAGCTGGGGCGGGGCGGTGTCGTTTTGGTTGGATCTGATTCTGGGAACAAGCGGGGGTGTTGCGAAACTTTGGGTAGCAACCTGCAGGTGTGTGCGCCTGTGCAACCTGCGATGGGAGACGGAGAACATGTGTTTTCGTCTGTTTGCTTGGCCCATCTTTTTCCCAGAAAGATTTGTACATGCCACAGGCGAATAGTGCCTGCGGGTTGTGTCGCTCGCAAGAATAGGGGGAGTGGAAGCAGGTACGAACACACTGGAACCGACGTTCCACATTTTCCTGCGGGGGATGCGATAACGGACTGTGGCGCACTTTTGCGTGCGGTGTGGCAGAACGCTTCCCAGGGCAGAGGGGTGTCTAAGGCACAGGCAGAGAAATGACGAGCATCCTCGAGTGTCGGGTGCACCCCTCAGCACAGCACGGAACGCGCCTTACACCGCTTGGCAGGGGACGAGCACGACGCAGCCGCACCAACGGCAAGACGAGAGGCGCCGGAGCACTTCATCACAGGACAGCGCGCGCATTCTTGAAAGAAGTGTCCTGAAAAGCCAGTGTTCGGTGGCAAGTCGTTTCCGGAAATACGGGTGGGTGTACAATTTCGGCTCGAGACCCAAAAAGGTCCCAGCACGAGTACGGGGAGGTTGGGACAGGGAAACAAGACAAACTCACTGCAAGACTCTGCGCTTGGCCAAGAAGCCTACATCATCGCGCACGACCATCCTGTGCAGGACGGCATGCACATGCCTTGTGGGTAGCCACTGAGAAGCTCGTAGCAGCCGTGGTTGCTGCACCCGCAGTCGGCTTGCGACTGGCACGCGCTGTACTTGCACGGCGCCTGCGGCGGGACGGGGTTGGTAGGAGGGGTGGGGTTGGGAGGCGTGGGAGGCGTCGGGTTGGTAGGAGGTGTGGGGTTGGTAGGAGGTGTTGGGGGGTTCGGCCCGGCGGGCATGTCGAACGTGGAACCGATCTCGCCCCACTTCACCGCCGAAAATTTGACGTAGCTGTTCGCGAAGTTTTGCTCCGGCTCCGCCGGCGGACCTTCCTTCGCGCCGCACGATCCACGAACGGCTCCCGGCGTCGAGTCGGCCTCTTCGGGCGGGAACTTCCCATCCAACCATCTCATTTGCACTTCCTTGTCGTCCCACAGCGAGAGCACCAGCGTCATCCCGCGCGAGAAGGCGTCTCCCATACCCTTCATCCCACCGTTGCGAGCGAAGTGGTTGTCGCCCTTGTCGAACGTGTTCGCAGAGTCCTCGCAGAACTGGTCCGTCAGGCTGTCGTACGTGTTGCCGGCAATCGTTGTCGTCATGTGGTCAATCGTCTTCCCGTCCTGAATGTAAACACGGCGGATCTCGCTCAGGTCTCCGGTGTCCGTCCCGTCCGTCGTCAGGAACTGAGTCACGATCGTGAACGGCTTCTTCGTGTCGATCGTCTTCCCGTCACCGTAGTAATTCACGTTGTCGTGACCCATGTTGTTCCCTCCGTTGTAGTACTGCAGACGGTACGTAGCCCAGTCGCATCCCGCTGTGTCGCTGTTCTTCCGGCACTCGTCCCGGTCGTCAGTGCAGGCGTACAACCCCTGGATGGTGCTTCCGTTGTTCGCGAACGCTACGGGGTGCGGCGTCAGCGCGTTCGAAATGATGTTGCCCTCGAACAAGTCCATCTCCGCACAGCACGCCTTCCACGCCGACTCCGTGTTGAAAGGCGGATTTGTCTCCTGGATCGGGATGTTCGCCCGTCCGTTCACGAACTTGATGTCTCCCGGGCACTGCGCGTCGCAGTACCCAGTTCCGTACAGTGCTCCCGCCGTGTTCAGGTTCCCGTCGTACCCGCCGTCCAGCGGCATCTCCACAAGGTACGAAGGACCGTTGATCCCGCAGGTGAGCGTCGACGCTTCGACCGTCATCGTCATCTCCTTGTTCCGCAGGTCAAACGGCTTGTACCTCCACTGTTCTCCGACCTCAGATCCCGTCCCGGTCTTCTCGATCACGTACATCCGTGCCCCCACGTTCCCTGTCGACCCCATGAACTTCATCTCCACCGAGTCTCCCTGCACCGTCACCCCGTACTCGCCGTAGTTCACGCCCTCCAGCATGCAGCTCGTCGCGCACTGCTCCTGCTTGCTCTCATCCCCGCACTCCGCCGCCACCCACCTTCCCTGATCCCAGCAGTTCGACCAGGACCCCATCTTTTGCGTCCACCTCCAGTTCGCGTCCATCGTCAGGAAGTTATCCCCGTCCTTCACGCATCCTCCTGCCTTCGTGCACTTTTGCACAGTGAACTCCGGCGGAACCTCTTTGTCCTTGCAGAACTGCCCACCCTTCTCGCACGCTTGCTGCGCGCTGCAAAATGCAGCAAACGCTAATATGGTGCAAACCGTGCGTCGCATGTTTATTTCAGTGTTTTATTTTGCTTTTAGCTATGACATGGTGTTCATGATGGCGTGGTACGAAGCTTGGGCGGGAGCCTTCCCAAAAAATGTGAGAGGTGCGTAAGCCGGAGGGGCGCGTGGATCTGCATGTGCCAGGGCCTGCAGCTGCCGACGCAGCTGTCAGCGGCGCGCTGCACCCTGGGTGGCGTTGTGGGCGCGGTCTGGTGCCCCAGCCGCACTGGCGACACTGTTCACGTTGGGAAAGGGTTTCAGCCAGAAGTACTATCTTGTGACTCTTCATGGAGAGGGGCGAACCCCCACCTTCCGAAAACAGCAGTCAATTAAGAGTGAATATCATCACGAAAAGGTCGTAAATGCAAAGTCCCTGGAACTGGCCGAAAAATGCTTCGGCAAGAATTACTATCTTGCGACTCTTCATAGAGAGGGATGAACTCCCGCCTTCCGAAAACAGCAGTCAATTAAGAGTGTTCATCATCACGAAAAGGTATGCAATGCCTGGAACCGGTCAAAAACAGCACCCAAAACACTCAAGAAGACGTCTCTACCTAAACCGACCTCTCTTCAACTCGAATCAAGAAGACGTCTCTACCTCTCTCTTCAACTCAAAATGACGTCCTCCAAAACGACCTCTACCCCACGCAAAAAGACGTCTCCCCCCATCTGAAACGACCACCCTCCTACCCAAAGCGACCTCTCCTTCTCCAGAATGACCACACCCCGACTCAAAATACCGTCTCTCCCTCGCCTAGAATGACTCCTCTCCCACCCGAAACGACCTCGCCCCCACCCAGAATGACCACCTCCCGCTCAAAAGACGTCTCCTCCACCCAGAACGACCCCACTCAAAAAGACGTCTCCCCCACCTGAAACCGCCACCTTCCACCCAAAACGTCACATCAACTCAAAATGACGTCACCTCCACCCAAAACGACCTCTCCCTCACCAGAATGACCTCTCCCCCCACTCAAAAAGACGTCTCCCCCACTTACACCCTCTTCCTCACCCCGAACGACCTCTCCCCCCATCGAAAAGACCCAAAACAATTTCTTCTCCACCCGGAGTGACGTATCCACCATCCAAACGACCGCTACCCCACTCAAATAGATGTCCCCCCCACGAAGAATGACCACCCGCTCAAAACGACGTCCTCCACCCAGAACGACCTCTCTTCCACCCAGAATGACGTTTCCTTTAAACGACCACAAAATGACCACTCCCCCACTCAAAATGACGTCTCCTCCACCGTAAACAACCTCTCCCCCGCCCAGAACGACCTCTTCCCCCCACTCAAAAAGACCCCAAGCGACATCTCCCTGGTTGTGTTTGCGCGCCCCCCTAGGCATACTGTGCATACGAGTCGTACTCTCGTGCCAAACTCGTCCAAACTCGTATAATTGTCGTCAAATCTCGTCTAAACTCGTAACGAGTTTAGACGAGTACAGGCTATTTTCACTGTGGAACACGGTATTTGGCCTTCTGTGCTACTTTCTTTCACCACAAGACCGGTATCCTGCGACCGCTGTTCCTCATTTCCTTCAGCTCCTGTATTCCAAGAATTCCTGCTCCCGAACTGCCGCTTTTCAGCCTACGGTTTTCAGGGCGACGGTTGGATAATTTGAGGATGGCCGACCAGCCACACAAAGAAGACCAAGAAGATTCGCAACAGCATCGGCAAGATAGGCAAGACGGGGGTCCGGTACACTTGAATGTCCACAACCCAGCAAAGTACCCCTCGCGGCTTCAGGTCAAGCATATGGAGGCGGTGCCGCGACGACCACGTGCTGTGCACCTCGTTGAGAAGGGAGCGATTCTCAGCAGGACACGGTGCTCACCATGACTTCTTTGAACCGAGAGATGAGAGCAGGGAAAAGTTACAGGGAATGTTAACGAGGGTTTAGCACGAGACGGATGAGTCACATGATTGGTCCCATGAGAGCCCATAAGCAAGCACGCTCGGCCATCATGTTTCCCCAGTCACCCACGTATGTTCCGTCGATCAGGGACGCCAGTTTTCGGGAAAGTTTCAGGCATTTTTGGCCTCGCGAGTTCCTGACTAACGAACTGCACCAACAAAGCGTGACGGTCAGAATGTTGAGGTTGCTTGGGTGAGGGCGGCATTATTGATGTTGGCAGCATCGACATTAATTCTTCACGGTGAAACGCTTCTGCAGCTGCATCACTTCCTCTTTGGTCGCGTTGCGTCTTTTATGGACCAGAACCAGCCCAGGAGGTTTTCCTCCGGATACAACATTTCTTAGCACACCAAAGAATATGTCCCAAAAATGACCTTGTGACCAAAAACCCCCCAGTAAAACCGCCTTTACAGTACATTTGCGCCGGTAAAGACCGGCGCGCAGCGAGACTAGAGGCAGCAGTTAAAGTTCGCGAAACAGTAAAGTTCGGGCGAAGCTAAATTCGGGCGCAGCAAAGCAAAGCTCGGGCGAATGCAAAGTTCGGGCAAAGCGAAGTTCTGGCGAAGCAAGTTCGGGCGATGCAAAGTTCTGGTCAAGCAAAGTTCTGGTCAAGCTAAGCTCTGGCGAAGCAAAGTTCGGGTGAAGCAAAGTTCGGCGAAGCTAAGTCAAAGCAAAGTTCAGGTGAAGCTAAGTTCTGGTGAAAGCAAAGTTCGGGCGAAGCAAAGCAAAGTTCGGGTGAAGCTAAGTCAAAGCAAAGTTCCGGTGAAGCTAAGTTCTGGTGAAGCTAAGTTCGGCGAAGCTAAGTCAGCAGCAAGTTCGGGTGAAGTTCTGGGGAGGCTAAGTTCTGGTGAAAGCAAAGTTCCGGCGAAGCAAAGCAAAGTTCGGTGAGGCTAAGTTCCGGTGAAGCAAAGTTCGGGCGAAACAACGTTCGGGCGAAACAAAGTTCGGGTGAAGCTAAGTTCCGGGGAAGCTCTGGTGAAAGCACAGTTCGGGCGAAGCAAAGCAAAGTTCGGGCGAAGCTAAGTTCTGGTGAAGCTAAGTTCGGCGAAGCAAAGCAAAGTTCCGGTGAAGCTAAGTTCTGGTGAAGTCAAGTTCCGGTGAAGCTAAGTTCTGGTAAGGCTAAGTTCCGTCCGGGCCTGAAGTATGCAACCTACCCGGTGCCAACGGGTCAAGAAAACCCCGGAGCAAGGGAATTGACCGAAGACCAAGGAGAACCAAAAAAAGGTCCTCGGCGGGGTTCGAACCCGGGAACTCCAGCCCTAAATCCTGGCGCCGTTCACTCTGCCATCACGGTGTCAATTTCCAGGGGCAAAAAAAGCTATGGCCGCTGACAAAAATTCTGACCCAAAAATAACTATAAAAACGTGCCCCCGGGCTTCGCCCGCGGACCCCCTAAAAAGTGGGGTTGGCTCGATAGAGCTATTAGCATACCTCTAGTCTCGGAAAATTCTCGTCGAAACTCGTATGACGAGTTTAGACGAGAATCTGATACGAGAATACGACTCGTACACGAGAATACGACTCGTATGCACTGTATGCCTAGGGCTGTGGTAACTGCGTACAACCAGTTTTTTGAAAATCGGCGTACGCGTGTGTACGCGTACGCACCCAAAGCCGTAAAAAAATGCGGTAGGGGTTCAGCACGTGACGCCACTACCCTAAGTTTTCCGGCAAGAAGCAAGAACGCACTACAATTCCACGCACTCCTCGTCATCAACATGCTCAGTCACCTCAGAGACGGGCTAATCCTGACCTGCGCGTGAAACTTCGTTGTTGCGTTCGTTTGAAGTACAGGCGGACTATCTCATCAATTGTGGTACGGTTCAGGGCCTAAATTCTTGGGTTTCACGTTCCCGCGTTCGGACGCCCCAACCGTTGAGACTTGCCTCACAACGTTTTGCAAGTTTCTAAAGCCCCGACCTCTCGCTCCCTAAATGTTGCCACCACATGGCGACAGCGTTCCCTCAGTGCAGAAGTTGCACTTGACTTCCTTCATACCCTTCGAGTTCCCCGGTCTTCCACGAGTGACCTCGTTCTTGGGCATCTTTGCTGTTTTTGGAGCTGGCTTCTCGAGCATGTGTCTTCCTCTTCGCAGGCACGTCTCGGCGAGGAACAACATGTCACAGGGTTTCCTGTTTCGTTACTCTGTAGGGGTGCATCGTAGCCGTTGCGTCCAGGAGACAATACGTCCCACGCCGGGGTAGCCAGTTCACCCCTATTTCCTGGAAGTGCATCAAACCGCTGCTGTAGGAGAAGCGAAGCGCCAAACGCGCGCCTGAACGCGAAGATCACGACGAGCTGAAGAGGCGAAAGCATGACACATCACATGCGAAGAGATAATCGCGACGCCGGCGGCAGGGCGTGTTCGCGGATGCGGCGTCAACAACGTGGCGGTTGTGGGCGCCGTGGCTAAGGGGAGTTTCTTCTCCTACACCGCGAATCGCATTTTGTCCCGGTCTCTCTTCGTGTCGCTGAGCGCAGAAGGTCGGTCCTGTGCCCTAACTGGGCGCCGCCCAGCGAACAGCCGGCGGACCCCTACGCGGGAGACCTTGTTTGCCTCGGTTCCCAGCGCAGCTTCTCGCTTCCGCGATTCACGTGCCACACCCTTTCACTTGGTTTGATGTGTTCTCGGGAAAGGTCAGCGCGGTAGCGATGACGAGAACACAGAATTAGGTGGGTGGGGAGAGGCCCTGGGACTGCTAAGGCGTGACTACACCCGTCCCTGTGCCTCCCAGGAGCCAGCCCGAATCTATTTTCGGTCCACCTGACGCACCGTAAGGAAGCAACTGTCAACGCGCAACCGATGAACACGGACGAGCAATCGAAGGAGAAGCGACGCACAAAACGCGCGCCTGAGCGTGATGATCAAAATAAGCGGAAGAGGCGGAAGCATGATCCATCACGTGCGAAGAGATAACCGCGACGCCGACAATGCAGATTATCGCCACAGATTCCTTGCATGCTAACCCAAACGCGGACCTACACGCGGGGGACCTCGTTGCCTCGGTTCCCGGCGCTGCTTCCGCGGTCACCACACCCTTTGACTTAGTTTGATATATGCTCGGGAAAGGTCAGCGCGGTAGCGATGACCACGAGAAAACATAATTAGGTGGGTGGAGAGAGGCCCTGGGACTGCTAAGACGTGTCTACCCCCGTCCCTGTCCCTCCCAGGAGGCACCCCGAATCTAGCCTGGCCCACCTGACGGTGGACGCCCACACCCGCGCCGTAAGGAAGCAACTGTGCAACCGATGAACCCGGACGAGCAATCAAAGGAGAAGCGACAAAACGCGCGCCTGAGCGCGACGATCAAAACGAGCGGAAGAGGCGAACGCTTAATACATAACGTGCGAAGAGATAACCGCGACGCCGGTGACGCAGATTATCGCCACAGATTCTTTGCATGCTAACCCAAACGCGGACCCCTACACGCGGGGAGTTGCCTCGATTCCCGGCGCAGCTTCCGCTTCCGCGGTCACGTGCCACACCCGTTGACTTGGTTTGATGTGTTCTTTCTCATCCACTGTCACACCAACCATCCCATCCACTCTACCACCCACCACCTTTCCCTCAGTCCCCCCAACACACACCCAGGCATCTTGTTAAGAACCATCCATCCATCCATCAGCCGGCTGACCCCCCCCCCCCCCCCCCCCCCCCCCCCCTCAGGCTATTTTCACTGTGGAGGGGGGAGACGCTACCTGTCACACTCTAAGGTGGTCACCACGGTGGGCGGTCAGAAAAAATAGCTATTTATTACCTGTTAATAATGGCGAAAATTTTCACTCGAGAACCCAATTTTTTGGCACGAGACCCGGAGGGTCGAGTGCCAAAAAATTGGGTTCGAGAGTGAAAATTTTCGCCATTAATGGGTGATAAGATAATTTTATTTCACTGGTGTCCCAAATGAGTCACTCCAAACGACCCGGAAAAAGTGGGGTAGTGAAGAAAACAGAGTTACGAGTGTTTTTAACGGAATGAAGGTAAAAAATACCCAGGATATACAGAAAAAGGGGAGACCAAGAACAGAATCATGCCCGGAAGGAAGAGAAAAGTGCCAACACCATCATCTGACAGCAGTTCGTCTGACAGCAGCTCAACATCAAGTGAGAAATCGCCTCATGAGATTTTTTGGATGGACCTCCATAACAACTGCACAGCAGTACCTTGACCGAAGCAAGCATATGTTAACATCTTTGGCTGCAGATCTGTCTCTTGATCACGCGGCCACAGATACTGAGGCCAGTGGTAGCACCGCACCAACACTTGAGATCCCTGCATTTTTGACTCAAGCACACCCTGTACCACCTTCGAATGTTTTCTACTTCAGCAACATTGCTGAGGGAGCTATCATTCAGATTGGTACAGATGCTATCAAGCCGCACCCTAAGGGCACCAAAAAATAATCACATCTTCTTTTTTGTCGTTTTTCCATTGGTAACATCATTGTTTTTACCCACCTGAACCGTTTTTTCTTCACTCGTGACCAGTTTTTAGGGTAGTGGTTAAAAAAGGGGGGGTAGTGGTTAAAAAAGGGGGGGTAGTGGTTAAAAAAGGGGGGGTAGTGGTTAAAAAATGGGGTTAGGGTAGGCGGTTTTTTTTTTTTGGCCCATGTCCGTCGGCCCACAGAAATTTACGCGCGCGCGCGCAAAAAAAAAACTTTTCAGAAAAAAAAAAAACTTTTGCCACAAGACTTTCTGCTACTGGATGTCACACCATATGTGCCGGCTATACTACTGGCCAGTCCGCTGTTGGCACTTTTGTGCCCGTTGTTGGTAGAATTTCTGGACGATGAGCTCAAAGGTGAGTGTGAAGATGAACTTGATGTGTCCGAGGGGTTGCGGTGGCAGTCTAGAGTTCAACAGTCCTGAACGCCGCGCGGGGTGCGTTTCGACAAAACCTTCCATAGTCGGAGGCTGCAGATGATAGACGATGCCACAGGAGAAAAAACACTCGGGTTTGAACTCGAGATCGCGGTTCGCTGGGTACGCTGCGAACAATAAAGCAGTGACCCAGAGGACTGTCGATTGCGCGGGTGTCCGTCAATCTCTTATCTCTCTTCTGACATGCCCCATTGCGATGTCACGGTCCTACCGTGCGAGAGCCTACTGACGGCTGGTCGGTGGCATTTCCATCGGCGAGAATAAGCGCCAGCTACCCGCAGATAGTATGGTGAACTTCAACTTCTGCTTTCCTCCACCTTGTGCAAGGATGGTTGCTCTCGCGGCTTCTGCGGCGGTCTGCTGTTGAAACCCCCAAAGGCGGACGTCGACACCGTCACTTCGGGTGTAGTGGCTTTGTCAATATTACCCGAGTACACAAAGATGCCCTGCTTGGTGTAAACGGAGTTTGTCGGTACTCTGCCGACCCTCCTGTCAGCAAGCTTTAGCCAGTGGCCACCTTCTGATGCGTAGCAAACGGCGCCGGACTCACAAGATGTACCTCACCCACATCGAAAGAGACCATTGATGTCTCGACATCCGCACGGAGGGCAGGTGCTTCTAGCACACGGCAATTGGTTAGACGCCGTGTGCAACGAAGGCAGTTATGCTCAGGGATGTGCGGTCTAGACTGTCAGGCGACGAGTGCCGTTTTCTTCGCAAATATACCGCGGCACAAGGCATTGCCGCCGGTCAAGTGCACTAAGTCGCAAGCACCGTGAACGCATCGCTTGCCCCGCGTCCTTTTCATGCCTCCTCAGTCGAGTCTCAGATACTAGTAGCTGCTTGAGGCGTCGGAAGGCATAGACGCGTGCACTGCCCCGGACTGGTTCTGTGTGATAATCGCACCACAGTGGCAAAACCTCCCGACATGCCTTGCCGGTAAAACCGCGCACACTTTCGAGGCTGAGGCTGTGCTTGTATCCCGCGTGCTTCGACTGCGTCCAGCAGGAGCTACGCAAATCTTGCTGTTTAGATTGACACCAACGTCAAAGTAGCACGATATTGCTTGCCCAGCGCACCAACCCAGCACCGGGCATAGTCAGCTTCAAAGTCAATACACACTGAGGTAAACAAAGTCTACGCGATTTGCATCGCCGTGAAGTATCGGTGTGATGAACAGGTTTTCGACTTTTCGCGAGCCGGACACGCTCGTGACTACGCCTGCAGTCGCTCTCACGACCGGTTCCAATGCACAGATCCCAAAAGTTTTTTTTTGGCAAAAGTTTTTTTTTTCCGGGGGTTCCCAAAAATTTACGCGCGCGCGGACATGGGCCAAAAAAAAAAAACCGCCTACCCTTAGTAAAAAAATGGAGCGAAGAATTTGGGACCCCAGTGAAATAAAAAAACTTTTTTTTTGCCCCAAATACCCCAAAGACCACACTTTGGAAATTTTTTGTGGGCCCACTTTTGGCAGGGAATTTTGACCATTTCACCTCAGAGAATTTGACCACCCAGCCTCCAAGGCAACTGCACTGTAGAGGGGGGGGGGGGGGGGGGGGGGGGGGGGGGGGGGGGTCTGGTTTATCCGGCCATCCGGCCAAAGTGGCTGATCCTTAACAAGAGCGCTGCACACACCCCCCATCATCCCATTCTGACATTACCAACCACCACTTCCCGATGGTCAAACTGCCTTTAGCGATTCGTCGGACGTGTACCGGACTTCCTTAGACTAAGTCAATGAGGGAGTGGCACTCCCGCATTGAGGGAGTGCCACTCCCTCTTTGAGGGGGTCCCACTCCCGCGTTGAGGGAGTGAGGCCGACCGCACAAACGACCGCAAAACCACTCCCGTGGGAGTCCGGGGTGTGCCCGATGCCCCGCCCAGGAACTCGGGGAGCTCGTCGTCCCCGTACAACTTTCCAAAAAACCTGAAGGAGGCTTGGTGTGCTTTCAATGTGGGCAATACCAAGTTTGCTCAGACGATAAACTTGAGCCGGTCCGTCCCTTGAAACTGCATCGAAGTGCCTGCCGCTGTTTATCACAGTGAATCACGGTCCACCGCGGTCTATCAGGTCTATCTCTAGTCCCTAGAGCTGCGTCGAATTGCCCGGTGCTGTATCCTTCGGTCTATCACGGTCTATCAAGAGGGGAAGGACCGGCTCAAAAATGTCTTTATCACTTTTGCAAACTGCCTAGTCGTCACAGGGAGCTTCTGCAACGCTTCTAGGATGATTGGAGTCCGTCAGCTTCCGAAGGACACCCCCCGACTTTGTCCATGAGGAAGCTCTTGTGCTGGCGTTTCGTAGCCATTCCAAAGACCAGACCAGAGCAGAGCAGGGGCAAAAGAACTATCTGGCCCAGTTTGAGGATTAACCAAGGAGCCCAATGATGCACAGAACTGTTTACACTTCCTCAATATCTGAATGGCGGCGTTCAGTCTACCTGGACCGTCTCAGCCCTGGGCCCTCAGTGCAGAGATCCGGCGCCAGAGATGCCGGCGGGAAGGTGCAACGCGAGCAACAGTCTGCCTAGGCCTGGCAGTGTTATCACGTCGTCTGTGGCCACCGACCTCCTGTCTGTGCCATTAAGTCGGCCTGCTCCCTGCAGTTGGATGAGCACTGCTGTGCCGATGTGGCAGAAAAGGCGGCGTGAGGGGGGACACGGTTGATACAGCGGCCGCTGTGGTATCATAGATAGCTAGGGAAGTGTGAAGGTTTGAGGGGCGGTGCGAGCATTCGGAGCTTCGCCCCGCGAGAAGCGCCACGCCGCCCACGCCGTGCCCGAGCTCAAGAAGCAGCGTCAGGTTGTGTGCGGCGCAGCGCTTACTCCCGGCAGCGCTGTCGACAGCGGTGCACTGCCGAAAGAAATTCGGCATTGCCAGCAACGGTGCATTGTCGATATTGGCATTGCCAACCAACAGCGCACTGTCGATATTGGGCATTACCTGCAACGGTGATAATTGGCAATACCAACAGCGGTGCACTGCCGAAAAAAAAATGGCATTGCCAGCAACGGTGCATTGTCGATATTGGCACTGCCAACCAACAGCGCACTGTCGATATTGGGCTTTAATTGGCAATACCAACAACGGTGCACTGTCGATTTTTGGCATTTGCCAAAAACGGTGCACTGCCGATATTTGGTAATACCTGCAACGGTGCACTGCTGATATTTGGTAATACCTGCAACGGTGCATTGCCGATATTTGGTAATACCTGCAACGGTGCACTGTCGATATTTGGTAATACCTGCAACGGTGCACTGTCGATATTTGGTAATACCTGCAACGGTGCACTGCCGATATTTGGTAATACCTGCAACGGTGCACTGTCGATATTTGGTAATACCTGCAACGGTGCACTGTCGATATTTGGTAATACCTGCAACGGTGCACTGTCGATATTTGGTAATACCTGCAACGGTGCACTGCCGATATTTGGTAATACCTGCAACGGTGCACTGTCGATATTTGGTAATACCTGCAACGGTGCACTGTCGATATTTGGTAATACCTGCAACGGTGCACTGCTGATATTTGGTAATACCTGCAACGGTGCACTGTCGATATTTGGTAATACCTGCAACGGTGCACTGTCGATATTTGGTAATACCTGCAACGGTGCACTGCTGATATTTGGTAATACCTGCAACGGTGCACTGTCGATATTTGGTAATACCTGCAACGGTGCACTGTCGATATTTGGTAATACCTGCAACGGTGCACTGCCGATATTTGGTAATACCTGCAACGGTGCACTGTCGATATTTGGTAATACCTGCAACGGTGCACTGCTGATATTTGGTAATACCTGCAACGGTGCACTGTCGACAGTTGGCATCGCCAACAACCGCGCACTGCCCATAATTGGCATCACCAACAACAAGAGGTGCCTGTGCTACCTACAACGGTTCCATCAACATCAGCCGCGGATTCCTTTCAGCACAGGTTTAAGTTCGTTTCCCACCTGGCGTTCCATCGCCTCAGCTTCGCAGTGGCGAGAGCGATAGCCCGGATTGCCCTGGTGACCGCGGACGTTCGTCTAGTGGCACCGGAGGAGGATGAGGGACAGAGCGACCCGCTGATCCTGGACGACAGCAGCAGCAGCAGCAGCAGCAACAGCAACAGCAGTGAAGGAACTACGCGACCTTGGCGTGCCGGGTGACATCAGTCCATTGTTCGCCGGCACCGGGTCAGAATAGCCACAACATTTACCTACAATGTATTGTTGCGTTGTGGCTATTGCGGCTACTCCAGCGACGGCACGAACGTATCTTTCGCTGCACTTCAGCTTGAATTAGACAAGAGAATTTCACGCATCACTGCATCCGAGCGTCGATCGCGAGACAACAAGAGCACTGTGCCGTGAAAGCAAAGTGCTCCAATGAGACGGAGCTTTTCAAGCTGCAAGGCCGGGCTGGGCCTGTGCTTCGCTCGCCCCGGCACTGTCGACGCGGCGAAGCAGCAGTTCGATGCCTTCCTTCAGCAGGGCAGACACGTCTCGCCACTCCTCCATGGCCTTCTTCTTCAGCTCCTTTCGCTCTTCTTCCGAGCCGGCCTCCGGCACCTCCGTCGTCGGAGGCCTGTCAGCCTTGCACTCTTCGTACGCGTGCAAGATCAGCGCCCTGCCGGGCACGCCGGCAACGCCTGGCGGCAGCCCACTGCGGTCGCACGTCTGTTTTAGCGTTATTTGTGGATTGGAAGGTCGGCATTTTAAAGTCTCCGGTTGACCGTAGAGGCTTAGGGCAGATGAGTCGAAGGCGCGCAAAACCAACAACAAAAGGACAAGGATCCTCTGATTAGAGATACAATCGAGGAATGCCCCTTTGAACGCCTGAAGAATGAATGGAATGATCAGTGCATCAATCTAGGCTTGACACGATACAATCTCTGGTATCGGGGAATCACTGATTCGTCAGATTTTCCTCGGTCCAGTCTGGTTTGAGTGACAAGAACCCTGGTTCTGTTGAAATGGGTTGTGTGGCATCGTACCCTTGGTATACCTTCAGAATACGGGATTGTAGAGTCTCCGGGAGACTCTCGTCAAATGGGATCTATTGAAATGGGTTCTCTTGTGGTATCATAGCATATTTGCACGTCTGTTTCGAGAGTGAAGGTTCGCTTGGCGATCGATCATCGTCGGAAGGGATCTATTGCGGTATCAGAAATCCTCAGAATAGGGGAAGACAATAAAAACGCACCTTGAACGTCAGAGCGAGGACATCGAATATGTGCGCATCCGCAGGTGCTGCGAGCAGAAGCTGTGGTTTGTGTTTTTAGAAATTGACTTCAATTGGATCTGAACTCTAGGAACTCCGCGCACGGTTGGCCTTCTATAAGGCGGTGTCGTAGAAGGCCGACCAGCGAAAGTGCTGGAGGGGAAGAGAATGCCAACAACGTGCTTGGAGTGGTACGTGTTCAACACTCTGTTGATGAAACAAACGCTTGGTATGGTACATGTTCAACGCTTTAGAGGTGAATCAACGCGCTTGGAATGATTTCACTCTTTGGGCAACGCTCTTGAAATGGTACGTGTTCAATACTCTGGGGATGAAACAAACGCTTGGTATGGTACACGTTCAACGCTTTAGAGGTGAAACAACGCGCTTGGAATGATTTCACTTTTTGGGCAACGCTCTTGAAATGGTATGCGTTCAACACTGTGGGGATGACACAACGGGCTTTGGATGGGGATGAGACAGTGGGGACGACACAACAATCTTTGGATGGGGATGAGACAGTGAGGACGACACAACAATCTTTGGATGGGGATGAGACAGTGAGGACGACACAACAATCTTTGGATGGGGATGAGACAGTGAGGACGACACAACAATCTTTGGATGGGGATGAGACAGTGAGGACGACACAACAATCTTTGGATGGGGATGAGACAGTGAGGACGACACAACAATCTTTGGATGGGGATGAGACAGTGAGGACGACACAACAATGTTTGGATGGGGATGAGACAGTGAGGACGACACAACAATGTTTGGATGGGGATGAGACAGTGAGGACGACACAACAATGTTTGGATGGGGATGAGACAGTGAGGACGACACAACAATCTTTGGATGGGGATGAGACAGTGGGGACGACACAACAATCTTTGGATGGGGATGAGACAGTGAGGACGACACAACAATCTTTGGATGGGGATGAGACAGTGAGGACGACACAACAATGTTTGGATGGGGATGAGACAGTGAGGACGACACAACAATGTTTGGATGGGGATGAGACAGTGAGGACGACACAACAATGTTTGGATGGGGATGAGACAGTGAGGACGACACAACAATCTTTGGATGGGGATGAGACAGTGAGGACGACACAACAATCTTTGGATGGGGATGAGACAGTGAGGACGACACAACAATCTTTGGATGGGGATGAGACAGTGAGGACGACACAACAATGTTTGGATGGGGATGAGACAGTGAGGACGACACAACAATGTTTGGATGGGGATGAGACAGTGAGGACGACACAACAATCTTTGGATGGGGATGAGACAGTGAGGACGACACAACAATGTTTGGATGGGGATGAGACAGTGAGGACGACACAACAATCTTTGGATGGGGATGAGACAGTGAGGACGACACAACAATCTTTGGATGGGGATGAGACAGTGAGGACGACACAACAATCTTTGGATGGGGATGAGACAGTGAGGACGACACAACAATCTTTGGATGGGGATGAGACAGTGAGGACGACACAACAATCTTTGGATGGGGATGAGACAGTGAGGACGACACAACAATGTTTGGATGGGGATGAGACAGTGAGGACGACACAACAATGTTTGGATGGGGATGAGACAGTGAGGACGACACAACAATCTTTGGATGGGGATGAGACAGTGAGGACGACACAACAATCTTTGGATGGGGATGAGACAGTGAGGACGACACAACAATGTTTGGATGGGGATGAGACAGTGAGGACGACACAACAATGTTTGGATGGGGATGAGACAGTGAGGACGACACAACAATCTTTGGATGGGGATGAGACAGTGAGGACGACACAACAATGTTTGGATGGGGATGAGACAGTGAGGACGACACAACAATCTTTGGATGGGGATGAGACAGTGAGGACGACACAACAATCTTTGGATGGGGATGAGACAGTGAGGACGACACAACAATCTTTGGATGGGGATGAGACAGTGAGGACGACACAACAATGTTTGGATGGGGATGAGACAGTGAGGACGACACAACAATGTTTGGATGGGGATGAGACAGTGAGGACGACACAACAATCTTTGGATGGGGATGAGACAGTGAGGACGACACAACAATGTTTGGATGGGGATGAGACAGTGAGGACGACACAACAATGTTTGGATGGGGATGAGACAGTGAGGACGACACAACAATGTTTGGATGGGGATGAGACAGTGGGGACGACACAACAATCTTTGGATGGGGATGAGACAGTGAGGACGACACAACAATCTTTGGATGGGGATGAGACAGTGAGGACGACACAACAATCTTTGGATGGGGATGAGACAGTGAGGACGACACAACAATCTTTGGATGGTGTGCGTGTGCTCTCTGGGGATGAGACAAAGCGCTTGCAATAGTACGTGCCTGACACTCTCGGGGTGTGGACAATGAGGGGTGGATTGCCGTGTTGTTCTGTTCTCAAGCGCAGCCGATGCTCTGAACTGCGCCACCCAAAACCTCCTCGCGCATACCTCCGCCAAGACTTTGCACGCGTGTGTCGGCTGCTTCTCGACATCCGACATCCGTCCATCAACAGCCTTTTTGATGTATCCTTTGAGATTCTCTGCGCGGAGCGGTGGCATCTTCACCCTTCCAGGAGGAACGAAAGCGGCCCCCCACCCACGCAACCCTTCTGCAGGGCTGGTTTGTAAAGGGGAGTGCAAGAACGTGCTTGGAATGGGTATGTGCTCAACACCGCACTGCCGTGTTTCGGACCTTTAAGCCACGGACACAGAAGGCGGACCATCATCAGCGTGGAACCTGAGTGTCTGCAGACAGGACAGCAGTGTGAGTCTGGTTTGTCAGGCGGCTGTTCGTAGCTCGTCACAGCCAGGACCACCCGTGCTACGAGAGCACAGGCGAATCCGTCACAGGGAGAAGGCCCCTACAACCGTGTCTGAGCAATCAGTTAAAAACTCAGGGTTTGTAAGGGGGGGGGGGGGGTCGAATAATAACATGTTGTGCACCTGTGTTATTATTCGATTTGTCGAATAATAATCTCGACTCGAATACTAAAAAAAGTTTCGGGTAGCCGAACAGTAGGAGGATCAAATAGTGGTAGCGTTTTTAGACAACCAGACGTGTGTCAAATACTGTTATTATTCGACCCCCCCTTTGTTCTAGCGTTATTTGCGGATTAACCCAACTCCGACCAAGCACCTGCAGGTTAATTTCCACTTCCCCCCCCCGGCAGTGCTGATGCTAAGGCCCCTAAACTCGGCATCGTTGTCAGCCGGACGGCAATCTCAGGCTTAGAATCTCAGGCTTAGTATCAGCACTGCCCCCCGGCCCCCCCAGGCATCTTGTTAAGAACCATCCATCCATCCATCAGCCGGCTGACCCCCCGACGACGCCGTTTCTATAAATGCCAGCCAACTCGGTGGTCAGCATCTATCTGACGTTTCGTGCAGAATGTTAACTCGTACTTGTAGGTGGTTCTGTAAAGTTTCTTGGCTCCACCTTAACAGTTCGCACTCGTTTCCTTGTCCTCTTATGGTGCACTCTGCAATGAAGCAGCTACACCAAAGAGAAAGCTCGGACAGAGCGCCAACCTGACTCGGGTGCCGTTAACCCCGTATTTGTAGGTGGTCCTGTAAGATTCTTGGCTCCACCTTAACAGTTCGCACTCGTTTCCTTGTCCCCTCATGGTGCACTCTGCAATGAAGCAGCTACGCCAGAGAGAAAGCTCGGACAGAGTGCCAACCTGACTCGGGTGCCGTTTTCGTGTTTCTGCCTATCTGTCGTGCAGAATGTTAACCCCGTATTTGTAGGTGGTCCTGTAAGATTTCTAAGCTACATCTTAACAGTTCGCACTCGTTTCCTTGTCCTCTTATGGTGCATTCTGCAATGAAGCAGCTACACCAGAGAGGAAGCTCGGACAGAGCGACAACCTGACTCGGGTGCTGTTTTCGTATTTCTACCTATCGGTCGTGCAGACTGTTAATCCCGTATTTGTAGGTGGTCCTGTAAGATTTCTTGGCTCCACCTTAAAAGTTCGCACTCGTTTCCTTGTCCCCTCGTGGTGCACTCTGCAATGAAGCAGCTACACCAGAGAAAAAGCTCGGACAGAGCGCCAACCTGACTCGGGTGCCGTTTTCGTGTTTCTGCCTATCTGTCGTGCAGAATGTTAACCCCGTATTTGTAGGTGGTCCTGTAAGATTCTTGGCTCCACCTTAACAGTTCGCACTCGTTTCGTTGTCCCCTCATGGTGCACTCTGCAATGAAGCAGCTACGCCAGAGAGAAGCTCGGACAGAGCGCCAACCTGACTCGGGTGCCGTTTTCGGATGTCTACCTATCTGTCGTGCAGAATGTTAACCGGTGGTCCTGTGAAAATTCTTGGCTCCACCTTAACAGTTCGCACTCGTTTCCTTGTTCTCTCGTGGTGCATTCTGCAATGAAGCAGCTACACCAGAGAGAAAGCTCGGACAGAGCGCCAACCTGACTCGGGTGCCGTTTTCGGATTTCTACCAATCTGTCGTGCAGAATGTTAACCCCGTATTTGTAGGTGGTCCTGTAAGATTTCTTGGCTCCACCTTAACAGTTCGCACTCGTTTCCTTGTTCTCTCGTGGTGCACTCTGCAATGAAGCAGCTACGCCAGAAAAAGCTCGGACAGAGCGCCAACCTGACTCGGGTGCCGTTTTCGTGTTTCTGCCTATCTGTCGTGCAGAATGTTAACCCCGTATTTGTAGGTGGTCCTGTGAAAATTCTTAGCTCCACCTTAACAGTTCGCACTCGTTTCCTTGTCCCCTCGTGGTGCACTCTGCAATGAAGCAGCTACACCAGAGAGAAAGCTCGGACAGAGCGCCAACCTGACTCGGGTGCCGTTTTCGGATTTCTACCTATCTGTCGTGCAGAATGTTAACCCCGTATTTGTAGGTGGTCCTGTAAGATTTCTTGGCTCCACCTTAACAGTTCGCACTCGTTTCCTTGTCCCCTCGTGGTGCACTCTGCAATGAAGCAGCTACACCAGAGAGAAAGCTCGGACAGAGCGCCAACCTGACTCGGGTGCCGTTTTCGTTTCTATTAGGGGCGAGCCCGTATTTTGTTAATATTCTTGGCTCCACCTTAACAGTTCGCACTCGTTTCCTTGTTCTCTTATGGTGCATTCTGCATTGAAGCAGCTACACCAGAGAGAAGCTCGGACAGAGCGCCAACCTGACTCGGGTGCCGTTTTCGTGTTTCTGCCTATCTGTCGTGCAGAATGTTAACCCCGTATTTGTTGGTGGTCCTGTGAAAATTCTTGGCTCCACCTTAACAGTTCGCACTCGTTTCCTTGTTCTCTCGTGGTGCATTCTGCAATGAAGCAGCTACACCAGAGAGAAAGCTCGGACAGAGCGCCAACCTGACTCGGGTGCCGTTTTCGGATTTCTACCAATCTGTCGTGCAGAATGTTAACCCCGTATTTGTAGGTGGTCCTGTAAGATTTCTTGGCTCCACCTTAACAGTTCGCACTCGTTTCCTTGTTCTCTCGTGGTGCACTCTGCAATGAAGCAGCTACGCCAGAAAAAGCTCGGACAGAGCGCCAACCTGACTCGGGTGCCGTTTTCGTGTTTCTGCCTATCTGTCGTGCAGAATGTTAACCCCGTATTTGTAGGTGGTCCTGTGAAAATTCTTAGCTCCACCTTAACAGTTCGCACTCGTTTCCTTGTCCCCTCGTGGTGCACTCTGCAATGAAGCAGCTACACCAGAGAGAAAGCTCGGACAGAGCGCCAACCTGACTCGGGTGCCGTTTTCGGATTTCTACCTATCTGTCGTGCAGAATGTTAACCCCGTATTTGTAGGTGGTCCTGTAAGATTTCTTGGCTCCACCTTAACAGTTCGCACTCGTTTCCTTGTCCCCTCGTGGTGCACTCTGCAATGAAGCAGCTACACCAGAGAGAAAGCTCGGACAGAGCGCCAACCTGACTCGGGTGCCGTTTTCGTTTCTATTAGGGGCGAGCCCGTATTTTGTTAATATTCTTGGCTCCACCTTAACAGTTCGCACTCGTTTCCTTGTTCTCTTATGGTGCATTCTGCATTGAAGCAGCTACACCAGAGAGAAGCTCGGACAGAGCGCCAACCTGACTCGGGTGCCGTTTTCGTGTTTCTGCCTATCTGTCGTGCAGAATGTTAACCCCGTATTTGTTGGTGGTCCTGTGAAAATTCTTGGCTCCACCTTAACAGTTCGCACTCGTTTCCTTGTTCTCTCGTGGTGCATTCTGCAATGAAGCAGCTACACCAGAGAAAAAAGCTCGGACAGAGCGCCAACCTGACTCGGGTGCCGTTTTCGGATTTCTACCAATCTGTCGTGCAGAATGTTAACCCCGTATTTGTAGGTGGTCCTGTAAGACTTCTTGGCTCCACCTTAACAGTTCGCACTCGTTTCCTTGTCTTCTTATGGTGCATTCTGCATTGAAGCAGCTACACCAGAGAGGAAGCTCGGACAGAGCGCCTTGAGATTCCGGGGCCTATTTTTGCAACGGGCGGCTTCTTCGAGCATGTCCTACGAAGCAGATGCTTGCTGAAGTTATTCACGAAAAGTGGATTCTGCCAGCGAGATTGCCAAGAAAATGAAATGGATCGAGCAAAGGGACCCAACACGGGAAGAATAGCCGAGCAAAAAAAAGTAAGAAAAAGCGGTGTGCACAACACACGTTGAGCACCAGCCCCCGCGCAGAAGACGTGAAAAGCGTTGGAAGGATACAGGCGCTTTTTTTTAGAGGACACGTTCACTTAGGGATCCGGGGGTTTATAATCTCCGGGTGACCTTTGGCAACATGGGAACATCCTTTGTGCGCTGCATTGTGCATGTCCGGTCGATCGATTTTCCACTTGTTTCTTGCATGGGCAGGCGAGGGTTTCTGAACCAAAGCGTCGTGTTTTCGTCGCTTTTTTTGTGTTTCCGACGATCCCGTGGGACGTACAGATTGGTAATTCTTTTTTTTTTGGAGCGCGGGACACTGTACAAGCCATGTTGGTACAGCGGGGCTGCCAGTATCCGGTTGCTTCCGGAGCGGTAGTCCAAAGAAATGCTTCTTCAGCACACAGTGAACGCCACCTCACTGCGACCTGGGCTGGCCTGCATCTGAGTGCAGGTCCGACCAGGTAAAAAAACCCGCGATGCAGTGACTCTTCCCCCTGCATCAGGGTGGATTCGCTTTTTTTTTTTTGGAGCGCGGGACACTGTACTCGACATGTTAGTACAGCGGGGCTGCCGGTATCCGGTTGCTTCCGGAGCGGGAGCCCAAAAAAATGCTTCTTCAGCACACAGTGAACGCCAGTCTCACTGCGACCTGGGCTGGCCTGCTAGCAAGCAGGTCCGACCAGGTAAAAAAACCCGCGATGCAGTGACACTACCCCCTGCACCAGGGTGGACCGCTTCGTCCGGTCGCGCCCCGCCAGATGAAATGACTATTCTTGCCACCCCCTGGGCTACTTGAAAGCTCAATTGGTGGAAGAAGTCCTGGCAGGCGGCCGAAGCGGTCCGGTCTTCACGGAGGGCGCTTTTGCGAGCTATTTGCCGCAACTCCGTGAGTGCTCCAGGACACCACGCTCCGAAGGTGTCCACGACTAGCGGGACAGCGAGCCATTCCCGAGGGTTTGGCTCGTTGTCTATTATGCCGCGGTACTTACCTTCTTTAACAGCTGTTGCGTAGGCTGTCGCCGCCCCCCCTGGCTTCTCCGCCGCCCGCTTAGCGTACTGGGGGTTCGAAGGCTGCAGGGGGAAGGTGACGGCGACGTCCAGCACAACGGTGGTGCCGTCCCGGACATAGCTGATGTCCGGGCGCTTCCGCTCCGTGTTCGAAAACACGGGGCGCTCGACCGCCGGGGCCAGCAAGCCACGGCGGGCGAAGTCAGCGATGACATCGCGGAGTGCGTTGTGCATTCTCGTCCGGCGCCCGCCGGAGAAGCAACTTCGCGCATGCACTCCGTCGACGTCTGCCGAGCCTGTCCCGCAGAGGCGACAGATGCTCGGCATGGGGGCGATGGGCAGCCCCAGCCGAAGCCGGATGGCCACTGCGAGCTCCGCGGGAGAAAGCCACAGCCTGGGGTCCGCCTCCGCGTTGCCATAAAGCCAAGCGGACGCATGTTGGGCGGAGCAGCTTTGGATCCGCGCCCGGACTTGGACCTGCTTCAGAGCCAGCGCCGACCCTTGAAGCCGGCCTGACCTGCCCAGCTCCTCAGTCATCGAGATAAGGAGGGCCTTGCGTCGCTCGTCATGAACTGTCGCGGACCACACTTTCTGTCCACGTCCCCCGTAGTTATCCCGTGCCTGCAGAACGTTCTGGATCTTCTCCAAAACGGATTCGAAGGGTGCAAGGCGCGGGTCTTCGAGGGACGCTAGGAAAGTGTCGTCCTCGTCCAGAAGCATGGCGTGCGGCAGCACGTAGGGGGTCACCAGGGACGGGAGGCAAGCCTCGCCGTCAAAGGTAGCCGCGATGTGCGCGATCGCCGCTGTGTCGGCGCAGGAGTGCAGGCCCAGGCCACCGAGCCTGACGGGAAGGGAAGCCAGAGCCCAGGCGGAAGCGTCCGTCTCGATGCCCGTGATCGTCGCCAGGCAAGACTGCGTGGCCTGATCGATGCACGCGAAGTCGAAGACAGCCCCCACAGCGCGCATGAGGTGGACGACGCTGACGAAGCCGGCGCAGAACTTCAGCAGAGTCAGAGCCACATGTGCGTCGGGGAGGGAGGCTATCATCCGCATCTTCCGCTCGGCGCTCTTGGCCGCTTCCTCCACGAAGGCGCGCATCGTCTCGGGGGAACCGCAGGGGACGCCGAGGTGCTGGATATCGTCCAGCGGAAAAGTCTCGATGCCTTGCAGGGCCTCGGGGATTGTGGCGCCGGGGGCAACGGACAGCCTGCACTTCCCCCGGTTCAGACTGAGCCCGACCGCGGCCGCTCTGTCCTCGAAGCCCTGCAGCCAGTGACCGAGGGTGTCGAGCTCACCCCCAGCCGCCCCGTCGTCCAGGAAGAACGTCAGGAGGTCAAGCCCCGCCTGGCTCAGCGCGCCATCCGTGGCCCTCGGGGCCGCCGGGGACCCCACCGGCGGCGGCGGTGGCACCGCTGGGTCCCCCGAACCTGGGGCCTGAGCCGGTTCTGGAGGGGTGGGCCGCCCCCCGGCGGCATCGAGAGGCTCCGGCTGGCCGAGCGACGCGGGGGCGGACTCGACGGGCGCCTGCGACGAAGCCGGGGCCGCCGGGACGGGTGGCTGCTCTCCGGGGTTCGGCGGCACGACGACATCGTGCATGACGAGGCTGAAGAGCAGCGGTCCCAAGGGGTCCCCTTGTTGGACTCCGCACTGGGAGGAGATACCCCGGTCGCCCACCACAAGCGCGGAGTGTTTCTCGTACGCCGCTAGTGCGTACCCCAACAGCTGGGGGGCGTGTCGGTTGACACTGCAGATGATCGCTTCCCGCCGCAGCGTGTTTGAAGGCGTTTTTTTTTTTTTTTTTTTTTAAGCCTGGACGCAGGGCATTAGCTTGGTCTCCGGCACGTTTTCCAAATTTGGACCGCCAACGGCGTTTTGCGTCCTCACTCAGGAATGGGCTCAACACAGCGCGACGCGACGTATCTTCACGACAATGCCCGGATTGCACGTTGGCCACCTCTGCCGGGGGCCTGGGTGATGGCGGAGTGCCATTTTTTTTCTTCTTTCTCCCCGCCGGCTTTTTCCAAATTTGGACTGACAGTCCAAATGTGGATAGAAGCTAATCCCCGGCTGGACGCTTTCGTTGTTAGGGCAACCCATAAGATTGCGAAGATTCAAAATAGGGCTTTTTATCTGATAGCCACCTGCTAACTTTTTATTTAGCTTATAGCCACCTAAAGTAAAACTTTTTAATTAGCTTATAGCACTTTCAAATCTTTTTATTTAGCTTATAGCCACATTGGTCAAAAAATTGGCCAAAAAATTTGGTCAAAAAAAATCGGTCAAAATTTTAGGCCAAAAATGTGGGTCAAAAAAAATCGGTCAAAATTTTTTGGTCAAGATTTTGGGTCAAATTTTTTTGGTCAAAAGTTTTTGGCCAAAAAATTTGTTCAAGAAAAATCGGTCAAAACTTTTGGTCAAAAAAATTGGTCAATTGTTAGCCAATCTGAGAAAAATCACACACGGAATGCGAACCCAGAAAACCCTTTGCCGTGCTGTGCCAGCTACTGGAGTGGCCACACCTATTTGCACACGTTCATCTTCGCTGCAGGTAGGGGTTTTCGGGCCCACCCGGAGCGAGTCCAACCTTCTCCACGTCTTATCATCTCATCACTCGAAACAGTCGTATCATCTTATCATTGCTTGAATTTTTGGAGTCTGATACTCGAAACAGTCTAGATAGGGTCACCCACGTGTGTTTACGCCCGAAGGCTACATAAGAACCGACTTGAAAAATCGTCCACAAAGAGCTTGCCGCCGTTTGCGTTAAAGAGAGTGTCATCGAAAAGTACCCTGGTCTGAACTCTGCGAGCTATGTATCATGTTTCCCGGTTTCTCTTTCAGCACCCGTATGCTCGCAACATTCATGCCCGGTACTTCCAGTCTTTTAGCGTGTTGCACCCCTTGCTCCCACTACGGCCGTCCAGATGCCGCCGGGTTGCAGGAATCTGATGAAGAGAGTTAACAACGCAATGGTTGCCAAAGTGTTGCGCCGCAAGTCGGCAGTCGCAAGTCGGTCCAAGTAAACGAGACCTATGCAAAGTTGAAATGGGATGAGATTAGACGCTACCCCAGAATCACCTTGACTCCCCCAAACGTATCCCACACATTGAAGCTTAAAACTTGCAACTTGAAACTTGAAATTGGAAACTTGAGTTCGAATCCAAATCGCACAGTTGTCACAGTCAATGGCTGGGTAAATGGTGTGTTCTCAGGGATTGGAGTCTAATTGTAGACCAAAAAATTTGACCAAAATTTCGGCCAAAATTTTGACCAAAAAAAATCGACCAAAATTTGACCAAAAATTTGACCAAAAATTCGACCAAAATTTCGGCCAAAATTTTGCCAACTCAGAAAAATGACCAAAAATTTGCAAAATGTGGCTCGAAGCTAATAAAAAAGTTTTTTGTGGCTATAAGCTAAATAAAAAGTTTCAGGCCCTCCTGGCTATAAGCTAAATAAAAAGTTTTTTGTGGCTATAAGCTAAATAAAAAGTTTCTTGGTGGCTATAAGCTAAGTATCCCTTCAAAATAACTCCACCCGGGTGCGCTTTCGACGGAGGCTAGAAGGAAGTGAGAGGCAATTCAACTTTTTGTTGAACGCTTCCGCCCGCGCACCACACTCGGATCCACCCTGTGTGTTGGTCTGCAAACTGGCGGTCTTATTCGAACATATTCTGCAAGCCAGATGCGTATTCAGAATAACTCAAGGGACTGCCTTGTGCGCATTTCGACGGAGGCTAGAGGGGGGAGAAAACAATACGACTCCAAAAGTGAGTCTTTTTTTGAGCGCTTTACGCCCGCCACTAAACGCAGATGTACCTGTGTTTCGTGCGGCTGCAGCACATTTACCTCCTTTTTTTTGAGATTTCGCAACTGGCAGTCTCCTCAAGTATTATTAAAGAAATGTGAAAGCGGGTTTATGCCTAGAGGCCTTTCGTGGTATTTTGCAAATGCTTTGAGCTATCTTTGTGTCTGTGCTTATAGTCGTCTTCTTAACCATGGTTAAGTGCGCAAATGGTGTCAGCCGAAGCTGGTAAAGCTTCGGCGCCGCCCACGTTATGTTTAGCAGCGGCGGAAAGAAGCGTCGTTTGGCACAGCGGAGAGCCTCGACCCCACAGTGTCACTGCGGGAATGCTGTTGCGCAGTCGTCAAGCCACCCAAGGACCAAGTGGTTGGGGGGGTGTCGTTGGACGGGAATAGTTGAGTTGCAGTTCTTGACAAAGACAGAGAGAGAGACGAGTTGGAGTGCAGGTACCATCTCTCCGAGGAGTTTCCGGTCGCCTCACTACAACCACGTACTTCAAAGGCGGGCGTAGGTCGTTCCGTCAAAGACAGATGGAAAAAAAGAAGGTGTTTTTATTCTTCGCTTTTTCTCACGAACGGGGGGCCGGTCCGGTCCTGCTTTTGTCTCACTCAACTCAACTCAAGAGGTCTAGTCAACTATTCCCTGCAGTATTAGCATACTTTCAAGAAGAAAAAGTGACCATGAGGCAAGCTTATTTCAGTAAGTCCCCTGGACGGGTATTTTCATCTTGGAAGGAATGCAAGAAGGCGCGTAGTGTGGCATGTGCCCACATGTTGCGGATGTTGATTCCCTTTCAAACGACTTGACGTTGCTGAGAAAAACACGACGGGAGGAGGTAGTCCCTGAAATCGCGCATCTGCTCCTTAACATCTCTCAACTCATCGTAGCCGAGTCAGACGTGACGTTGTTAGAATGAGTTGATGCCGTGGGATCCACCCTCCCTGCCGTAACTGGCGTCCTTGACCCCGCCGAAGGGGATAGGCGCGACTTGACGTCGTTAGAACCAGTTGATGCACGGCTGCAATCCCAGCGTCTTCATGCTTGACCGTTCTTAGAACGTGAGGTGACGCACGACTGCACGTTGCGAACGAGTTCGGCTGCCATCTCAGCGTCTGCGCAGCCAAGGCTGCAAACGCAACTTATTCTCAGCCGAGCCTACGCCGCGCGCACGACGACAGACTTGACGTTGCAGAACAGGTTTGATGCACGACTGCAACTTCAGCGTCTTCGAGGAAGATAGGCGTATCGTTGCTAGAACGAGTTGGTGCACGACTGCAACGTTATAACTTCTTCGCAGACTTCGACGTTGTTTGAACTTGAGTTGATGCACAACTGCGCGTTCCGAGAACCAGTTCGACTGCAATCTCAGCGTCTGCGCAGCCAAGTCAGAATCACGACTTCGGCCTACGCGCGCACGACGACAGACTTGATGTTGCAGAACGAGTTGATGCCGTAGGACCCGCACTCCCTGCCGTAGCCGGAGTCCTTGACCCCGCCGAAGGGTATCGCCGGGTGCGACTTGACGAAGTCGTTGACGTAGCACATCCCGGCTTCGATCTCGTCCCTCGCGATCCTGTTGCCGCGCTCCACGTCCCTCGTGTACACCGACGCGCCGAGCCCGAACTTGCTGCTGTTCGCCACCGCGATGGCCTCCGCCTCGTCCTTCACGCGGAACACGCAAGCCACGGGTCCGAACAGCTCCTCCTCGTACCCGGGAGAGCCGGGCGGCACGTCGATGAGCACCGTCGGCAGGTAGCCAGCCCCGGGGTGGTCGGGGATCCCGCCTTGCAGGGCAACCTGCGCGCCGGCCTGAACGGTCGCTTTTGCTTGCGCGTCGAGGGTTTTTTGCGCGCGCTTGTCGACGAGGGGCCCGAGCCTGGTGGCTGGGTCGGTCGGGTCGGCGAAGCGGAAGGCGGCCATCTTCTCGCAGAGGGCCTCGACGAAGTCCTCGTGGGCAGAGTCGACGACGATGAACCGCTTCGAGCCGATGCACGACTGCCCGGCGTTCAGCATGCGGCCTTCCGCGCTGCAGGTGGCAGCGAGGTCGATGTCCGCGTCTTCGAGGACGATGGACGGGTCGCTACCGCCGAGTTCGAGGACAGACGGCTTCAGCAGCTTGCCAGCCGCGGCTCCCACGATCGCACCCGCGCCTGAGGACCCCGTCAAGGAGATGGCTCGCACCGCACTGTGCGACATGATGTCTCCGATGTCCTCCGCCGTCATCGGCAGGTTGGTGTACACACCCTCCGCCGGAACCCTCGCGGCCGCCGCCGCCTGCTGGAAGATCTCCTCGATGAGACGGGCGCACCGCGGCACGTTGACGGCGTGCTTGCACACGACGACGTTCCCTGCGGCGAGCGCCGCCGACGCTTGCCGGAAGACCTGCCAAAACGGGAAGTTCCACGGCATGAGCAGCAGCACGATGCCCAGCGGCTGCTTCGTGACGTACGCTCGGTCGTACCCGGCCATCCCTTCGACCATCTCCGGGCGGAGCAGCGACTCCGCGTGCTCCGCGTAATAGTCGGTGATGGACGAGCACTTGATGGCTTCGCCCTTGCCCTGCGCAATGGGCTTCCCCATCTCCGCCGCGATGACCTGCGCGATCTCGTCCGCCCGCTCCCTCAGCACGGCGGAGCAAGCCGTGAGGAGGGCGGTCCTCTGCGCGACCGAGCTCGACCGCCAAGCGCGGCCGGTCTGCTCCGCGCGAGCGACGGCTTCGTTCCCTTGCTGCCGGGTCCAGCGCGGCTCTTCCCAAGCGACTTCGTTCGTGTACGGGTTCACTGCTTTAAACGTCGAACCCGCCCGCGCCTGCATCCGCAGCAACGTGCGCTGCACATTTCGCTTCATCATTCTCGCGTCGTGGACACACTTCCTCTTGTTTCTAGTAGAGCGTAAGTGGTACGACATACGGTAAGTGAACGACAACCCGTGGTAAAAGTCTTAGTGGCCTCAAGGCACTAAGTTGAGTCCTAAAACATGATAATACAGCGCACGATGGTGGGTGCTTGAGTGGTAAAAGACTTAGTGGCCTCAAGGCACTAAGTTGAGTCCTAAAACATGATAATACAGCGCACGATGGTGGGTGCTTGAGAAGATCTTGCCGAGATGTTCGCTGGCAAGACTCTCTGAATCCCGGTATAATTTCGATAAGCCGTGGCAACATCTTGGTAGCCTCGAGACACTTTTTACGGGAGGAGCGATTTTGACGCGCATTTGGTGGCTTCGCCTTTGCCCTGCGCAATAGACTCCCCATCTCCGTGCGCGATCTCGTCCGCCCGCTCCCTCAGCACGGCGGAGCAAGCCGTGAGGAGGGCGGTCCTCTGTGCGACCGAGCTCGACCGCCAAGCGCGGCCGGTCTGCTCCGCGCGAGCGACGGCTTCGTTCCCTTGCTGCCGGGTCCAGCGCGGCTCTTCCCAAGCGACTTCGTTCGTGTACGGGTTCACTGCTTTAAACGTCGAACCCGCCCGCGCCTGCATCCGCAGCAACGTGCGCTGCACATTTCGCTTCATCATTCTCGCGTCGTGGACACACTTCCTCTTGTTTCTAGTAGAGCGTAAGTGGTACGACATACGGTAAGTGAACGACAACCCGTGGTAAAAGTCTTAGTGGCCTCAAGGCACTAAGTTGAGTCCTAAAACATGATAATACAGCGCACGATGGTGGGTGCTTGAGTGGTAAAAGACTTAGTGGCCTCAAGGCACTAAGTTGAGTCCTAAAACATGATAATACAGCGCACGATGGTGGGTGCTTGAGAAGATCTTGCCGAGATGTTCGCTGGCAAGACTCTCTGAATCCCGGTATAATTTCGATAAGCCGTGGCAACATCTTTTGGTAGCCTCGAGACACTTTTTACGGGAGGAGCGATTTTGACGCGCATTTGGTGGCTTCGCCTTTGCCCTGCGCAATAGACTCCCCATCTCCGTGCGCGATCTCGTCCGCCCGCTCCCTCAGCACGGCGGAGCAAGCCGTGAGGAGGGCGGTCCTCTGTGCGACCGAGCTCGACCGCCAAGCGCGGCCGGTCTGCTCCGCGCGAGCGACGGCTTCGTTCCCTTGGCTGCCGGGTCCAGCGCGGCTCTTCCCAAGCGACTTCGTTCGTGTACGGGTTCACTGCCGTCGAACCCGCCCGCGCCTGCATCCGCAGCAACGTTCCTCCTTACGACGCCCGGTACTTGTCACTGCTTCTCATTGGTTGGAATGTTTGTCTTTCGTGACTGCCACTGACCAGCAAGCGGCACCAGAATGACTGCCAATGACCAGCAAGCGGCGCCAGAATGACTGCCAATGGCCAGCAAGCGGCACCAGAATGACTGCCAATGACCAGCAGGCGGCACCAGAATGACAGCCAATGGCCAAAGAACGAACGATCTCGAGGTCGAGTAGCCAAAGGCACCCGGAGAGTAGGTACATTCAGTCTCTCGAGAAAACCCGTCATCTATTTTGATGATCTGATGCGAGTTGGCGGACGTTCCGTTCCTCCTGGTCCTCTCATTTTCTTGCACAAAGGTACTCTTTTTCCTCCTTACGACGCCCGGTACTTGTCACTGCTTTCTCATTGGTTGGAACGCGTGTCTTTCTTCTGATAAGCGTCATGGATGGCTTCCTCTGGTGACTGCCAAGCATAAATTTCTTCCTATGAGTGACATGGATGCCTTCTCCTATGAGGGGCATGGATGGCTTCCTTTGGTGACTGCCAAGCACGAATTTCTTCCTATGAGTGAACATGGATGGTTCTTCCTGTGAGTGACATGGATGGTTCTTCCTATGAGTGACATGGATGGTTCTTCCTATGAGTGACATGGATGCCTTCTCCTATGAGGGGCATGGATGGCTTCCTTTGGTGACTGCCAAGCATGAATTTCTTCCTATGAGCGACATGGATGGTTCTTCCTATGAGTATGGATGATTCTTCGTATGAGTGACCTGGATAGTTCTTCCTATGAGTGACAGGGATGCCTTCTTCTACGAGGGGCATGGATCTTCCTCATTTTGCTTCTGGCTCAAGTTTGCAGCTTTTTTTCTTTTGGCGCCCATGCTTTCAAGGTTCTGCGCCCGAAGCGCCGGCAATGCATGTTCAGCTTAGCGTGGGAAAGAACGGTGAAATCAACAACAGAGGTACTGACATACAGAAGGGAACACCGCAAGGGCCGTGGGGCCGACCATCGACAGAGACGAAGTACATAAACACACTCACACGGGAAACAGACCGAGGGGGCAAAATCTTGGTTTACTGTTTAGGCGGTACTGCCTGCATGATTGCGAAAACGTGCTTGGAATGGCATGCGCTCAACACCGCACTGAGTCCCACCTGTGTTGCGGTCCTTTTAACCACGGACAGAAGGCAGTCACCAGCACGGAAACCTGAGTGTCTGCAGACAGGACAGCGGCGGTTTGTTGAAGCGCGTGTCGAAGGCAGCTGTAGGATGACCTTTCTTTGAGCCGCTCCTGTTGCCTCGCAAACATTCTCGGTTCGGAAGCTCCGCACCCCAGAAGTTGGAGACAGGGCTATGCCACGGTATTCGCCCAGGAGCGGCCTTTTTCTTTCTTCTTCTTCAAGTCCAGGGTATTGTATAGGCAATTCCCAGATCCGGTCAGGGTCAAGGATACATTTTCTCAGTTTCACTGTGGGAATCGGACATCAAACCCAGAGCAGGACAACACAGTCAGTCTACCAGGAGGAGGGGGGTGTGTGCTACTCAAGAACCAAAACCCCGACGAAGGCAACTGCCGACAATGCAAGTCGAAACGCCGGTAATAGAAACATCCGGGGGGGGATCTGGACGACAACTCCAAGTTCATAAGTATGAGAATAGGGGGAAACAAAATTCCCAGCCAGCCGAGTTTTTGGGTTTTACGTTTCCCGGGGAGAAAGTCTTAGTTTCGTGTTCAGGCGCTACTTGCCTCTCTTATGTATGTCTGGGGGAGGGGGCACACCAATGCACCATGCGCGGCTATCGCCCAAGCGCCGTGAAGAAGCAGAAATCGACGCGCAACCGATGAACCTGGACGAGCAGTCGCAGGACAAGCGAGGCACGAAACGCGCGCCTGAGCACGACGATCAAAACGAGCTAAAGAGGCAAAAGCATGACACATCACGTGCGAAGAGATAACCGCGACGCCGGCGATGCAGATTATCGCCGCAGATTATTTGCATTCTAACCCAAACCAAAAGGGCAGACTGCGGGAGAGACGTTGGGACACACTGGGAAATTCCTGACCGACAGTAAAAAACAAAATCCCGCCGCTAAAGTCCATCTTTTTTTCCCCCAATGATCCCTGACTGGATCGTCAAAAAGTCGGCCAGCCTGACCAGAGTTTACCACCTATATGATTCCCTGGTTTCGAGTGAAAGTTGGAGCAGCCAAAATCGCGTGAGGCGTGTGAGATACTTGGTCGCCCACGACGGTATCGACACGCAGGGGGGTTTGCTTGTGCACTTCTTTTCTCTAGTCCTGTCTTTCTTGTTGCAAGAAGGTGGTGGATATAAATCCTTTTTTCAGAAGCTAGCTAGCAAACCACTCGAGGGGCTGCCTTCGTGCGTATTTCGACGGAGGCTAGAGGGGGGGGAAACAATACAACGCATACGCCCGCCACTAAACCCAGTGTGGGCTACAGCACATTTACCTTACATATAAAAGGTGTCACGGGATAAGCCGGCAGCCGCTGTTTAACGGCTTATCACGTGGGCGGCCCTGAGATTACCCCCTCAGGTGACACCACTTTATCTTTAGCCATACTTCACCCTTCTTTCGAGATTTCGTAACTGGGCAGCCTCCTCAAGTATTTCCTACAAACCAGGTGCTGATACAAAAAATACTCGAGGGACTGCCTCGTGCTCATTTCGAAGGAGGCTAGGGGGGAGAAAACAATATAACTACAAAGTGGGTCTTTTTTGTTGAACGCTTACGCCCGCCACTAAACCCAGATTTACCTGTGTTTCGTGTGGCTACAACACATTTACCTCCCTTGATCGCAACTGGCAGTCTCCTCAAGCATTTCCTACAAAGCAGGTGTTTATACAAAAAAGAAATGACCACTCCGGTGTATAAAGCCTCCGCGTGGCATTTCGGCGGACTGCTCTTGTGCACGAAGTATTTTCGACTGTTTTTGTAGACGTGCTCGGCTTCGAGGTTTAAGAAGCCGGGGGTTCTTTCGTGTTTTCATTCCTTTTTGAACGTTGCCTCTTCGTTTGATGACTGTGGAGAGTGGCGCGTTCAGCGCACTCGGCCGCGATGTTTTGATGTGCCGAGTGTGGCTGTCATAACGCAAGGCCAGGTTTCGTTTTGGCGCGCTCAAGCGGCACTCACTTGCTTCGGCAAGTTGCACGCAGTACGCCTGCCAGATAACTAACGTTTGGTGCCAACACCGCATTACTGGCAACCAATGCATTAGAGTGGAAGTTCACTTAGAGAGATCCAGGGTTTCAAAGTCTCCGGGTGACCCTAAGTAAAGGTTCCTTTAAGGTATATCGTATAATAATGTGCGTATCGTGTCTGCGGCTTCATGTGAGCATGCCGGTTGATTGTTTTTTTCCCATTTTGTATTTATCCTGATTCACTTTCAGTTTGGTTGGCAGCATTCGCTGCGGTAAAAAGTCGGGAGAAAATATGTGAAAAGCTGGCCGACTGATAATCGGCCGGCTGTGTTGATCTTTGGAAGATATTCCGATCGTGCCCCCCTCCAGGAGAGAGCACTTGCTACAGGGGGTGAGGACCCGGCGGAAATATGGCGAGCCGACGGCCGCCACAGCCGCAGACGAGCGCCATCCACCGTAGTATGTCTAGTCGGCTGCTGGTGCATACCACATACCGTCGTAGATAATACTACGTAGTGGTGTGTAGTGCTAGTGGCTGCTGACAGCATACCACACACCGTACACATGTACTTGTAGGACTACGCTGCTGGTGTACAGTGGTAGTGGGTGCTGATAGCATACCACATCCACCGTAGTGCGTGTAGTGGCTGCTGGTGCATACCACATACTGTCCTGCAGTGGTGTGTAGTGCTAGTGGCTGCTGGTAGCATACCACACCGTACACATGTACTCGTAGGACTACGCAGCTGGTGTACAGTGGTAGTGGGTGCTGATAGCATACCACATCCACCGTAGTGCGTGTAGTGGCTGCTGGTGCATACCACATACCGTCCTGCAGCCCGTAGAGGATTACGTAGTGGTGTGTAGTGCTAGTGGCTGCTGACAGCATACCACACACCGTACACACAGGTGCGTAGTGGCTGCTGGTGCATACCACATACCGTCCTGCAGCCCGTAGGGCAGACGAGCCGCGCTGAGCGCCAAGCAAGAAGCGGATGCGGAATGCGCTGAGCCCTAGGCCCCACCGGCGGTGTTGTCCGCGGACGTGCACAAACGCTTGCCCTCTTATCTGCATATTTCGAAAATGCAGACGCAGACGGGTCTGCAGGGTTGGCGGGGGGTGTGATGCTAGGAAGATGGCAAGGAAGGGCCGCACTGGTTGTTGTCTGCAGACGAGCAGACGTCTGCGTCTGCGTCGACAGATTTTGAAAACGCAGACGCGATGCCAGGAAGTTAGCAAGGAAGGGCCGCACTACTGGTAGCCAAGGGCAAGTGCGACAGAAAGTGCAAACCAGACGCGAACTACTTCTTGGGGGGACTGCGCGCGACGAATCGCGCACGGTAGAGCAAGCCAATAGCAGGTCTGTGATGCTCCTAACGTATGCTGCACGCGCACTACACCGACGCGGTAATGAGTCTAGGGGTGTTGCCTGCAGACGAGCAGACGTCTGCGTCTGCGTCGACAGATTTTGAAAACGCAGACGCGATGCCAGGAAGTTAGCAAGGAAGGGCCGCACTACTGGTAGCCAAGGGCAAGTGCGACAGAAAGTGCAAACCAGACGCGAACTACTTCTTGGGGGGACTGCGCGCGACGAATCGCGCACGGTAGAGCAAGCCAATAGCAGGTCTGTGATGCTCCTAACGTATGCTGCACGCGCACTACACCGACGCGGTAATGAGTCTAGGGGTGTTGCCTGCAGACGAGCAGACGTCTGCGTCTGCGTCGACAGATTTTGAAAACGCAGACGCGATGCCAGGAAGTTAGCAAGGAAGGGCCGCACTACTGGTAGCCAAGGGCAAGTGCGACAGAAAGTGCAAACCAGACGCGAACTACTTCTTGGGGGGACTGCGCGCGACTAATCGCGCACGGTAGAGCAAGCCAATAGCAGGTCTGTGATGCTCCTAACGTCCTATGCTGCACGCGCACTACACCGACGCGGTAATGAGTTGCCTGCAGACGTGCAGACGTCTGCGTCTGCGTCGACAGATTTTGAAAACGCAGACGCGATGCCAGGAAGTTAGCAAGGAAGGGCCGCACTACTGGTAGCCAAGTGCAAGTGCGACAGAAAGTGCAAACCAGACGCGAACTACTTCTTGGGGGGACTGCGCGCGACTAATCGCGCACGGTAGAGCAAGCCAATAGCAGGTCTGTGATGCTCCTAACGTCCGATGCTGCACGCGCACTACACCGACGCGGTAAAGAGTTGCCTGCAGACGTGCAGACGTCTGCGTCTGCGTCGACAGATTTTGAAAACGCAGACGCGGAGGGTCGTCTCAGCCCATTAGCTACTTCGAGCTCCCCGCTGACAGTTTCAAGTCCGTTCCCTTGACTGCTGTTTCGCCCAGCCAAACTCCCCACCTGACTGGTGTCTCCAAACGAGGATTCGCGAGCCGAAGCCCGTTTGTCGCTGGAAACGGATAAGCTACGGATCCGAAGACCCTAACCCCACAAGGGAGCAGCTGCCGTCTTCCCACCATTGGATAAGTAAAGCGACAACAAGAGTAGTGGTATTTCATTGTTGCGGCCTCCCACCTATTCTACACCTCTCGTGTCACTGCACAAAGTCAGACTAGAGTCAAACTCAACAGGGTCTTTCTTTCCCCGTTGGTCCATTCATGCGCGTCTTTAATTAGAAGACGAGGCTTTTTGGCTACCTTAAGAGAGTCAATAGTTACTCCCGCCGTTTACCCGCGCTTGACCTGATCTCTCAGCGTTGACATTCAGGGCACTGGGCAGAAGCCACATTCCACGAGGCAGCTAGCGAGGGGCGACGGTACTGCTGGTATCGAAGTGCTATGCCGGTTCGTGGTGCCGATCAGTCGAAGAGACGTAAAGAGAAACAATGGCTGGCTACCAAGCGACATCGCAGGCGATGAAGCCACGAGGATTGTGAATATGCTGGCATCTGCACCCGCAGGTTGCCGGCTGGTGACCACCAGCGGCCCCAAGTGCGACAGAACGACCCCCTCTCGCTGGGGACTCATGTGTAACAGATGTGCAGCCCCCCACCTGACTGGTGTCTTCAAACGAGGATTCACGAGCCGAAGCCCGTTTGTCGCTGGAAACGGATAAGCTACGGATCCGAAGACCCTAACCCCACAAGGGAGCAGCTGCCGTCTTCCCATCATTGGATAAGTAAAGCGACAACAAGTAATGGGTGGTGGCAACAGTGCGGTGTGGAGCACATATGCATCTCAAGCACGTTCTTGCAATCCCCCCCTGAGAGCCAGGATTCTGGCCAGGCACTAAATTAAGATTTCCCAAGGCGACACTCAGAGGTGGGCTGCCGGAGATCGTGGGAAACTCGAAGCTGTTCGCCGCGGGAAGCGGGCGCACTACTGCGATCACTTCACACCACTCACAAGTGTGTCGATGGATGCCGCAAAGCGCTGTCGCCTTGCCTACCCGCAGCGGAAGCACGTCACGTCACTGAAGCTGCACTGTCAGACGGCTGACGGTCGATCCGACTCTTCGCTCGGCACTTCGGGCATTCGACCTGAAGGGGTGTGGAAATCTTAGTTTGATGATGTCGGACAGAAGTTCTAGAACACTGCCTCTCGAGCAGGATTGATGCTAGCATCAAGTCTTTTTCAAGCGTCTATTAGAGTTAAAGTTATTGGTAGTAATTTAGAAGCAGCGGTGTTTTAGGTCTCCGGCTGACCATTGAGTCTTTTTCAAAGAAAATGTTATAGAAAAGGAACACAAAAGTGGTGAAGGGGGTGGACGGCTCCCAAATGGGCGAAGCACGTAGAGATCGCGAGGTGCTGATCAAGGCACCACCCCCAGTTGAGCACGGACCCCTACTCGCAACCTGCGGGAACATCTGCGGTACTTGAAACTGAAGGAGGCGTGGACGCCTCTCGCACAGGAAGGCACAAAGTGAAAACAGGTCTCAACAGACACACACACACGCACGCTCTCTCAGCCACCCACCCTTCGGAGAGGAGCCACAGCACTCAAAAGCAGCGTGTCAGAAACTCAAAATCGACTGGTGAAAATGACAACTGGGTTATACTTCGCTTCAGACGTTGCCCACTTTAAGTCATCAACTTTAATGCACGGTCCAACGAAGCCCGGCAGGTTTGCGGTTCTGACAGAGACTCGTCGGCGCTAGAGCTACTTTATCCGGAAGGCCTTAAACTCAGTACTGCGTCGGTGTAGTGCGCGTGCGGCCTAGGACGTTAGGAGCATCACAGCGCGGTCCAGTTAAGCCCGCAAACCTGCCTTCAAGGAGCCTCTTCTAATCAAGGAACCTCTTCTGTTGAAGGAACCTCTTCTATTGAAGGAACCTCTTCTATTGAAGGAACCTGTTAACCTCTTCTAATCAAGGAACCTCTTCTGTTGAAGGAACCTCTTCTTTTCAAGGAACCTCTTCTATTGAAGGAACCTCTTCTATTCAAGGCACATCTTCAATGCAAGGTACCTCTAGCATTCGACACCCCCAGTAAGCCACAAACGCTAACAGACGCATACGTTGACGGGGTATGAACTCGTAGTGTACGACAGCAGGCTCCCGCAGTTGTCGCAGCGGGTCTTCATCGCCGCCTCCACCGCGGCGGTGAGCCCCGCCCCCGCCGGCGTAGCCCCTCCGCCCGCCTCCCCCGCCGCACCTCCCGCGTGCGATGAGCTGTAGCTGTCCGGCGCGCCGCGGACCCGTTTCGGCTTCTTCTTCTTCTTTTTGCGCGGCGGCGCCGCCGCGGCTTCGGCGCCCCGCATGACGGAACCCGCGAGGTACTTCGAGTAGTCGTTTCCCGACTGGGTGAACAACCGCCCGTTGTTGCCGTGGGCTGAGGCGTGTCTGCCGGGCCGGTATTCGGCCCTGCTCTTGTTCTTTACCGAGACGAAGGCGTGTTCGCCGTCTTCGCGGTGGTTGACCCGCAGGCGGTTGTAGATCGACGGCCAAAGGCTCAGCCTGCGCTCGAGCAGCAGCACGTCCCTTCCCCACTGCAGGCGCCACTCCTTGTGCGCCGAGTCCTTGACCTCCTCGTACGTCGACGTGAAGGTCGCGATCAGCAAGTTCAGCATCAGCACCATAGCAATCACGGTGAACACCAGCACCATCACGAAGCACACCTCCCGCAACCCCGGGCCGTGCCCGCCAGGGTCGCCGTTTCCCCCTTCGCCCAGCCCCATCGAGCGGAGCTCCAGCATGTCCATCACCTGCAGCAGGGAGTGGCCCTCGCGCTGTAGGGCGAAGAGCGTGACGGAGATGCCGGTGAAGATGAAGCAGAACACGCACAAGAAGGGCAGCAGGTCGCGCGCGATGGTCCGCGTCATCATGGTCACCAGCATACCGGTGCGCTCGTGCACCGGCGCGAACGTCAGGACAGACATCCACGCGCACAGCGCGGAAAACCCTGTGGCCATTTTTAGAGTGTAAGTTCACTTGAGGATGTTCGTGTTTAGTGTTGCTGGCGAGTTCTTGCCGGCTTGGTGCGAGAGTGTGCGGTTCACACCAGTCATCCAAAAAGCTTTGGGGTAAAGTCCCTTGTATGGACACCTGACTTTGAAGAAGTCCCTTGTATGGACAGCAAACTTTCAAAATTCCCTTGTATACAGCAAACTTTCAAAATTCCCTTGTATGGACACCTGACTTTGAAAAAGTCCCTTGTATGGACAGCAAACTTTCAAAATTCTCTTGGATGGACACCTGACTTTGAAAAAGTCCCTTGTATGGACAGCAAACTTTCAAAATTCCCTGTATGGACGCCTGACTTTGAAAAAGTCTCTCGGACCACACCAGTCATCCAAAAGCCGTACAGAAGTCCTCTATTTTCGATTTTGGTGTCTAAACCTTTTTGCTCGAGGATCCGTTTTGGTGTCTCTGGTGTGATCAGATTCAAGTCTTGCCGGCTTTGCATGCTTAAAGGCGGACCACACCGGCGTCATCCGCCGGGTGCTGAAGAAGATGCCGAAAGGCACCGCCGCCGGCCCGTCCGGCCTGTCTGCGCAGCACCTCCTCGACCTGTGGGACGTCTCCGGGTCGTTCAAAGAGGCAGTGGCAGACGCGGTCTGGGCCCTCTCTTCCGATAAGGTGGCTGCAGCCGCCCGGCCGTACCTGCTCGGGGCGAGGCTCGTCCCGTTGGTTAAGAAGTCCGGCGGCATCAGGCCCATTGCATGTGGGGAGATCCTGCGCCGGGTGGCCGGCAAGGTCCTCGCATCCGACCGGGCAATCAAGGACCTGGGGGCGAACGTCCTCCTGCGGAGTGGGCAAGTCGGTGTCAGTCACAAAAGCCCTACAGAAGTCCTCTATCTTAATTTGGTGGCAAGACCTTTTTGCTCGAGGATCCGTTTTGGTGTCTCTGGTGTGATCGCATTCAGGTTTTGCCGGCTTTGCATGCTCAAAGGCGGACCACACCAGTCACAAAAGCCCTACAGAAGTCCTCTATTTCAATTTTTGATGCCGTGGCCTTTTCGCTTGAGGATGGATTTTGTTGAACGCTTACGCCCGCCACGAAACCCAGATTCACCTGTGTTTCGTGTGGGCTACAGCACATTTACCTCCTTTGATCTTTTGCAGCTGGCAGCCTCCTCCAGTATTTCCTACAAAGCAGGTGCTTTTACAAAAAGAATAACGGTTATCTCCGGCGAGCTTGAGGGTCCAGCACAATATTATATGTCTTGGGGCTGCAATGACGTGGTCGGCTCGAGTGCAATACGGGGAGGAGCGGCATACCTAGAAAGACGAGCTTCAACGGCACGTCGTCAGAGTCATGTAGGGGCCTGTTGACGATGCCGTCCAGATTCAGGTACGCAACGTAGAGGCAGTACCCGACCCATGCAATGATGTCGAAAATCCTCAGGGGATATGAGCGGATGAAGAGCATCAGAGTCGACCCGTGGGTGAAGCCTGGATTGGAGTGGTTTGAGGTTTTGTACTCTTCTCTGTATTGGCGAGTGTCCAGTTCACCGCAGAGGTGTACCTATGAAATACTCGAAGGACTGCCTTGAGCTCATTTCGAAGGAGGCTAGAGGGGGGAGAAAACAATCCAACTACACAGTGGGTATTTTTTGTTGAACGCTTACGCCCGCCACTAAACCCAGCTTTACCTGCGTTTCGTGTGGGCTACAGCACATTTACCTCCTCTGATCTATCGCAACTGGCAGTCTCCTCAAGCATTTCCTACAAAGAGCGCAGGTGCTTATACAAAAAAAGACTGCGTAGTTCTTGTTGTTGTTGTCTGTGGAATGATTTATTGCTGAGCAATTTACTAGCGTTTATTGTGGTTTAAAAGTATTTTAGGCAGAGGAACGAGAACTGGGTCAGCATGCCGGAGTAGTAGTACAGGTGGACGAAGGCCCACTTTTCCTCGAGAAATCGGCAGATCAGATCGTTCTCCGTACGTGCGCTCGGCTAAAGGCCGGCGCGGGGCGAGACTGGAGGCAGCAGTTAAAGTTCGCGAAACAGTAAAGTTCGGGCGAAGCTAAGTTCGGGCGATGCTAAGTTTGGGTGATGCAAGTTTCTGGTGAACCAAAGTTCGGGCGCAGGTTAGTTCGGGCGCAGGTTAGTTCGGGCGAAGCAAAGTTCGGGTGAAGCTAAGCTCTGGTGAAGCAAAGTTCGGGTTCTGGTGGTGCTGACTCGGGCGGAGCTGAGTTCGGCGTGTGGTAGCAAGTTTAGCCTGTGATGGCGGCAAGTTCGGCGTGGGGTAGCAAGTTTAGCCTGTGATGGCGGCAAGTTCGGCGTGGGGTAGCAAGTTTAGCCTGTGATGGCAAGTTCGGCGTGGGGTAGCAAGTTTAGCCTGTGATGGCAAGTTCGGCGTGGGGTAGCAAGTTTAGCCTGTGATGGCAAGTTCGGCGTGTGGTAGCAAGTTTAGCCTGTGATGGCAAGTTCGGCGTGTGGTAGCAAGTTTAGCCTGTGATGGCAAGTTCGGCGTGTGGTAGCAAGTTTAGCCTGTGATGGCAAGTTCGGCGTGGGGTAGCAAGTTTAGCCTGTGATGGCAAGTTCGGCGTGGGGTAGCAAGTTTAGCCTGTGATGGCGCAAGTTCGGCGTGGGGTAGCAAGTTTAGCCTGTGATGGCGGCAAGTTCGGCGTGGGGTAGCAAGTTTAGCCTGTGATGGCAAGTTCGGCGTGGGGTAGCAAGTTTAGCCTGTGATGGCAAGTTCGGCGTGGGGTAGCAAGTTTAGCCTGTGATGGCAAGTTCGGCGTGGGGTAGCAAGTTTAGCCTGTGATGGCGGCAAGTTCGGCGTGGGGTAGCAAGTTTAGCCTGTGATGGCAAGTTCGGCGTGGGGTAGCAAGTTTAGCCTGTGATGGCAAGTTCGGCGTGGGGTAGCAAGTTTAGCCTGTGATGGCAAGTTCGGCGTGGGGTAGCAAGTTTAGCCTGTGATGGCAAGTTCGGCGTGGGGTAGCAAGTTTAGCCTGTGATGGCAAGTTCGGCGTGGGGTAGCAAGTTTAGCCTGTGATGGCGGCAAGTTCGGCGTGGGGTAGCAAGTTTAGCCTGTGATGGCGGCAAGTTCGGCGTGGGGTAGCAAGTTTAGCCTGTGATGGCAAGTTCGGCGTGGGGTAGCAAGTTTAGCCTGTGATGGCAAGTTCGGCGTGGGGTAGCAAGTTTAGCCTGTGATGGCAAGTTCGGCGTGGGGTAGCAAGTTTAGCCTGTGATGGCAAGTTCGGCGTGGGGTAGCAAGTTTAGCCTGTGATGGCAAGTTCGGCGTGGGGTAGCAAGTTTAGCCTGTGATGGCAAGTTCGGCGTGGGGTAGCAAGTTTAGCCTGTGATGGCAAGTTCGGCGTGTGGTAGCAAGTTTAGCCTGTGATGGCAAGTTCGGCGTGTGGTAGCAAGTTTAGCCTGTGATGGCAAGTTCGGCGTGTGGTAGCAAGTTTAGCCTGTGATGGCAAGTTCGGCGTGGGGTAGCAAGTTTAGCCTGTGATGGCAAGTTCGGCGTGGGGTAGCAAGTTTAGCCTGTGATGGCAAGTTCGGCGTGGGGTAGCAAGTTTAGCCTGTGATGGCAAGTTCGGCGTGGGGTAGCAAGTTTAGCCTGTGATGGCAAGTTCGGCGTGGGGTAGCAAGTTTAGCCTGTGATGGCGGCAAGTTCGGCGTGGGGTAGCAAGTTTAGCCTGTGATGGCAAGTTCGGCGTGGGGTAGCAAGTTTAGCCTGTGATGGCGGCAAGTTCGGCGTGGGGTAGCAAGTTTAGCCTGTGATGGCGGCAAGTTCGGCGTGGGGTAGCAAGTTTAGCCTGTGATGGCAAGTTCGGCGTGGGGTAGCAAGTTTAGCCTGTGATGGCAAGTTCGGCGTGGGGTAGCAAGTTTAGCCTGTGATGGCGGCAAGTTCGGCGTGGGGTAGCAAGTTTAGCCTGTGATGGCAAGTTCGGCGTGGGGTAGCAAGTTTAGCCTGTGATGGCAAGTTCGGCGTGGGGTAGCAAGTTTAGCCTGTGATGGCAAGTTCGGCGTGGGGTAGCAAGTTTAGCCTGTGATGGCAAGTTCGGCGTGGGGTAGCAAGTTTAGCCTGTGATGGCAAGTTCGGCGTGGGGTAGCAAGTTTAGCCTGTGATGGCAAGTTCGGCGTGGGGTAGCAAGTTTAGCCTGTGATGGCAAGTTCGGCGTGGGGTAGCAAGTTTAGCCTGTGATGGCAAGTTCGGCGTGGGGTAGCAAGTTTAGCCTGTGATGGCGGCAAGTTCGGCGTGGGGTAGCAAGTTTAGCCTGTGATGGCGGCAAGTTCGGCGTGGGGTAGCAAGTTTAGCCTGTGATGGCAAGTTCGGCGTGGGGTAGCAAGTTTAGCCTGTGATGGCAAGTTCGGCGTGGGGTAGCAAGTTTAGCCTGTGATGGCAAGTTCGGCGTGGGGTAGCAAGTTTAGCCTGTGATGGCAAGTTCGGCGTGGGGTAGCAAGTTTAGCCTGTGATGGCAAGTTCGGCGTGGGGTAGCAAGTTTAGCCTGTGATGGCAAGTTCGGCGTGGGGTAGCAAGTTTAGCCTGTGATGGCGGCAAGTTCGGCGTGGGGTAGCAAGTTTAGCCTGTGATGGCAAGTTCGGCGTGGGGTAGCAAGTTTAGCCTGTGATGGCAAGTTCGGCGTGTGGTAGCAAGTTTAGCCTGTGATGGCAAGTTCGGCGTGGGGTAGCAAGTTTAGCCTGTGATGGCAAGTTCGGCGTGTGGTAGCAAGTTTAGCCTGTGATGGCAAGTTCGGCGTGGGGTAGCAAGTTTAGCCTGTGATGGCAAGTTCGGCGTGGGGTAGCAAGTTTAGCCTGTGATGGCAAGTTCGGCGTGGGGTAGCAAGTTTAGCCTGTGATGGCAAGTTCGGCGTGGGGTAGCAAGTTTAGCCTGTGATGGCAAGTTCGGCGTGGGGTAGCAAGTTTAGCCTGTGATGGCAAGTTCGGCGTGGGGTAGCAAGTTTAGCCTGTGATGGCAAGTTCGGCGTGTGGTAGCAAGTTTAGCCTGTGATGGCAAGTTCGGCGTGGGGTAGCAAGTTTAGCCTGTGATGGCAAGTTCGGCGTGTGGTAGCAAGTTTAGCCTGTGATGGCAAGTTCGGCGTGGGGTAGCAAGTTTAGCCTGTGATGGCAAGTTCGGCGTGGGGTAGCAAGTTTAGCCTGTGATGGCAAGTTCGGCGTGGGGTAGCAAGTTTAGCCTGTGATGGCGGCAAGTTCGGCGTGGGGTAGCAAGTTTAGCCTGTGATGGCAAGTTCGGCGTGGGGTAGCAAGTTTAGCCTGTGATGGCAAGTTCGGCGTGGGGTAGCAAGTTTAGCCTGTGATGGCAAGTTCGGCGTGGGGTAGCAAGTTTAGCCTGTGATGGCAAGTTCGGCGTGGGGTAGCAAGTTTAGCCTGTGATGGCAAGTTCGGCGTGGGGTAGCAAGTTTAGCCTGTGATGGCAAGTTCGGCGCCAGTACCCGGGGGGGGAGACCCTAAGTTCGAAGCAAAGTGCGGGCGAAACAAAGTTCGGGTACGCTGAGTTCGGCGTGTGGTAGCAACCCCCCCGACTCCGTTTCCCGTGGCGCCCAAATACCGCGAGTACTGAGAAACTCCGCAAAGAACGCAATTTTCGGGCACATTGGACCCCGAAACGCAACAAACCTCGAAAACAATCTTCGACCAAAAAAGTGCGACGGGCGGGGTTCGAACCCGGACCTACCGGCCTGAAGGCCGACGCCCGCTCACTCTGCCACCCTCTTGCCTTTTGGCGGGGGGGGGAAAAAGCTTGCTCCTCACTATGATAGTGAGGAGCAAGCTAGTCTATCTAGTCCAAAAACAATACACTTTCATAATTGTTGCAAGAAAAGGGGTTGGCTCGAATAGAGGCTATTCATATTGCATGTTCATAGGACCTCCAGTCTCGAAAAATTGAAGCTACCTGGATGCGTCCAAGTCAGAAAAGTAAACCAAGCAGCAACCCAAGTTTCGGAGAACACTGTCCTGAGACTCTGACCGTGTGCCTCAGCTTCCGGAGCCTCGCGAAGTAGATGACCCCAAGCATCACGTCTACGGCGCTGGCGGACGCGCTGAGAGCTAAAATACGGGCTTGGCAGTAGCAGTTATCGTCAGAAAAGTAAAGCAAGAGCGATCCAAGTTTCGGAGACTGTAAATTGGCCAACCCACCTCCTTGTGCCCAGACTCTGACCATACTCAACAAAGGACCCCAACCCCATGGTAAATACAAAGACGTTCACTCCAAAAAAAGCGCGAAAACTCACAAAACAACACAAGGACCAGTATAAAACCCGCACCTATAATGAGGGTGTCCTTCGACGCGTACGGGAGCCACGCGTTCTTCTTGCTCGTGAGCTGCGGGGGCACCCCGGCCTTCTGGACGCTGTGCCTCAGCTTCCGGAGCCTCGCGAAGTAGATGACCCCAAGCATTACGTCCGCGGCGCTGGCGGACGCGCTGAGAGCTAAAATACGGGCATGGCAGTAGCAGTTATCATACAGAAAAGTAAAGCAAGAGCGATCCAAGTTTCGGAGACTGTAAATTGGCCAACCCACCTCCTTGTGCCCAGACTCTGACCATACTCAACAAAGTACCTCAACCCCATGGTAAATACAAAGACTTTCCCTCCAAAAGAAAGCGCAAAAACACTCACAAAACAACCCGCACCTATAATGAGCGTGTCCTTCGACGCGTACGGGAGCCACGCGTTCTTCTTGCCCGTGAGCTGCGGGGGCACCCCGGCCTTCTGGACGCTGTGCCTCGGCTTCCGGAGCCTCGCGAAGTAGATGACCCCAAGCATCACGTCCGCGGCGCTGGCGGACGCGCTGAGAGCTAAAATACGGGCATGGCAGTAGCAGTTATCATACAGAAAAGTAAAGCAAGAGCGATCCAAGTGTAAATTGGCCAACCCACCTCCTTGTGCCCAGACTCTGACCATACTCAACAAAGTACCTCAACCCCATGGTAAATACAAAGACTTTCCCTCCAAAAGAAAGCGCAAAAACACTCACAAAACAACCCGCACCTATAATGAGCGTGTCCTTCGACGCGTACGGGAGCCACGCGTTCTTCTTGCCCGTGAGCTGCGGGGGCACCCCGGCCTTCTGGACGCTGTGCCTCGGCTTCCGGAGCCTCGCGAAGTAGATGACCCCAAGCATCACGTCCGCGGCGCTGGCGGACGCGCTGAGAGCTAAAATACGGGCATGGCAGTAGCAGTTATCATACAGAAAAGTAAAGCAAGAGCGATCCAAGTGTAAATTGGCCAACCCACCTCCTTGTGCCCAGACTCTGACCATACTCAACAAAGTACCTCAACCCCATGGTAAATACAAAGACTTTCCCTCCAAAAGAAAGCGCAAAAACACTCACAAAACAACCCGCACCTATAATGAGCGTGTCCTTCGACGCGTACGGGAGCCACGCGTTCTTCTTGCCCGTGAGCTGCGGGGGCACCCCGGCCTTCTGGACGCCGTGCCTCAGCTTCCGGAGCCTCGCGAAGTAGATGACCCCAAGTATCACGTCCACGGCGCTGGCGGACGCGTTGAGAGCGGTGATGACGGTGACCGTCTGCCGCAGCCACGCCATGTCGGCTTCGCCGGAGGGGTGCGCCCGGACCGTGAGGGCGGTGATGAAGCCGAGGTACGAGAACTGCGTCAGCATGCCGAAGTAGTAGTACAGGCGGACGAAGGCCCACTTTTCCTCGAGGAGCCGGCAGAGCAGGTCGTTCTCGGCGAGGTGCTGCAAGTCGTGCTGCACCACCAAGTACAGGATCGAGACGAACCGCAAAGGCAAGTCCGACGACACGCGGCTGAACCCACCCTTGCACACCACCCCCTTGCCGGAATTGCCGCACTCGGACCAAGCCGGAGCTACCGGCCTCGGGTCCCCGGGAGTTTCGCAGCAAGCGGACGGGTCGGCGGGTGTTTCTTCGTCGGGGGTGTTCCCCGCTGTTTGCGGCGCGCACTGCGGCGGCGGCTGCGCCGCCGAAGGGATCGAATCAAGCTGCGCGAGCGGGAACTCGTGCGAGACAACTTCAGTGAATTCCCAGGCGACCGTTTTGATGGAGTCGAGGAGCTGGTCGAACGCGTCCTCCGACGCTTCCTCCTTTTCGGTCGAGTCCGCGACGCACCGCAGCAGCGCGGCGAACCCCAGGGGGGTCATGCCCAGGGCCCCGTGCAGCTCGGCCACGTCGCGGGCGCTCTGGCCGGATCTCGCGATCAAATCGCGGTACGCGTCGATCCTCGCGTGCAGGATGGCCAGGTGGAAGGCCGTGTTGCCGAAGGAGTCGACCAGGTACACCGCGCCCGGGTCGCTGTCGAGGAGGCACCCGACGATGTCGGTGCGCCCCGTCGACGCCGCGAAGGACAGTGCGTACTCCCCGTAGTAGCAGCCGGTGTCAGACCCGGGCGCGAAGAACGACCCGTACGCGCGCGACCGGCAAGACACGTCGCGGCTCAGCAGCAGGTTCACAATGTCGACATCTCCTGCGGGGGGTTTTGACTCTTGGGACGGTTTCGGGGTCCTGTTCTAACTAACAAGTGTTCCAGGTTTTAAAAACCCGGTGTGCTTCTTATGAAATGCCAGGCTTGTATTGAGTCTGACAGCACCCGTGGGCCGGCTGTACATTTTGTTCCAAAAATAGGAAGTGTGCCGGGGGCTAAGACCCCGGTGTGATTTTTTGAGAAACCGGCGTTTCTAGACTGTTTAGGGCGAAAGCTTGTTTTGAGGTCCCAAACACCATCATTTCAAAGTCTCTGGCTGACTGTACTACTGCACGTCGCGGGCGCTCTGGCCGGATCTCGCGATCAAATCGCGGTACGCGTCGATCCTCGCGTGCAGGATGGCCAGGTGGAAGGCCGTGTTGCCGAAGGAGTCGACCAGGTACACCGCGCCCGGGTCGCTGTCGAGGAGGCACCCGACGATGTCGGTGCGCCCCGTCGACGCCGCGAAGGACAGTGCGTACTCCCCGTAGTAGCAGCCGGTGTCAGACCCGGGCGCGAAGAACGACCCGTACGCGCGCGACCGGCAAGACACGTCGCGGCTCAGCAGCAGGTTCACAGTGTCGACATCTCCTGCGGGGGGTTTTGACTCTTGGGACGGTTTCGGGGTCCTGTTCTAATTAACAAGTGTTTCAGGTTTTAAAAACCCGGTGTGCTTCTTATGAAATGCCAGGCTTGTATTGAGTCTGACAGCACCCGTGGGCCGGCTGTACATTTTGTTCCAAAAATAGGAAGTGTGCCGGGGGCTAAGACCCCGGTGTGATTTTTTGAGAAACCGGCGTTTCTAGACTGTTTAGGGCGAAAGCTTGTTTTGAGGTCCCAAAGACCGGCATTTCAAAGTCTCTGGCTGACTGTACGGTTGCCGTGCAGTACTGCCACGTCGCGGGCGCTCTGGCCGGATCTCGCGATCAAATCGCGGTACGCGTCGATCCTCGCGTGCAGGATGGCCAGGTGGAAGGCCGTGTTGCCGAAGGAGTCGACCAGGTACACCGCGCCCGGGTCGCTGTCGAGGAGGCACCCGACGATGTCGGTGCGCCCCGTCGACGCCGCGAAGGACAGTGCGTACTCCCCGTAGTAGCAGCCGGTGTCAGACCCGGGCGCGAAGAACGACCCGTACGCGCGCGACCGGCAAGACACGTCGCGGCTCAGCAGCAGGTTCACAGTGTCGACATCTCCTGCGGGGGGTTTTGACTCTTGGGACGGTTTCGGGGTCCTGTTCTAATTAACAAGTGTTTCAGGTTTTAAAAACCCGGTGTGCTTCTTATGAAATGCCAGGCTTGTATTGAGTCTGACAGCACCCGTGGGCCGGCTGTACATTTTGTTCCAAAAATAGGAAGTGTGCCGGGGGCTAAGACCCCGGTGTGATTTTTTGAGAAACCGGCGTTTCTAGACTGTTTAGGGCGAAAGCTTGTTTTGAGGTCCCAAAGACCGGCATTTCAAAGTCTCTGGCTGACTGTACGGTTGCCGTGCAGTACTGCCACGTCGCGGGCGCTCTGGCCGGATCTCGCGATCAAATCGCGGTACGCGTCGATCCTCGCGTGCAGGATGGCCAGGTGGAAGGCCGTGTTGCCGAAGGAGTCGACCAGGTACACCGCGCCCGGGTCGCTGTCGAGGAGGCACCCGACGATGTCGGTGCGCCCCGTCGACGCCGCGAAGGACAGTGCGTACTCCCCGTAGTAGCAGCCGGTGTCAGACCCGGGCGCGAAGAACGACCCGTACGCGCGCGACCGGCAAGACACGTCGCGGCTCAGCAGCAGGTTCACAGTGTCGACATCTCCTGCGGGGGGTTTTGACTCTTGGGACGGTTTCGGGGTCCTGTTCTAATTAACAAGTGTTTCAGGTTTTAAAAACCCGGTGTGCTTCTTATGAAATGCCAGGCTTGTATTGAGTCTGACAGCACCCGTGGGCCGGCTGTACATTTTGTTCCAAAAATAGGAAGTGTGCCGGGGGCTAAGACCCCGGTGTGATTTTTTGAGAAACCGGCGTTTCTAGACTGTTTAGGGCGAAAGCTTGTTTTGAGGTCCCAAAGACCGGCATTTCAAAGTCTCTGGCTGACTGTACGGTTGCCGTGCAGTACTGCCACGTCGCGGGCGCTCTGGCCGGATCTCGCGATCAAATCGCGGTACGCGTCGATCCTCGCGTGCAGGATGGCCAGGTGGAAGGCCGTGTTGCCGAAGGAGTCGACCAGGTACACCGCGCCCGGGTCGCTGTCGAGGAGGCACCCGACGATGTCGGTGCGCCCCGTCGACGCCGCGAAGGACAGTGCGTACTCCCCGTAGTAGCAGCCGGTGTCAGACCCGGGCGCGAAGAACGACCCGTACGCGCGCGACCGGCAAGACACGTCGCGGCTCAGCAGCAGGTTCACAATGTCGACATCTCCTGCGGGGGGTTTTGACTCTTTCGGACGGTTTTCGGGGTTTTGTTCTGAAACTGAGAAGCGTTTCAGGGTTTAAGAACCCGGTCTGCCTTTTTTTAGGAACCCGTTGTTTTTTGAGACTGTAGGTGGGGCGATCCACCTATTTTCTAGCAGAAGAAATCACAGAATTCCAAATCCATTCACAACTTTGCAGACCTTTGCAGACCTTTGCAGAGCTGTGCAGAGCTCTGCAGAACAATGTGTCTACCCTAATTATGAAAAGGTGTGACTTTTTTGTGCTAAAAAATAGGTGGATCACCCCTACTAGGGTTTGTATTGGGTCTGACAACACCCGTGGAATCCGGCTCTAAACTTTGTTCGAAAATCAGGAAGTGTGTCGGGGGGTTTAAGACGCAGGTGTAATTTCTTTGAGAAAACGGTGTTTTTAGGCTGTTTTGGGCGTTTATTGTGGTATGGAGGTTCGGTGTTTTTTTTTTTTTTTTTTTTTGGGTTCCAAGAAGCAAAGGTGCGCTCAGGCTGGTACGCGAACGCTTCAAGAAGTGTCCGGGCACGCACTGTTTGGTGCGTGCCGGGTGATCGTTTTCCCACTTGTATTTACCCTGTGGATATTCAGGTAAGGAACTCTGATCAACCCCCAAAACACGCTGCCTACGTCTTTTTAGCCTGCACAATACATTGGAGGGCAACCCGCAAGATTGTTAGTACTAAAAAAGCAGCTTCCCCCCCACACACGTTTCGCCACCGCTTTAGCCTGCACAATGCATTGGAGGGCAACCCACAAAAACTGCTAGTACTAAAAAAAGCAGCTTCCCCCCTCACACACCTTTCGCCACTGCGATGTGCAACGCGGTTTCGCCGTCGTAGAAGAGCTCGTCGTAGGGCAGGTCGCGCGGCTCGTCGACGCGGGTCCAGTCGCCGTTTCTGAGCTCCAGGTAGTGGCTCGCGTTTCGGTTGAACTCGTGCTCGAGCACGTCCTTGCCGGCGCACTCGATGAGGTGTTCTAGCAGCAGCCGGTGCAGCCTCCACAGGTCGCCCCAGCACGGGCCGGAGCCGAGGAGGCAGCACCGGTGCAGCAGCGTGCCGCCAACAGGGTCCCGCAGCGCGATGCGCGCGCCCTGCTCCAACGCTTGGGGGTCGGGCGGGTAAAATGTGTCGTGCAGGTCGTCCAGCACGGTCTCGTCCGGCACGTTGGAGTCGAGCTTGAGCAGCCGCGACACCAGGTGGCAGTTCCAGTACTGCGTCTGCTCCGAGTTCGTGCGCGCCGCCGCCTGCTTCTTCTCCATCGGGAAGCAGTGCACCATGCGGCAAACCCGCGGGTCCCCCTCCGGAGACCAACGCCCTAGCTAGCGGCGGCTGCACGGCTGGAGGAAAATGGGAGGGGTAAGCGTCGTCTTGGTTCCAGGGCAAGAAAGAAGCGGGAGAGGGGGTGGTGCGGTGTCGTTCGGATCTGATTCTCAACCCGGGAACCGGGGGTCGTTGGTGCTGGCTTTGAGGGATAAGGAAATCTTTTTGCGGTGGCCCCGCTGGTCTGGTAGTCTGTGCCACCTCCGTTCGTTTACACCCGTACTCTCTTCTACGGTGTGTGCCCTTGCAGCAGGTACGCTTTCACTCTTGGGTCCGGGAACCGGGCAGGGGGTAAGAAAGAGGGAGGTAACCTCTCCGCTTTGACGTGGACGCGTTCGTTACTTCGGGGTGTTATGTCCCACGCGTCAACGGCGCTCCGTCAACCAGAAGCGCCGACGCACCGGCGGAGGCTCTGGTCCGGCCAGCAAATTCCTCGATCTCCGGAAGCTTTCCGCCGGCGAGGAGAAAAAAAAAACGCTAACGGATGGCAAGAGAGATTGTCGCCAGGCCCGAAGCCGTTCTTTTCAAAAAGAGAGGGGCGTGGGTTGGTCACGCTCGATCCGAGTGCAGATGCAACGTTTGCCTCCAGCCAAGACTAGTGCAGGGCGGAGCGGGGGCGGACTCACAACGGGAGTGCAGATACCCCTTTGATGATTGAAGAATCCAACAGCTGGCCGGTTTGGCGTGGGGCGGGGTGGAAGCTGCTGGTGTCGGAGAAACCGTTCGCACGACCGACCGACAGGGGCGAGGGGGAAAAAGAAAAGATAGAAGATTTTTTGGATGTGGTGGTGGTTTGTGGTTTCTTTTTTCTGACAGGTGTGTAAGTGTGCTGCGAGGCGGGAGGGTTGAGAAAGCTTGTCAGGAGGCGTTAGGCTCACCTATACCGCATGCGGCTCGCTTGCTGCCGCCCATGTCGAAGGGTCCTACTTGTAGGTCCCGGTGGCTGAGCTTCTCCCAAATTACGGGCGACTGGATCTGGTTGAAGATAGACTTGTGCCTAGCACTAAACCCAGATTTACAACGTTACTAGAGTCCTCTTCAGGTTGCCGCCACTTGTGAGATGCATAGGTGTAAGTCTCGACCGCCTCTTTTGCGCCTGTTTAGACTCCCTTTCCGCAAGCTGCCAACGTTGTCGCGCAGCGATTCCGCTTTGCGAACGCGTGACGATACGTGTAACATCGTGTGCATGGAAATGGTGGAAGGGTACAATTCTGCAAGATTGGCAGGAATTCGAAGCCGCGAGCTAGTTGGGGTGTAACAGAAAGGGGCGTGTAAATGACGGCAATAAACCCACTACGACAAAGATCGACACTGACCCTGCGCACAACAATAATCCTGCGTCGTAGGACGGCCAACAGCCTCTGCTTGACTGTTGCATGCAGAAAGGTCAGTGTTCGGAGGTTGCACCCAACTCTTGACAATAGGCAACAGATCGGCAGTGCTTCGGGACTTCTGCTACATATCAGCTGGCAAACGAAAACACGTTTCCGAGATTCGCTATCTCGTGCAACTGCAGGCGAATTCAAGGGCTGTGATGCGCTCAAGTAAGCTGCGTGCTCGACGAATAGCTCCAAATGAATTAGTACTGGCTTTCTTTTTGTTTGTGCGCACCAGCTGTTGACACGTGGATGATGAAGAGCCAGTGTTGAAGTTTCGCCGAAAAGCAGATTAACGAGACAGAGCAGCAGGATGTGCGACAAAAACCTAGCCAAACTTGAGCAGGGTCGTCGTCCTCTCGTCGGAAGGCATCACGTGGGACGGGTCCACAACGCGAACGGCTAGGTTTTCACACCGAACCGGCAAGAAAAACGCTGCCGTCCACGCGTGGGAAAAAGGCTGCCCGAGCGCGAGCCGCGCCGTCTCTGCGGCGGCAGCGTACAACAACATAGCTTATGTTGGGCGGGATCGTCAACCTTTCGTGGGAAGACATCGCGTGTGACGCCCCACAACAGGCACGGCAGGGGTTTCACCCCAGAAAAGCTGCCGTCACCGCACAGAGAAAAAGGCTGCGCCGCCGCCCTCGAGCGACGCGAGCCACGCCGTCTCCGCGGCGGCGTAGCTGAGGGTGACGGCGCCGACGCGGCCCTTCAGGGTCCCGTGGGTCCGGATGCAGCACTCGGCGTGCCGCATCTGCAGCCGGTCGCGCACCCGCGTGCGGTCGACGGGGCCGAAGTCGATGGACGCGCACGCGTCGAGGAACTCGGTCCGGTCCAGGTCCACCAGCTGCGCGGTTGCGGTTTTGTACCCGATCGCCGTCACCGCCCCCGCGATGTGCAGCTCGGTGCGGCTGCGCACGCTGCCGACGAGGAACGCCTCGACGACCGCGTGCGTGAACACGCCCTTCGTCGCGAGGACAACCTCGCTGACCAAACCCTCCAGCTTCGACGGCGCCGCGTACGGGTACATCTGCTCGAACACACTGCGCAGCTCTTCGTGCCCGACCGGGTTCGCGTCCAACTCAATCGCCGGCCAATGCACGCGCAGCAGCCTCCGCACGATGCAAAGGACCCTGCCGTGTCCAAGGTCCACGTCACCCGCCAGTCCTTGCAAAAAGTGCTCGCAAAGGCAGTCGCCCGGGGACAACAGCTCGCACGACGCGACGACTTCGAACGCGCACTTCGGCACCACGTCGACCAGCCCGTACCGGGCCTCGAGCACCGACTCCAGTGCGACCGCCAAGTCGGTCCGCTCCTCCCAGTCCGCCCACGCGCCCCGTTCCGCCTTCGAGCCGCCGTCGTCGGCGGCCGCGGCCTCCTTCCCGCCCTCGGCGCGCGCCGGCTTGCCGGCGCCGCCCTGCTTCGCCCGCTTGCCGGCGGCGGGGCCGCTGGGTGGCCGTTTGGCTATCACCGAGCCTTCGGGCTTGTCCGCCGGTGTGGTGGCGGTGGCGGCGGGCCCCGCAGGGAGCCCCTGCGCCGCGGAGTATGTCGGGACGGACGCGAAGGCGACCTGCACCGCAGCCGCCTGCGCGACGTACGCCGCGTGCACAATCTCCGCGAGGAGGTCGGCGCCGAGCTTCCGCGGCAGCCGCGGCGTCTTCAGCCCGAACACCTTCGCGAAGGTCGCCCACGCCGGGTGGCAGCCCAGCGGGGCCCGCCCCCGGGCGGCGCGGCCGTCCGGCCGCACGGCATCCCCCCCCGCCAGCTGCTTGCCCTTCGAGCCCTCCTCGCGCAGCTTCGCGAACGCGTCGAGCGACTTCGTCCCGGTCCCGCCGAGCTTCGCGAAGTTCTCGACCGCCTGCGGGTCGAGCACCCCTTCTCCGTTCGCCGCGCACAGAGCATCGTCCCCGGTGAGGGGGAACGGCACGCTGTCCGGCGCGCGCGGGGCTCCGGCCAGCGCCGCACGAAACACGGGGGGCACCGCCTTCTCGACGAACTCCGCGAACTTCCCGTACAGCCACCCTTCGTTCGGGCGCACCGACGGATCCCGCACCTGCGGCTCCAGGCCGCCGCCGCCGTCGGCAGCCGAGGCCTCGTTCGTCATAGCCGCCGCGGCTATGACGAACGAGGCCTTGTGGCGCAGGTCCGCGCCCCGGCTCCGACCCCCCCCCGCCCCCCTGCGCGCGGCCGGGTGACACGGGTCGTCGAACATGTACGGGTCCTTCAGCAGCTCGGCCAGCGGCAGGCCGACCTCCTCGCGGAGGGCGCGCTCCTGCACGGGCGACAGCAGCGTGATGCAGGGCATCGTCGCCGATTTCGGGACGGTGCCCTTTTTGAGGACCACCGCGGTGCTGCGGAAGGGCAGCTCGATGGGTTGCGACGCATCGAGGTACGAGGTCGACTTCACGAAGGTTAGAGACCCGGTCGACGTGACCGCGTGCACGTCCAACCGGGTGTCGTACTTCTTCGGGTCCTCGTCGCTGAGGGGCACGAATAGCTTCTCCCGCAGGCTCCGGCGCGCCGGACACCCCGCAACCCGCGCCGCGACCCTGTCGACGCACGCGGTGAGGATCTCGGCGCACGTCGACTCGTCCCGCTGCATCAGCAGCGACACGAACGCCTCCTTCCGCCGCCCCCGCGACGCCGCCCCGCCGCGGGCCCCGAAGAAAATCAACCGGTTTTGCTCGGAAAAGCGGAGGTCCTTCCCCCCGTCGGATTTGGCGTCGATTTTGGTGTCGAATTTGGTATCGAATTTGGTATCGAATTTGGTGTCGTCGGAAACGGCGGAAGCCCGCGTTTCGCGCTCCTTTTCGGGGGGGGGCGTCTCGGGGCCCAAAAAGCCGAAAATCGTGTCGAAAGAGGGGGACGCGGACCCGGCGTGCGGGTCGGCGAGCAGCAGGTCAGCCGCGAACGTTTCGAGCTTCGCGAGCTCGTCGAGCGTCAGCGTGGCCCTGCCCACCATGCGGGCGCGCATGAACCCGAAGTCTGGCGCGGCCCGGTCGCCGACTACACGCTGCTGCTGCTGCTGCTGCTGCGCAGCGGACGTGTCGGCGTCGAACGCGTTGAGCGTGTGGTTCAGCGCCGACTCGAGCTGGACCATGAGCTGCAGGTAGGTCGCGTACTCGGCCGTCGGGTCGAACAGGGGGACCACCTGCGTCATCTGGCTGTGCCGCAGCTGCACGTACTCCGATACGTTCGCCTTCTGGCGCTGCGCTTCGGACAGCAGGATCGAGTTCTCCTTCAGCAGCCCACGCACCTGCTTTTGCAGGCGCCTGTGCTGCAGCTCGAGATCGGTAAACGCTTGCTTGCCTGTGGGTGTGGTGTGGGTGTGCCTTACGTGGCTGTGGGTATGGTGTGGGTGTGACTCACAGTTCACGGCTTTACGTCGTGCGTGTATGATGTGGGTGTGACTCATAGTTCACGGCTTTACGCGGCTGTGTGTGGGTGTGTCACAGTTCATGGCTTTACGCGGCTGTGTGTATGGTGTGGGTGTGACTCACAGTTCACGGCTTTACGTGGTTGTGTGCATCTACGTACTTCCCAGTGCTTACCTAATGTATCACGCCCACGCCCGATACGGGGGGCACAACGAAGGAAGAAGAAGATCCCGAGAACGAGAAGATCGCTGAGAAAAGTGCATGCAGATCCGTGTGGTCCGTGTACTTTAAAAGTTCCGAGTGCTTAACGGCTTTATCACGTGGCCCTGAGATTACCCCCCTCAGGCGACATCGCTGTATCTTTAGCCGTACTTCAACCCTCTTCTCCCCCATCCTCTACTGTTTTACGTATGCCCGCGCGGTGGCGAGTGGAATGTGACTTCTGCCCAGTGCCCTGAATGTCAACGCTGAGAGATCAGGTCAAGCGAGGGTAAACGGCGGGAGTAACTATGACTCTCTTGAGGCAGCCAAATGCCTCGTCTTTTAACTACTCTCTACTGTTTTACGCATGCCCGCGCGGTGGCGAGTGGAATGTGACTTCTGCCCAGTGCCCGGGTAACGCCGTTAAGCAGCGGCTGCCGTCGTCATCCAGCTGCTGAACTCTCTGCGTGAAAAGACGAGCATTTTGCACGCAGAAGGGATGTAACCGGGGGCGGGGTCGTTGGCCTGGTTGCAAACTATTTTGCCACTTATTCCAGGAGGGCAAAGGTTGTCCAGGCTAGCACACACTCAGGAGAGGTCAAGGATACAAAAACGAGGTATGCGGTGTCTTTGGATGCCCGGACATGTTCCTTGCGTCATGCTGTCGCGGTCATAGCAAGAATGAAAAAAGACCCCGCCTCGTTTACCCATGCCGTTCAAAATCTGGCAAAATCTTACTTTAATGTTTAGGCAGAGCACTGCCTCTCATGCATGGTTGATGCTAGCATCAAGTCTTCTTCGATGAAGATGTTGTCTAAGAAAGGGATGCAAAATAGAAAGAGGTAAAAGGGGGAGTGTACGGCTCCCAAAGTGGGGTATGAAACCTTGAGGGACTAGCCCCGTGTGTTTTTTCACCGCGGTGTTCTGTGCACCTCGTTCTTCGTCTCAGGTTTCGCTCTTGGACGCAGACCAATCCAAAGTCAGAGATCATCAGTGGGTCCTTTGGATGGGGATTTTCAGTCCTGTTCCGGTGCGAGCACAACTTGGCTTCATTGTGGTTTCCTTGGGGCAGAGACCTGCCACACGTCACGGCGGTACTCTTTTTTGGGAAGTAGCCGCCGACCTTTTTCCTGTTTTACGCGCTCTTTTTCGTTCACTTTTCGCTGATTCATAAGATCCCTGTTTCGTGTGAACATAGTCGCCCCTATGGGGTTTGGATGGGATCGTGGCTCCTGCTGCATTGGCTCACCCCTTGCCGCTGATCCCGGCTGGTAGTGACCCGGCCCTACTCCAACCCCCAGCCCAAAATTGATTCAATGTTTTTTTTTTTTTTCCCGACGACAACTAGTGTCAGACTAGCCTACCCGAAGGCAGTTGATTCCTTCAGGCAAGATTTCTCTACCGGCGGAAGTTGTTTGGGTTAACGTCTTTTTTTTTTTTTTTTTTTTTTTTTTTTTTTTTTTGTCTCGCGCCGTCTCTATAAGAAAAGAAGAATTCGTAGTCCCGCCTCGTTCGCCCTCTAGGTGTCCCGCTCGCAAAGATAAAACCAAAGCTCTCGATAGTGTCCACATTTCTCATATCGGCTATTTCGGTGCCGGGCTTCTTAGACCGAATACGTCGTGATCAGCGTCGACCATCGGGCGGCGAGCGGGTCATCGCACAGGGCTTTCACGCGTCTCGCGACGTGTAGTACCGCCGGCCCGTGCTTCAGCGCAAAGTCTTCAAGGAGCTCTTTTACCACCGGCGGGCGACGCGTTGTGGCGCTTCGGATGTCCGACACTTCGTTGTGTGTGTCGTCGTCGGCAAGCAGCACGTGTTCTGCGGTCGCCAGCTCGCAACACCGTCTACACTGCACGCGGGTTCCCTTCGGCAGTATCGACCTTCTCACGATCGCGAGCAGGAGGTCCACCGCCCCTGGGACCGTCTCCAGCGCCCTGAGGGTGCTTCCTCTCGTCGTCTTCCCCGTCGCCATCTGCCGAATCGCCCTCGTCGCGGTCTTCGCTCGTCCGTACTGGCACACTCGCCGCACGTACTCGGCTGGTCCCTCCAGCTGGGGGAAGTTCCCGGCTGCGAAGCAGCATACTGCCTTCTCCCCGTTTCTCCAGTGGAGGTGTTCCACATCCAACGCCGGCGTTCCCTCACGTAGAGTGATCGACGCCGCCTCATCCGCCCGGTTGATGTGCTGGTTTTCCGCGTGTCCCTTACTCCACCGCAGGCACTCCGCGTACTCGCCAAGGCACTCTGCCACCGGGTCTCCGATACGTCTCCGCTGCACTCGTTGTATTGCAGCCTGACTGTCGCAGTACCAGACCAGCTGGTTGGCCAGCACTCCGCAAATCCTCAACGCCGTTGCCAGGAGCAGCATCGCCGCCAATTCAGCGTCGGTACTCGATGTAACCGTCCCTCGCAGGACGGCGCCGATCTTCTTCGCGCCGATCGATACACCTACTGACCCACGTGCCTCTTCTTCTACGAAACCGCCGTCGCTCGCCACTACGGTGTTCCGTGTTCCTCTGCACTGTGAATTCACCAGCTTCACGGTCTGAGCAAGAAGGCTTGCCCCTTCTGCTGTCTCTCGAGGGGCCCTGCGGCGGAAGCCTTTCGTCGGGAGGTCGTCCCCCACTCCGTCCCGCTTAAACGCCAAATACGCCCTCGTTTGCTGCATTGAGGCATAGGACTCGACGGTTTGGCACGCGTACCCATCCTTGCAGCCAGCGAATTCTTTAATGCCCCGGCTGTAGCGGTGCTTCGGGAGTAGGCTCGACTGTGCTGCCGTCAGCTTCGGTGCTCGGGGGTCGAAACAGGTCGACAGACTGTGCATCGAGAGGGTGGGGAGCACATGTGTCGTGTAGAACGCGCACCTTCGCCGGGTAGGTTTTTTTTTTTTTCGCGCTCGGGGTGGCCCCGAGCCCCAGACCCATATGTAAATCACTGAAGGGGGGTTTGGATGGGATTGTAGCTCGTAACCAACCGCCACGGGGCACTACTTTCAAGGGTTGAAAGTGTTTGGGGGGCAAAGTGTTTCTTGGGTTTGAAGAGCGCGTGGTGCTTGCACCAGTGAGGCCAGGTTATTTAACCGCGGATTTTAGTGAAGGGTTGTTCAGGAAACGGTCGTGAGCGAAACCCGACCAGGTAACGACTATTTCACTGTCTTCTGTCTTCTTTGTTTTGTGATGCGAACATCACGAGGTGCTGTCCGAAGACACCGGCCACGTGAGCACTGTTAAGGTTAAGAATTGAGTTCTTTTACATAAGCGCCAGCTTGAAAGGAAATGCTCGACGATGCTGCCCGACAAAGAACAGAAGGGATCCAAAGTGCTGTAACTACCGAACCACGTGTTGAACGGACGTGAGGTCATGCGGGTCTACCCCTACACGACAAATCACACAAACACAACAGGTCAAAAGTCCTGAGTGAGAAAACAACACACGGTGGTGTAAGCGAAGAACAAATCAGATTGTGTTTGTATTGTATTTTTGCCCCTTACCTCTATATTTCCCCCCTTCCATTCGGAGTCGAAGCAGCTACGTCGAGTATTTTTAAGTACATGAACCACATGGATTAGCATGCACTGCCTCGATAGCCAGGTTATCGGATGACGTCGTCACCTGCCATTGCGTCGTCAAGGTCGAGCATTTGTGGAGCTAGCGGGGTTTGGCTTTCTTGCGATTCCAAAGACTGAGTCGGCGAGTACGAGGGCGGGCACGTGTGCCCGTTTTCCACTTTCGAGGGCATTGGTGTGCCCGTGGTCCCCGGTCGTTTCTGAGAGGTGCTTGCCCTCGGTACCTTCTTCTTCCTTCGAGTCGGGTGTGGCCGGGTGATAGCAGCGGTTGCCAGATACCTATTCACGGGTTCGCAGGGGTAAAAAGGAAGCCCGGGTTGGGGAGGGTGGTCGGGGTCGTTGTTGTTGGTGCTGGTTTTGAGGGATAAGGGAAAGGTAAGAAATATTTTTTGCGGTGGCCTCCGCCGGTCTGGTAGTTCGTGCTGTCCTCCGTTCTGTTACGCTCGTTCTTTTCTCTACTCGCTACTGTACGTACTCTTTCACTCTTTCACTCTCTTTGGCTAGCCAAAAAAGACTCCTGCGGCCGACACCACGAACACATTCGCAATGAATGTGGCCCTGAAGCCCCCGCGTGCATACATGTTGAACAGGGGTTCCATGTAGCCCGCATCGGCCTGAGTCAACACGGTTACTTTCTAGCGTTTATTGTGGTTTAGAGGTTCGGTGTTTTAGGGTCTCCGGTTGACCATTGAGGCTGTGAGGCGGGTGGTATGTGGGTAGTAGGTATGCTTAAATACGGCTAGCCATGTTTGTAAGTGTTGCGACCGACACCAAGAAGAAATTCGCTTTGAATTTAGTCTTGGGCCCCCCACGCGCATGCATGTTGAGCAGGGGTTGCCATGCAGCTCGTATCGGTCTGTAATATGCGTTCTTACTTCCTTTGGGTTGAGGAGGACGTGCGGTGGGAGGGTCGGGTAATAGAAAGAGAAGGTGAAGGGCTAAAGATTTCATGGGATGTTCACCGGGGAAGGGTCCGACCTAACCGTTCGTCAACAGCAACGTCGAAAAGGGGAGAAAATCTTAGTTTCGTGTTCAGGCGCTACTTGCCAGTTTGCGGGGAGGGGGGAAGGGGGAAGAAGATAGAAAATTGACGACAAGGGGAGGGGGGCAGCGCTCTTGTTAAGGATCAGCCACTTTGGCCGGATGGCCGGATAAACCAGACCCCCCCCCCCCAATGTAGGCAAAAAAACGAATCCTGGAGCAAAAAAACAGCAAAAAAACAAGAATAGTTGAGTTGCAGCTCTTGACAAAGATAGATGGAAAAAAGAAGGTGCTTTTATTCTTCGCTTTTTCTCACGAACGGGGGGGTCGGTCCTGCTTTTGGCTTTGTAGGTTCTCCCGACTCCCCTATTCGTGGTCAGCACAAACTCAAGAGGTCTAGTCAACTATTCCCTGCAGTATTGGCATACTTTCAAAAAAACAAAAAAACAAAAAAACGCAAAAAAACAAAAAAAAACAAGGCCCTCCTGGTGAACCCAAATACTCGTGCACACGCCCGGCCGAACCTTGCTACACTGCACCTAGGCCACCAAAAAACGCCCAGCTTTTCACATTCTGCCTGCCAAGCCCATTCAGCTACTGCTCAACAATCCTGATAGTTCTGCAGACTGCTTCAAAAGCTTCTGATAAGTACTCGAAATGCCACCTCACCAGACCGCTGGCCTGCATGTGGAAGACCCTGGCTCACCCGAGCCAGCAAGAGTGCACCAGCAGACCACCAGGGCAAAAAAACACAAACCTCCAGAGCAAAAAAACAGCAAAAAAACAAAAAAACAAAAAAAAAACAAAAAAACAAAAAAACAGGTAGGGTGCCAACATTGCCCCCCCCCCCTCTACAGTGCAGTTGCCTTGGAGGCTGGGTGGTCAAATTCTCTAAGGTGAAATGGTCAAAATTCCCTGCCAAAAGTGGGCCCACAAAAATTTTCCAAAGTGTGGTATTTGGGGTATTTGGGGCAAAAAAAAAAAAAAAAAAAATTCTGACCGCCCACCGTGGTGACCACCTTAGAGGGTGACAGGTAGCGTCTCCCCCCTCCACAGTGTGAAAATAGCCTGAGGGGGGGGTTGCAAGAACGTGCTAGGAATGGGTATGTGCTCAACACCGCACTGGTCCCGTCCGCGCCGTGTTTCGGTCCTTTAAGCCACGGACACATAAGGCGGACCATCATCAGCGTGGAACCTGAGTGTCTGCAGACAGGACTGCGGTGTGAGTCTGGTTTGTCAGGCGGCTGTTCGTAGCTCGTCACAGCCAGGACCACCCGTGCTACTAGAGCACAGGCGAATCCGTCACGGGGAGAAGGCCCCTACAACCGTGTCTGAGCAATCAGTTAAAAAACTCAGGGCACTCGCCCTGATTGTGACTGCGACTCGCTAGGCAGCACTGACTTGTCTTCTTTTTACGGTGGCAATCTGCGAAGTAAACTCCGCAGAGCACAGTGGACATGGGGTTGCCGTGTGCAGCACCAATGGTTGAAGTACCAAAAGGAAAAGAGTGCGAGGAAGTAATCCTGCGTGCTGAGGGCAGCAAGTCGCGTTACGCGAAGTACCCTACTGGAATGGGGGGATTGCAAGAACGTGCTAGGAATGGGTATGTGCTCAACACCGCACTGGTCCCGTCCGCGCCGTGTTTCGGTCCTTTAAGCCACGGACACATAAGGCGGACCATCATCAGCGTGGAACCTGAGTGTCTGCAGACAGGACTGCGGTGTGAGTCTGGTAGCCTGAGGGGGGGGGGGGGGGGGGGGGGGGGGTCAGCCGGCTGATGGATGGATGGATGGTTCTTAACAAGATGCCTGGAGGGGGGAAGAAGATAGAAAATCGGTGGGGTTGACTAGCTCGTCAGTGGTTGTTTGTAGATCAGTCAGGGCTTACGCAGCTCTTTTGTCTTGGAGCTAAATACGCACTGAAAATCAGTACGTAGAGCCCCCTGGCAAAAATAAATAGAGCATGCCTTGCAAACTGGGCCTACACAGGAACTTGCTGCAGGCCATGTTCGCGCGTTTATTGAGGTTTGCAACGAGAACGAGAGTACCGACATTGCAATGGTGTACAGGGTGCTCGGGTCATACGGAGAGCTGTGTAAGCCCGGTTCCACGTCTTTCCAGCAATTAAACTTGTGGTGAGCACAGCGAGCCGCAGGAAGACTGGTGCAGTAGCATGTGATCGACAGGGTGGACGATACAAGTACTGGGGTGCAGTGGCTATCCACAGAACGGGGGAGTCCAGCACCTTCGGCGCTAAAAAGCTTGCTTGTATGTGTGCGTGTGTGTGTGTGCATACCGGCCCGTACTACCAGTGTGTCTGGAGAGAAGAAAAGTAGTACGTGCTGATAACGTACTGATTTCAGCATGTGTACATGTACTGATTCAGCATGTGTACAAGAAGAAGAAGAAGAAAAAGAAAAAGGCCGCTCCTGGTCCAGGAACGTGACGGTCAACCACAGCTTGCAAAGCTTGAGTCGGAGGCAGCTCATTGCCACAACCCCGTCCGCTCTGCCCTGCGGCTGACCGCCTCGACGAGCTTGTGTTCAGCGCGAGCGCCAAGCCCCAACGTGCGCCAAGCCTTGATGCTTTAGTTTGGGAAATCGGTAGCCACTTGACCCGTAGGCCCGTGGCTCTGCAGTACCGCCGAACACGTGAAGCTTGGCTCCCGTGTAGCAGGCGTTCCCTGGTACCCTACAAAAGAAATCAAAAAAAAAAAGTAGTGTGCTGAAATCAGTACGTTCAGCATGCTGAACGTAAGGCCTGAGATCAGTAGTGTGCTGAAATCAGTACAACCTTGTTGGGGAGGGTGGTGGGGGGGAGCACACACCAGCTTTTGCGAGGGCTTCATTCTCGTTGGTCAGCTTCGCGATGCCTTCGATGAGAGACTCGTTCTCCTGCGTAAGCCGGTCTATCTGCAGGGTGAGGTACTTGTTCCTGCTTTTGAGCGTCCGCAGCTCGCACTTCAACGCGCCGACGTTGCCTTCGCGCTTGGCCTCTACGACTTCGTTCGCCAGGTCCTCGTTGTCCTTCTGCAGCCCTCCGACGAGGGCGAAAAACGGCGTCCTCTCGATGATGCCGAGGCTGTCCACCGTAGACGAGTACATCGAGCCTTCGAACTCCAAAAGCAGCAGCTCGAACACCGTTTTGAACAGAGGAAACGCGGAGATCACCTGAGGGACGGAGGGTGGGATGGATGGGGACGGGAGATCGGGAGGAAAATTGCAGCTTGACGTTTAGGCGGAACCACTGCCTCTCATCGATGTTTGATGCCAGCGCGATAGCGCCGAGTCTTCTTTAGAGCGCAAGTTCGCTTAGGGTGCCCATTGTCGAGATGGTTCCTGTTAGGTATCGTATGCTAGTATGTGCATCATATCACATTATGTGTATCGTATGCTAGTATGTGTATCGTATGCTAGTATGTGTATCGTATGCTAGTGTGTGTATCGTATGCTAGTATGTGTATCGTGGTAGTGCAGGCGACGAGGGTGAAAAACGGCGTCCTCTCGATGATGCCGAGGCTGTCCACTGCAGACGAGTACATCGAGCCTTCGAACTCCAAAAGCAGCAGCTCGAACACCGTTTTGAATAGTCTGATCAGAGTTAGATAGGGGGAGAAATCTTAGTTTAATGTTTAGACAGGACACTGCCTCTCATGCATGATTGATGCTAGCACCAAGTCTTCTTCGAAGAAGAGAGAGAGAGAGACGAGTTGAGAGAAGATGTGTTGCATAAGGGAGGAGTCGTTGCTATTGGTGCTGGTTTGAGGGATAAGGAAAAGGTAAGAAATGTTCTTGCGGTGGTCTCCGCTGGTCTGGTAGTTTGTGCTACCTCCGTTCTTTTACACTCGTACTCTTCTCTACTGAATAAATGTGTTGCATTAGTGTGACTGTCAGGCCTTCGACTACCCTGAGCAACGCACTACTGTAGTACTCTTTCACTCTTTTACTCTCTTTGGCTAGCCAAAAAAGTACGGTTTCCTGACTGTACGTGCGCTCGGCTAAGGCCGGCGCGTGGCGAGACTGGAGGCAGCAGTTAAAGTTCGGGGAACAGCAAAGTTCGGGCGAAGCTAAGTTCGGGCAATGCTAGTTCTGGTGAAGCAAAGTTCGGGCGAAGCTAAGTTCGGGTGAGCAAAGTTCTGGTGAAGCAAAGTTCGGGCGAAGCTAAGTTCTGGTGAAGCAAAGTTCGGGCGAAGCAAAGTTCGGGCGAAACAAAGTCCGGGCGAAGCTAAGTTCTGGGGGAAGCAAAGTTCGGGTGAAGCAAAGTTCTGGTGAAGCTAAGATCGGGCGAAACAAAGTTCGGGCGAAGCTAAGTTCGGGCAAGCTAGTTCTGGTGAAGCAAAGTTCGGGCGAAGCTAAGTTCGGGTGAGCAAAGTTCTGGTGAAGCAAAGTTCGGGCGAAGCTAAGTTCTGGTGAAGCAAAGTTCGGGCGAAGCAAAGTTCGGGCGAAACAAAGTCCGGGCGAAGCTAAGTTCTGGGGGAAGCAAAGTTCGGGTGAAGCAAAGTTCTGGTGAAGCTAAGATCGGGCGAAACAAAGTTCGGGCGAAGCTAAGTTCGGGTGAAGCTAAGTTCGGTGAAGCAAAGTTCTGGTGAAGCAAAGTTCGGGCGAAGCAAAGTTCGGGCGAAGCTAAGTTCGGGTGAAGCAAAGTTCTGGCGAAGCTAAGTTCGGGCGAAACAAAGTTCGGGCGAAGCAAAGTTCTGGTGAAGCAAAGTTCGGGCGAAGCTAAGTTCGGGCGAAGCAAAGTTCGGGTTCTGGTGGCGCCAGTACCCGGGGGGGAGGCCCCCCCGGACCCCCCCCGACTCACCCGGGGTAAGCCAAATACCGCGAGATACTCAGAAACTCCGCAAAAAACGCAACTTTCGGGCACATTAGACCCCGAAACGCAACAAACCTCGAAAACTATCTTCGACCGGGAAAATGTCATGGGCGGGGTTCGAACCCGGGCCTACGGGCCTGAAGGCCGACACCCGGTCACTCTGCCACCCGCATACTTTTCGGAAGGGTAAAAAAAAGCTTGCTCCGCACTATTATCCAGTCCAAAAACAATACACTTTTTTACTGGAGAAAAGTGGGGTTGGCTCGAATAGAGGCTATTCACATTGCATGTTCATAGGACCTCCAGTCTCGAAAAAAGACTCCTGCGACCGACACCACGAGCACATTCGTTGTTTAAGGGGGGAGTTTGCAAGAACGTGCTTGGAATGGGTACAACCGCACCGGTCCCGTCTGCACCGTGTTAACCGCGGATTTAGTGACGGATTGTTAAGGAAACGGTCGAGCGAAACTCGACCAGGTAACGACCATTTCACTGTCTTCTTTGTTTTGTGATGCGAACATCACGCGGTGCTGTCCGAAGACACCGGCCACGTGAGCACTGTTAAGAATTGAGTTCTTTGAAGTACATGAACCACATGGATTAGCATGCACTGTTAAGCAGCGGTTGCCAGATACTCCCGTAGCACCTATTCGCGGGTTTGCAGGGGTAAAAAGGAAGCCCGGGTTGGGGAGGGTGGTGGGTTTGGTGCGTAGTATTCTTCTTTTTTTTTTGTTCTTTCTCGAAAGAACAAAAACCACTTGGTGCCAGGGAAAGCTGCTACACGGGAGCCAAGCTTCACGTGTTCGGCGGTACTGCAGAGCCACGGGCCTGCGGGTCAAGTGGCTACCGATTTCCCAAACTAAAGCATCAAGGCTTGGCGCACCTTGGGGCTTGGCGCTCGCGCTGAACACAAGCTCGTCGAGACGGTCAGCCGCAGGGCAGAGCGGACGGGGTTGTGGCACTGTGCTGCCTCCGACTCAAGCTTTGCAAGCTGTGGTTGACCGGCACGTTCCTGGACCGGGAGCGGCCTTTTTCTTCTTCCTCTTCTTCTTTCTCGGTTCTGGTAGTGCTGCTCCTTCCTTCTCGTCCTGGGGGAGGAGGGGGCGTACCTTTTTGTAGATGGCGGTGACCTTCTCCAGTCGTTCCGGGTCGGGGGTGCAGGCGCTGGCCAGCAACTCCTTGAGCTTGACCTCGTAGAAGAGCGCCAGGGACCGCCACCGAGACGCGTGGGGTTCGGAAGCCGGTGGAGCAGGCGCATGGCGGCTGCCGGCCTGCTTCCCGGCTGAGGCTGCCGCCGCGCGCTGCTGCTGCTGCTGCGGCCTGGTTGCCGGCGGGGGCTCTGCCTGCGGCGTGGTGGGGAAGACCCCCTCCCGCTGGCTCGCGAACCGAGACCCGCTGCTGACGCCGGTCTTGGCCCGTTCATCCGCCGGGCTGGTCTTCGGCCGGCAGTCGAGCCACTCAGAGAACGTTTTGCCCTTCTTCTCGCATGGCATTCGACGCCTCTATCCCTTTCCCTGTCCCACCTGAGAAGAAGCGTGCGCAGTTTTGTGTGTTGCCGAGGTTGATGCACAGTCTGGTGTTTGTTCCACTCGTTTCCTGTCTGTTGTCGACAACATCGTGTGCGAAGGTGACATTGGGAGTGTCATTTAGATTCAGATCCTAAGCCACCCACGTCAGACTACGTTACAAGTAAGCAATGAGATATTTTGAGTACATGACGCCGTTGCAGCCTGGTCACCGGCGGGGGCTCCGCCTGCGGCGTGGTGGGGAAGACCCCCTCCCGCTGGCTCGCGAACCGAGACCCGCAGCTGACGCCGGTCTTGGCCCGTTCATCCGCCGGGCTGGTCTTCGGCCGGCAGTCGAGCCACTCAGAGAACGTTTTGCCCTTCTTCTCGCATGGCATTCGACGCCTCTTTCCTCCTCCCCTGTCCCGCCTGGGAAGAAGTGCGTAGTTTTGCGTAGTTTTGTATGTTGCCGACAACCAGCCGAGATTTGATGTACGGTCTGGTGTTTGTTCCACTCGTTTACTGTCTGTTGTCGACAACATCTTGTGCTAAGGTGTCATTGGGAGTGTCATTTAGATTCAGATCCTAAGCCACCCACGTCAGACTACGTTACAAGTAAGCAATGAGATATTTTGAGTACATGACGCCGTTGCAGCCTGGTCACCGGCGGGGGCTCCGCCTGCGGCGTGGTGGGGAAGACCCCCTCCCGCTGGCTCGCGAACCGAGACCTGCTGCTGACGCCGGTCTTGGCCCGTTCATCCGCCGGGCTGGCCTTCGGCCGGCAGTCGAGCCACTCAGAGAACGTTTTGCCCCTTCTTCTCGCATGGCATTCGACGCCTCTTTCCCTTCCCCTGTCCCACCTGGGAAGAAGTGCGTAGTTTGCGTAGGTTTGTGTGTTGCCGACGCTCAGCCGTGATGTACAGTCTGGTGGTCGTTATACTCGTTCACTTTCGGTTGTCGACAATACATTGTGTTGCGGTGCCACTGAGAGTGTCACTTAGATGTAGAGCCACTCAGAGAACGTTTAGCCCTTCTTCTCGCACGGCATTCGACGCCTCTTTCCCCCTCCCCTGTCCCGCCTGGGAAGAAGTGCGTAGTTTGCGTAGTTTTGTATGTTGCCGACAACCAGCCGAGATTTGATGTACGGTCTGGTGTTTGTTCCACTCGTTTACTGTCTGTTGTCGACAACATCTTGTGCTAAGGTGCCATTGGGAGTGTCATTTAGATTCAGATCCTAAGCCACCCACACGTCAGACTACGTTACAAGCAAGCAATGAGATATTTTGAGTACATGACGCCGTTGCAGCCTGGTTGCCGGCGGGGGCTCTGCCTGCGGCGTGGTGGGGAAGACCCCCTCCCGCTGGCTCGCGAACCGAGACCCGCTGCTGACGCCGGTCTTGGCCCGTTCATCCGCCGGGCTGGTCTTCGGCCGGCAGTCGAGCCACTCAGAGAACGTTTTGCCCTCCTTCTCGCATGGCATTCGACGTTTCTTTCCCCCTCCTGTCCCTGGGTAGAAGTGCGTAGGGTTAGAGTGAAAGTTCGTATTGTGGGTTGCCGACACTCAGCGAGCACCGAACTTTTCTGCTCCTACTACTGCTTTTTCTTTCGCCGGCGATTGTCCAAAGACTTGCGGCGCGCTGACCTTTTCCAGTTTTCTGAAGTGTAAGTTTTTCCAGGCCCTCTGCTTAAGGCAGTTGGGTGGTAGCATCGGGTCTATCTTACGGCTTCACTACCGCTTCTTTTCGCCGGAAATTTTCCAAAGACTCCCTTTTTCTAGGCCCTGAGCTTAAGGCAGTTGGGTGGTAGCATCGGGTCTATCTTACGGCTTCACTACCGCTTCTTTTCGCCGGAAATTTTCCAAAGACTCCTTTTTTCTAGGCCCTGAGCTTAAGGCAGTTGGTAGCATCGGGTCTATCAATCGTTTGGGGACCGCTATGCGACCGCGCTGTGTGTCCACACGAAATGCGTTGCGCATCACCTGGAGCGCCAGACTTTGCTGCTATTGCCGCTTCCTTTTGCCGGCAATTTTCCAAAGACTTGCTACCTTTTCCAGTTTTCTAGACATAGATGGCCGTTATATAACGTTATATAACGTTATATAACGTTATTCCCGGAGTTATTTGTTACCCCCCCCCTAAATCCAGAAAAACCGTTATTGACCGTTATAAAACCGTTATTTGCCATTTTTGGTCGAAAAATAACGTTATTTGACCGTTATAACGTTATATAACGTTATATAACGTTATAATAACGGTATAATAACGTTATATAACGTTATAATAACGTTATATAACGTTATAATAACGTTATATAACGTTATATAACGGTTTTTTACCAATCCATGGGAGGTCACACTGTCCTCCAGATTTTGGTCATTTTTGGCCATTTTTGCAGATTTTGGCCAATTTTGGTTATTTTTGCCAATTTTTCCAGATTTTGGTCAATGTTGACCAGTTTTGCCGTGTTTTCCAGATTTTGGCCCATTTTGGCCGTTTTTACCGATTTGGCCAGGATTGGCCATTTTTGCCATGTTTTTCAAAAATTTGGCTATTTTTGCCGATTTTTCCAGGTTTTGGTCATTTTTGGCCAGTTTTGCCATGTTTTCCAGACTTTGCCCATTTTGGCCGTTTTTGCCGATTTTTCCAGGGTTTTGGTCATTTATGCCCTGCCCCTCACCAGAGCTATTCTTGTCTGAGTTTCTTAAACCCGCACAAGCTCGAACAGGCAGTCCGTGCGCGGAAAAAAAAAAAGGTCGAAAGACACCAATCTGTACACCCATTCGGGATCGTCGGAAACACAAAAACACGTGTACCGCCCCACCCGCTTCGATTTCAGCCACACTAGTCTTTCCAAAGGGAATATCGACTATGCCTGCGAAAAGCTCCCCGAAGGTCCAGCCGAAGCCGAAGGTTCAACCTAAAGCTCAGCCGAAAGCTCAGCCGAAGACCCCAGGTACACAGCGCAAACGGCCTCGCGCCGAAAGTACGGATAGCAACAGCAGCAGCAGCAGCGCCTCGGTTGCAAAGGCGCGACGCGGAAGGAAGAAGGTGGCGGAAACGCTGCGCGTCGAGGCCTTGTCCCGCGACCTGGCATTGACTGGCCCCAGCGTTCTCCCTGTCACGAAACCACCAAGTAAGAGCCCGGAACAACGATTCATCGACCGGATCAAGAAAACCGACCCCGGGCTGGCTGGGTTCTACGGGAAGCGCCAGCTGTGACTGCTCGACTTTGCATGTCTCGTGCTCATCATGCACCCATATTTGGTACTGGGACCTTGTCTGACTGGCATAGTACGCAACGGTCTGCCGAGTGGACAAGCTTGGACAAGTTGGACTCCAGTGGCCGGATCATGCTGGTGACATCTGCTGCCTCACGAAGGACACTGCAAACGACCGTTACGGGCCACCGACTGAGGGACACGCGCCGGAAACCCAAAACTGCAGACATCCACATCCCAAGAACAACATCGCACAGTGAAAGAGTCATGTGAATCCGGAAGGATCGCGTTTGTCGCGCTTGGGTGGAAGTCCGCAAGAAAATAAGTAAAAGAGAAAAAGCTCTGGGGAGGGGCTATACGGACCCCTGAGGACCGGTTACTACGAATTCTTTTCGGACCAGGGTTTGTTTCCGAACAGTTTTTGTGACCGGGATCCAAAAATCGGCAAAAGTCTGGAAAAATTGGCAAAAATGGCCGAAATTGACCAAAATCTGGAAAATCGGGAAATCTGGAAAAATCGGAAAAAATGGCCGAAATTGACTGATCTGGATAAATCGGCCAGAGTGGCCAAAATCTCAAAATTGTCCAAAATCTTGAAAAATCGGCAAAAATGGCCGAAATCTGGAAAAATCGGCAAAGATTGCCGAAATCTGGAAAAAATCGGCAAAATGGCCAAAACCTGAAAAAATCGGCAAAAGTCTGGAAAAATTGGCTAAGATTGACCAAAATCTGGCAAAAATGGCCAAAATCGGAAAAAATGGCCGAAATGGACCAAAATGAGGAAAAAATGACAAAAATCTGGAAACATGGCCAAAATCGGAAAAATTCTAAAAACCGTTAGTTGCGTTATTTTTTCCGTTATTTTGCGTTTTCGACCGTTATATAACGTTATATAACGTTATATAACGTTATCACCGTTATAACGTTATATAACGTTATATAGCGTTATCAACCGGCCATCTATGTCTAGAGTGTAACTTTTTCCAGGCCCTCTGCTTAAGGCAGTTGGGTGGTAGTGTCGGGTCTATCTTACGGCTTCACTACCGCTTCTTTTCGCCGGAAATTTTCCAAAGACTCCCTTTTTCTAGGCCCTGAGCTTAAGGCAGTTGGGTGGTAGCATCGGGTATATCTTACGGCTTCACCTACCGCTTCTTTTCGCCGGAAATTTTCCAAAGACTCCCTTTTTCTAGGCCCTGAGCTTAAGGCAGTTGGGTGGTAGCATCGGGTCCATCTTACGGCTTCACTACCGCTTCTTTTCGCCGGAAATTTTCCAAAGACTCCCTTTTTCTAGGCCCTGAGCTTAAGGCAGTTGGGTGGTAGCATCGGGTCCATCTTACGGCTTAACTACCGCTTCTTTTCGCCGGAAATTTTCCAAAGACTCCCTTTTTTCTAGGCCCTGAGCTTAGGGCAGTTGGGTGGTAGCATCGGGTCCATCTTACGGCTTAACTACCGCTTCTTTTCGCCGGAAATTTTCCAAAGACTCCCTTTTTTCTAGGCCCTGAGCTTAGGGCAGTTGGGTGGTAGCATCGGGTCCATCTTACGGCTTCACTACCGCTTCTTTTCGCCGGAAATTTTCCAAAGACTCCCTTTTTTCTAGGCCCTGAGCTTAGGGCAGTTGGGTGGTAGCATCGGGTCTATCTTACGGCTTCACTACCGCTTCTTCTCGCCGGAAATTTTCCAAAGACTCCCTTTTTTCTAGGCCCTGAGCTTAAGGCAGTTGGGTGGTAGCATCGGGTCTATCTTACGGCTTCACTACCGCTTCTTCTCGCCGGAAATTTTCCAAAGACTCCTTTTTTCTAGGCCCTGAGCTTAAGGCAGTTGGGTGGTAGCATCGGGTCCATCTTACGGCTTCACTACCGCTTCTTTTCGCCGGAAATTTTCCAAAGACTCCCTTTTTTCTAGGCCCTGAGCTTAGGGCAGTTGGGTGGTAGCATCGGGTCTATCTTACGGCTTCACTACCGCTTCTTCTCGCCGGAAATTTTCCAAAGACTCCCTTTTTTCTAGGCCCTGAGCTTAAGGCAGTTGGGTGGTAGCATCGGGTCTATCTTACGGCTTCACTACCGCTTCTTCTCGCCGGAAATTTTCCAAAGACTCCTTTTTTCTAGGCCCTGAGCTTAAGGCAGTTGGGTGGTAGCATCGGGTCCATCTTACGGCTTCACTACCGCTTCTTTTCGCCGGAAATTTTCCAAAGACTCCCTTTTTTCTAGGCCCTGAGCTTAGGGCAGTTGGGTGGTAGCATCGGGTCTATCTTACGGCTTCACTACCGCTTCTTTTCGCCGGAAATTTTCCAAAGACTCCCTTTTTTCTAGGCCCTGAGCTTAAGGCAGTTGGGTGGTAGCATCGGGTCTATCTTACGGCTTCACTACCGCTTCTTTTCGCCGGAAATTTTCCAAAGACTCCCTTTTTTCTAGGCCCTGAGCTTAAGGCAGTTGGGTGGTAGCATCGGGTCCATCTTACGGCTTCACTACCGCTTCTTTTCGCCGGAAATTTTCCAAAGACTCCCTTTTTTCTAGGCCCTGAGCTTAGGGCAGTTGGGTGGTAGCATCGGGTCTATCTTACGGCTTCACTACCGCTTCTTTTCGCCGGAAATTTTCCAAAGACTCCCTTTTTCTAGGCCCTGAGCTTAAGGCAGTTGGGTGGTAGCATCGGGTCTATCTTACGGCTTCACTACCGCTTCTTTTCGCCGGAAATTTTCCAAAGACTCCCTTTTTTCTAGGCCCTGAGCTTAAGGCAGTTGGGTGGTAGCATCGGGTCTATCTTACGGCTTCACTACCGCTTCTTTTCGCCGGAAATTTTCCAAAGACTCCCTTTTTTCTAGGCCCTGAGCTTAAGGCAGTTGGGTGGTAGCATCGGGTCTATCTTACGGCTTCACTACCGCTTCTTCTCGCCGGAAATTTTCCAAAGACTCCCTTTTTTCTAGGCCCTGAGCTTAGGGCAGTTGGGTGGTAGCATCGGGTCCATCTTACGGCTTCACTACCGCTTCTTCTCGCCGGAAATTTTCCAAAGACTCCTTTTTTCTAGGCCCTGAGCTTAAGGCAGTTGGGTGGTAGCATCGGGTCTATCAATACGCGACCGCGTTGGGTGTCCACACGAAATGCGTTGCGCATCACCTGGAGCGCCAGACTTTGCTGTTATTGCCGCTTCCTTTTGCCGGCAATTTTCCAAAGACTTGCGGCGCGCTCCTTTTTTCTATAGGCCCTCAACGTAAGCCGGGCGTTAGCTTGGTCTTCGGCACATTTTCCAAATTGAACCGCTGACGGCTTTTTTGCGTCCTCCCTCAGGAATGGGCTCAACACAGCGCGATCTTCACGGCAATGCTGGGCCCTGAGTGCCTCGGATTGCATGTTGGCCGCCCCTGGCCTGGGTTCATTTTTGTGTTAACAATGCATTGTTGGTACTAAAAATTGGTAGTTGGCAGCGTACTACATGAAACTTACCAAAGCAGGTGAGTTCCGCTAGTGCGCGAAAAGAAAAAGCTTTTCCAAATTTGGACTGGCAGTCCAAATGGGGATATAGAAGCTAATCCCCTGGCGCAAGGCAGTTGGGTGGTGGCATCGGGTCTATCTATCGTTCGGGGGACCGCCACGCCCTGGGTGCCCACATGAATGCGCTGCGCATCACCTGCGGACATCAGACTTTGCCGATCATACTGCTTCCTTTCGCTGACGATCTTCCAATGGCCTGCGGCACGCCGTTTGCTCTTGTTTTTCTAGGCCCTCAGCTTAACGAAAAGGAGGCAGTTTGGTGGTAGCATCGAACGAGTCAGTGTTATCGATCGTTTGGGTGTGGAGGGCTGCGAAGAAGCGAGACGGAACGACAGACCCTCGGGGGGGTTGCAGAACGTTGGGAAAGAGAGGCGAGAGATGCGAGTCGCCTAACCAAGGACACTGTAGACTACAGTGTAGTCGCCATACACGGGGGCACTGTAGACTACAGTGTAGTCGCCATACACGGGGGCACTGTAGACTACAGTGTAGTCGCCATACACGGGGGCACTGTAGACTACAGTGTAGTCGCCATACACGGGGGCACTAGTGTAGTCGCCATACACGGGGGCACTGTAGACTACAGTGTAGTCGCCTTACACGGGGGCACTGTAGACTACAGTGTAGTCGCCTTACACGGGGGCACTGTAGACTACAGTGTAGTCGCCTTACACGGGGGCACTGTAGACTACAGTGTAGTCGCCATACACGGGGGCACTGTAGACTACAGTGTAGTCGCCATACACGGGGGCACTGTAGACTACAGTGTAGTCGCCTTACACGGGGGCACTGTAGACTACAGTGTAGTCGCCACACACGGGGGTACCTCACCCCCGTGTTTTAGATGGATTGGCTTTCTCGCTCGTGATCCATCTTAATCAAGGGAGTGGGTACGGTATGAATGATCCACATCGATGATCTACAGGCGAGATCTGCCCCGAGTCGTGTCTGATCTACACAGGCGAGATCTGACCCGCGGTATGTGTGACCTAAAGGCGAGAGACTGCAACAGTCGATGACTGTCGCGCCGAGTTGACAGCAATGCTGCTCCCCATACTGGCATGGTCGAAGTAATGACTTAAAAACTGGTGCTCGTTTGCCTGCCAATTGCACTGGCCAAGGCAGACGGGCTCGGACGGCGCCTGATTGAAGGACGGGCGATCGGACCAATGGACAGGTGGACCCGCCGGTGGGTGTGCGTGTCGTCGACAAACGAGCGAGAGGGAGAGCGAAGCAGAGGCGACATTATGACGCGGTTGTCTTTGTTTTATCTTTGGAAAGGTCGCGTGCCGCTGACGACACAGGATTGCAAGCAAGGGGCCCCGTCGCCGGCAAAAAGACGCTGGTTTTGTTTCTGCTGTCCGTTCCACAGAAACCTGGGAGGGGGTTTGCGCGGTACTGGCATGCATGGTCGAATACAGGAGGTACCTTGAATACAAGAGGCAAGAGGTACCTTGAATACAAGAGGTACCTTGAATAGAAGAGGTACGTTGAATACAAGAGGTGCCTTGAATAGAGGAGGTACCTTGAATACATGAGGTACCTTGAATAGAAGAGGTACCTTGAATACAAGAGGTCAAGAGGTACCTTGAATAGAAGAGGTACCTTGAATACAAGAGGTACCTTGAATACAAGAGGTACCTTGAATAGAAGAGGTACCTTGAATACAAGAGGTACCTTGAATAGAAGAGGTACCTTGAATACAAGAGGTACCTTGAATAGAAGAGGTACCTTGAATACAAGAGGTACCTTGAATACAAGAGGTACCTTGAATAGAAGAGGTACCTCGAATAGAAGAGGTGCCTTGAATAGAGGAGGTACCTTGAATACAAGAGGTACCTTGAATACAAAAGGTACCTTGAATAAAGAGGTACCTTGAATGAAGAGGTACCTTGAATAGAAGAGGTACCTTCAATAGAGTTGAATAGGGGACAAGTCAGTAAGAAGAACGGAGCAATCTTTACCAACAAACGAGTGACTTAAAGTGGCCGCTTGAGCGGCGCCAATCCGAGCGCACACAGCAGCAGTGACGCGTCGGCAGCATTTGCAGCCGGGGCTGCCTTCTTGCATCACGTCACTTCACGTAATTTACGAGGCTAAAAAAAAAAAAAAGAATGGAAAGCGGGATTCACCACCCCGCGGCCATGCCGTCCTTTCGCATCTCGGAGGCGCCGATGTAGCTCTTGGTCTTCGGGTTGTACATGATGGCTTGGTACCCGCCGGCGTTGACGCCCCTGAAGATGTGGTGGCCCCGCCGCGTGAGCTCGTCAGCCGCCGCCTGGCACACGCCGCCTTCAACCTGCGTCGACCCGCCGTCTGTCATGTTCTGTCCTGTCGGCTGCTGCGACCCACTGTGTGTGTATCGCGCGGCATCTCCGGACTCCTGAGGGTTCATGCCGAAGTCGATGATGTTGCACAGGACTTGCGCGTGGCCCTGCGGCTGGATGTTGCCGCCCATGACCCCGAAGCTCAGCCATGGCTCCCAGTCGCCGGTTTCGTTGCGCTTCGCGGCGAAACCCGGGATGATGGTGTGGAACGGCCGCTTCCCCGCAGCGTAATCACTCGCGGTCGACCACCCCGTCAAGGACGGCATGTTGAACAGGGACCCTCTGTCCTGCAGGCCAAACCCCAGCGACGGGATCACCAGCCCGGACCCGAACCCTTCGTAGTTGCTTTGGATCAGGCTCACCATCGTCCCCCACTGGTCCGCCACCGTGAGGTACATAGTATCTCCCGTGTGAGGGTACGACTGCTCGTGCGGCGTATTACGCCGGGGCTTCCCATCCTTCGGCGGCACGCCCGGCAGCACCGTCTGAGCCGCCCTCGTCATATTGATCATCGCAGCCCGCTCCCTCCCGTATTCCTTCGAAATCAGCCATTCGATGATTTCCGGCGTCGGCTCCCCGAACGCGGGGTCCCCGTAAAACGACGCCCGGTCCGCAAACGCGAGTTTTTTCGCCTCGATGTGCACGTGGAGGTAGTCCGCGGTGTTGTGTCCCATCATTTCGAGGTCGAAGTTTTCGAGGATGTTGAGCATCTGCAGAGCGGCGATGCCTTGAGGGTTCGGAGGCAGCTCGAAGACCGTGTAATTGTCCCTGTACGTCGTGTTCACCGGCGTGACCCACTCGCCCCGGTGCGCGGCGAAGTCCGCGCGGGTCAGCCGCAGGCCGGACTTGGCCGCGTAGTCCTCGTACGCCTGCGCCACGGTGCCGTTGTAGAAGGCGGGGCAGCCGCCGTTGGCCACCAGCTCCAGGGTGTCGGCCAGCGGCGCGTTCTTGAAGATTTCGCCTTCTTTCGGCGTGCGCCGTTGGCCCGGGCGCGTCTCGTCCGGCACTGTGAACACGTCCAAGAAGCCGTTGATGGCATCCGGGTACTTTCCCTTTGACGTCAGATCGCTGTGAGGGGTTGAGTGGGTTATGTGTGTATTAACTTAAAGTCTAAGATTTGCATACTTCAAGAGTCGTGGTAGTTTGAAATTGATATGCAGCAACAATCTGTGACGATAGACTGCACACAATAGTAGTAGTATGTGTTGTTCTAGTGTTAGGAGTGTGAATGTCTGTACACCGCGCGATTGTCCCTGTACGTCGCGTTCACCGGCGTGACCCACTCGCCCCGGTGCGCGGCGAAGTCCGCGCGGGTCAGCCGCAGGCCGGACTTGGCCGCGTAGTCCTCGTACGCCTGCGCCACGGTGCCGTTGTAGAAGGCGGGGCAGCCGCCGTTGGCCACCAGCTCCAGGGTGTCGGCCAGCGGCGCGTTCTTGAAGATTTCGCCTTCTTTCGGCGTGCGCCGTTGGCCCGGGCGCGTCTCGTCCGGCACTGTGAACACGTCCAAGAAGCCGTTGATGGCATCCGGGTACTTTCCCTTCGACGTCAGATCGCTGTGAGGGGTTGAGTATATGTGTGATTATGTGTGTATTAGTTGGTGGTTGATGTGTATGTGTCTACTCTTGAATGTATTGTGTGCAGTCTATCGTCACAGATTGTTGCTGCATATCAAGTTCAAACGACACATACAACTACCACCACTCTTGAAGTATGCAAATCCTAGACTTTAAGTTGAGGGGATGAAGGGGTTTGGGTGAGTGTGTCGTGTGCAGTGTGCACGCAGTATAAGTGTGTGTACGTGTGTTGTTAGGAGTGTGAATGTCTGTACACCGCGCGATTGTCCCTGTACGTCGCGTTCACCGGCGTGACCCACTCGCCCCGGTGCGCGGCGAAGTCCGCGCGGGTCAGCCGCAGGCCGGACTTGGCCGCGTAGTCCTCGTACGCCTGCGCCACGGTGCCGTTGTAGAAGGCGGGGCAGCCGCCGTTGGCCACCAGCTCCAGGGTGTCGGCCAGCGGCGCGTTCTTGAAGATTTCGCCTTCTTTCGGCGTGCGCCGTTGGCCGAAGGTAGAAAGGTTGTGTGCTAATTGTAGAAAGGTTGTGTGCTAATTGTAGATTTTCCGAAAGAGTTGTGGTGCTGAGTGCATATTTTCAGGAAAGTTGTGCGCTAAGTTTTTTTACTACAGACTGACAGCCACAGTTCTTCCCATACCTGTTGTTCGCCGGGATGTACCACTCGTACGCGATGACCTGCGCCACGGGGTACCCGTTGCGCGCGTAGTCTATGGCCGACTTGAACAGGTCCGCGAACGGCAGCTTCCCGAATTTCTCGTGCAGGTCGCACCACCCCATCACCGCCCCCGGCACCGACACGCCGAGGGGCCCAGCTCCTGGGATGTACTTGGTATCGAGGGACTTCAGCTCTGCCTCCAATTCGGCGTAGGACAAGCCCATGGGCGACCGGCCCGCGCCGTTGTACCCGTGGAGGGTGCCGGTGGCGCCGTCCCACACCTGCGCCATTAGGTCGCCTCCCACTCCGTTCATCATCGGTTCGGCCGCGTTTTCGCACGCGTTGGCCGAACGTAGAAAGGTCAGGCAGTCACTCATACAAAAAATGCCGCAGTGCTAATTGTATATTTTTCGCAGAAGTTGTGTGCTGATTGTATGTTTCTAAAAAGTTGTGTGCTGAGTGTACACTTTCAGGAAGAAGCTGTGTGCTACTTCGAAACGGTCGTGTGCTAATTGTAGATGAGTTGTGGTGCTGAGTGCATATTTTCAGGAAAGTTGTGCGCTAATTTTTTTTCCTACAGACTGACAGCCACAGTTCTTCCCACCAAAGGAATACCTGTTGTTCGCCGGGATGTACCACTCGTACGCGATGACCTGCGCCACGGGGTGCCCGTTGCGCGCGTAGTCGATGGCCGACTTGAACAGGTCCGCGAACGGCAGCTTCCCGAATTTCTCGTGCAGGTCGCACCACCCCATCACCGCCCCCGGCACCGACACGCCGAGGGGCCCAGCTCCTGGGATGTACTTGGTCCCGAGGGACTTCAGCTCCGCCTCCAATTCGGCGTAGGACAAGCCCATGGGCGACCGGCCCGCGCCGTTGTACCCGTGGAGGGTGCCGGTGGCGCCGTCCCACACCTGCGCCATTAGGTCGCCCCCCATGCCGTTCATCATGGGCTCGACCACGTTTTCGCACGCGTTGGCGGCTATCGCGGCGTCCACGGCGGAGCCACCTGCTTTGAGGATGTCGAGTGCGCAGATCGTCGACAGCGGGACGCTGGTGGCCGCCATTCCGTTCCTGGCGTGCACCGGCGACCGGCCCGCGAACGGGAGCCCCGTGGGGCGTGACCCGCCGCAGGTGTTCAGCGACGGGTGCTTCTGCTCCTTCACACCCACGCAGCACGGGGCCTGCGCCGCCGCCGTCGCCGCCGCCCTGCCGCCCAGCAGGGCCCCATCGCTGCCCCTGCCGAACTCTCTCGGCCCCGTCGCGTCGACTTCAATGCAGACGTTCGTCGTGTCCTCGTCCAGCACGCACCGCTTACCGTCCTTCCACACCTCGATTCCGGCCGCGCACCACACTGCGGCTGTCGCAATGAAAAATGCTCGCATTTTTTCCCCGATTTCGAGCCCCTGTCCCTTTTTCTAGACTCTTCTTTTTTCTAGGTGGAGGAACGGTGCAGCAGTTGTGTTGTATACTTTACTTGATCCGCAGCAACGTGACAGCCTGTCTCGTTGACAAGCTGTCACGATAGACTGCGCATGGTAGTAGCAGACAGACTCAGGGAGGGGAACCTTGTTCGTGTTCGGGCTGAATATTATAAGGACTGTTTCATATCATCCGTCATCTAGGTTTGATGCTAGTGTCTTCTTGAGGTCAGGATGTCGAGTGCGCAGATCGTCGACAGCGGGACGCTGGTGGCCGCCATTCCGTTCCTGGCGTGCACCGGCGACCGGCCCGCGAACGGGAGCCCCGTGGGGCGTGACCCGCCGCAGGTGTTCAGCGACGGGTGCTTCTGCTCCTTCACACCCACGCAGCACGGGGCCTGCGCCGCCGCCGCCGCCGCCGCCCTGCCGCCCAGCAGGGCCCCATCGCTGCCCCTGCCGAACTCTCTCGGCCCCGTCGCGTCGACTTCAATGCAGACGTTCGTCGTGTCCTCGTCCAGCACGCACCGCTTACCGTCCTTCCACACCTCGATTCCGGCCGCGCACCACACTGCGGCTGTCGCAATGAAAAACGCTCGCATTTTTCCCCGATTTCGAGCCCCTGTCCCTTTTTCTAGACTCTTCTTTTTTCTAGGTGATGGCAGTGCTCCCGCTTACCTCCGAAATGACGGAGGAAGCCTAAATCAGGAAAAGTTTTTTTTTTTGAGGATGGACGGGTGACCCGCCCATCTAGACCGGCGTATAAATCCCTGGCTGTCGCAGTGTCGCGCTTTTTTTAGCAGTGTCTGTCAGTGCTCCCAGGGTGAGCTGGAGCTAGAGATGGGTTGCTCCACCACAACCAAAATGCGCGTGAATCCGCACCACACCCGCTTTTTTCACTGTAGCTTTGACTCCAGCTTCTGAGATTGGATCCCACCGCCAGCCCCCCGACATGCCGGAGGAAGCAAACACCAGCAATTTCATGCTGTTCGTGCAGTGCACAAGCTGGGTAGTGACCCTGCATGGTAGGCTGGTAGGCAGTGTCAGCCGAAGGTGCTGAGCATTGGAAATCCCCACAAGCGAGATCTCATGCCGGGATATCACTGCACTCCTACCAGTCATCAGCACCTTATAAATTTGATATGAATCCTTTGCCAGTGGACACTTGGACGAAACGAGACAAATGATGAGATAGTCCTACTTAGTCAGCAATACCTGCGCCGCAGGCGCGGAAAAAAAATGGAGGCCTTGTCAGGGGCAGTACGAAGATCCCGAAAACTGGCATGGTGTCACGCACAGCGGTCCGCGGCTCGAGGCCAGCCAGCGGCGCCTCTGCCTCCCTCTCGCGGAGCTTCGCGAGGTTTTCGCGGCGAACGGCGGCAAAGCGAGCGTAGCTCTCGTTCCGCCCCCGCGCCGCGAAGGCCGCCCGGAAGGCCTCGTCTTGCCGGTAGCCGTACGGTTCGAGCTCTTCCCACGGCACGTGCGTCGGGTCGTCGTCTGCAGGCGCCCCGCGGGGCAGCTCCCCCGCCTCCGTCTCCGCCAGCAGCTGGCGGTAGACGGGATCGTCCAAGCGGCGGGGCCGGGGCTCGGAGGCGGCGCCTTTACCTTCGCACCCGTCGTACATCGTCGACAGCCGCCGCGTGTAGCGCCGGAGCAGGCGCTCGCCGCCGCCCCACTGCTGCCGGCACCGCACGCCGTGGCAGTCCACCACGTCGACGACGATGATGAACGTCGCCAGTGCAACGACGAGGATGGCGTACAACCTGCGACACCCCGACTGCGTACGGGGGGCCGGCAATTCAACGACCGTCATCACGTGTTAAGTGAAACGTTCGCTTCTTTCTTCTTCTTCTTTTTTAGGTGATTTCAACCTGAGAGAGGTCCGTGGAAGGGGAGCAAAACCGCCGCAAAACACTCGCAAAAAAATGGTCAACTTGCAGAGAAACAGAGATTTTGCAGAGGAAAAAATGTTGATGTGGCCGCCCAGAAGGGAGGGGAACAAATTCGCCGCCAAAGAACTAGATATTATGTAGCGGAAAACATGTTGGTGGGTGGCGGGTTTCTTTCACCTAGCCGGGATACGAGGGTTTTGAAGTCTCCGGGTGATTGTTGTCGAACTTTTTGGTAAGGGTTTCATGGGGTAAGGTCTCACCACTGCTATTTCTTTACTCAAGCGAGCCCAACGTCCAGCTCCGCCCACCCGGCAGCCTGAAAGCCTCGTCTTGCCTGTAGCCGTACTGGGCGAGCTCTTCCCACGGCACGTGCGTCGGGTCGTCGTCTGCAGGCGCCCCGCGGGGCAGCTCCCCCGCCCCCGTCTCCGCCAGCAGCTGGCGGTAGACGGGATCGTCCAAGCGGCGGGGCCGGGGCTCGGAGGCGGCGCCTTTACCTTCGCACCCGTCGTACATCGTCGACAGCCGCCGCGTGTAGCGCCGGAGCAAGCGCTCGCCGCCGCCCCACTGCTGCCGGCACCACACGCCGTGGCAGTCCACCACGTCGACGACGATGATGAACGTCGCCAGTGCAACGACAAGGATGGTGTACAACCTGCGACACCCCCACTGCGTACGGCAATTCAACGACCGTCATTGTGTGATACGTGGACGTTCGCTTCTTCCTTCTTCTTCTTCTTCTTTTTTAGGTGATTTCAACCTGAGAGGGAGGTCCGTGGAAGGGGAGCAAAATCGCCGCAAAACACTCGCAAAAAAAAATGGTCAACTTGCAGAGAGCCAGAAATTCTGCAGAGGAAAAAATGTTGTGGCCGCCCGGAAGGGAGGGGAACAAATTCGCCGCCAAAGAACTAGATATTTTGTAGTAAGGGCTTCATGGGACCACTGCTAATTCTTTAGTACCCGAAGCGTGCCTAACGTCCAGCTCCGCCCACCCGGCAGCCTGAAAGCCTCGTCTTGCCTGTAGCCGTACTGTGCGAGCTCCTCCCACGTCACGTGCGTCGGGTCGTCGTCTGCAGGCGCCCCGCGGGGCAGCTCCTTCTCCGTCAGCAGCTGGCGGTCGACGGGATCGTCCAAGCGGCGGGGCCGGGGCTCGGAGGCGGCGCCTTTACCTTCGCACCCGTCGTACATCGTCGACAGCCGCCGCGTGTAGCGCCGGAGCAAGCGCTCGCCGCCGCCCCACTGCTGCCGGCACCGCACGCCGTGGCAGTCCACCACGTCGACGACGATGATGAACGTCGCCAATGCAACGACGAGGATGGTGTACAACCTGCGACACCCCCACTCCGTACGGCGCCGGCAATTCAACGACCGTCATTATGTGAGGAAACGTTCGCTTCTTTCTTTTTTGTTTGCGTGTTTTTAACCTGAGAGGGAGGTGCGTGGAGGGCAAATCGCCGCAAAACACTTGCAAAAAATGGTCAACCTGCAGAGAACTGGAAGCTTTTCAGCGGAAAATGTTAGTGGGGTGGCGGTATTATTTCGTTTCGTGCGCAGCCAGCGGACCTTACCTGTCTTTTGAAGTGTAAGTTCAGAGATCCAGAAAAAAGGTCTCAGGTGAGCCAGCCAGGTGAAGCCTGCGTCACCTAAACGTCCACGACAAAGATAATCAGGGCGGGCAGCAGCTTCACCAGCTTCGTGTCGCAAGACGACATTCCAACACCAAGATGAGTACTCTTTGCTCTCCCAGAACCTCTTCGACGACTCGTTGGGCGCAAATTCACATACCTTGACTGTTTGTTCACAATCGCAAGGCATTTTCACCAGGAGAATCTTTGTTCACAGTCATGGCTTCTAGCATTTTTTAGAGTTATAGTCCGCTTGAGAATCCGGGATTTTAGGGTCTCCGGGTACGGGTGACCTTCGTCGAATGGGTTCGTTTAGAGCTAATACGTACTGGGTGGGTTTGGGGGGGGCAGGCTTCTTCGTGTACACTATACTTGCTTGCTTTGGCAAGTCAGGTTCGCTTCTAGCATTTTTACCAGGAAACTCTTTGTATTAGGTGTACACTCTCACTACTCTCACCAGCAAAGGCTAGCCATGCCCGGGTCTGTCTGACTCTTGTGGCCCGTGGACACGAACGGAAAGCTGGGGGAGAATAAAGAAAGAAGGTGAAGAATATTCGACAAGGAGAAAGAGTTATGCAGACAGTACAACAACTTTGCTGAAGCAACAAAGGGGGGGGGGGGGGGGGGATGATTCTGGGGTTTGGGTTTGAGCCGTGGTGCTTGCACCACTGGGTCGGGGTTTTTAACCGCGGATTGTGACAGGGCAAAATTTGGACCGCTAACGGCTTTTTAGGGTTAGAGCTCGCTTGAAATTCCGGGGTTTTAGGGTCTCCGTGTGACCGTTCATGAATGGGTTCTCTTAGAGCAAGAAAGGGCTATGTGGTTACGGGTTGTACTTGAAGTTTAAAGGCAATTGGTGGTGCTTGCACCACTGGGTCGGGGTTTTTAACCGCGGATTGTGACAGGGCAGCAGCTTGGTCTCCGGCCCATTTTCCAAATTTGGACCGCTAACGGCTTTTTAGGGTTAAAGCTCGCTTGAAATTCCGGGGTTTTAGGGTCTCCGTGTGACCGTTCATGAATGGGTTCTCTTAGAGCAAGAAAGGGCTATGTGGTTACGGGTTGTACTTGAAGTTTAAAGGCAAGTGGTGGTGCTTGGGACGGCGTGATGTTGGGAGCAAGATAAACGTCTTGTGTAGGGATCGCAGCGGCTGAAGTGCTTGCAAAGCTTGTTGCCAGTCTCGGCGAAAGCGGAGAGAGATTTTTGCGTCCTCACTCAGGAATGGGCTCAACACAGCGCGACGCGACGTATCTTCACGACAGTGCTGGGCCCTGAGTGCCTCGCATTGCACGTTGGCCACCTCTGCCGGGGGCCTGGGTGATGGTGTAGTGCCATTTTTTTTTTTCTTCTTTTCCCCCGCCGGCAGGGACTCATATAGGTCGGAGAGATTTGGCGGGAAAGTTGGGAACGCAGCGGGGTGAAACTTGGGGCAGTTGGAATATTGCCTTTTGGCGGAAGTTTCCGGCGCTTCTCGCACACTGCTGTGGCATTGCCCGCCCAGCCAGGTGCCAACTTGGCAGTCAGACACCAGGAAACAGGAACAGCCAGTTAGAGCAGGCAGGTAGGGATAGATATTAGCCCTCCTGAACCATTCCGCGTACGCGTACGGCACCCAAAGCCGAAGAAGAAGAAGAAAGAAAAAGAAAAAGGCCGCTCCTGGTCCAGGAACGTGACGGTCAACCACAGCTTGCAAAGCTTGAGTCGGAGGCAGCACAGTGCCACAACCCCGTCCGCTCTGCCCTGCGGCTGACCGTCTCGTGTTCAGCGCGAGCGCCAAGCCCCAAGGTGCGCCAAGCCTTGATGCTTTAGTTTGGGAAATCGGTAGCCACTTGACCCGTAGGCCCGTGGCTCTGCAGTATCGCCGAACACGTGAAGCTTGGCTCCTGTGTAGCAGGCTTTCCCTGGTACCTAAGCCATACGGCACCCAATAAAAAAAATGCCGCAAAAAAAATGCGGTTATTTCAGCACATGTTCAGTAGTCACCTCAGAGACGGGCCAATCCTGAGCTGCGAAACTTCGTTGTTGCGTCTTTGGAAGCACAGGCGGACTAACCCATCAAAATTGATGAGGTACGACAACCTAGATGCTGAGGCAAATTGAGCCGGGGCGCTTCGTCGGCATCAACCCATTCCTTTGCAGGCTTCCTTCGAGGAACCCCGGCTGGGGTGTTCTCTCTTTCTTCCGCTGGCTCAGTGATTCTACAGCAAGCTGGTTGTTTTTTGGCCCAATTCCGGACCTGTAAAAATCAAAATCTTTCTCAGGGGCCATTGAACCATCTCTCTCGCAGCGGGTCTACTCCGACAGTCCTCCTCAGCAGAGGCGGGGGAACAGATGCACACCATGCTGCGCGACGTTTCGGGTAAAGCTTAAATTTAGTGGTTTAGCCCCTTGCGAACGGAAGAAAATGCGAACCGAAAAAGGGGGCACGTGGTTCGGTAGTTGCAGCACTTGGGATCCCTTCGATTCTTCGTCTGGCAGCGGCGTCGAGCATTTCCTTCCAAGCTGGCGCTTATGCAAGAAAAAACTATGCGGCCGCCCGGCGCATGTTTTTTGACGGAGGCTAGAGGGGGGGAGAAACAATACACAACTACAAAGTAGGTCTTTCTAGTTGACCGCCTACATCCTGCTGCGGGAGCACAGGAAGATCCGTCTCAGGAAGAAGGCCCCTACAACCGTGGCTGAGCAATCAGCTATAAGAACATTTCCGGAGTTGGGGCTTGCACTGATAAACGAAGCAACGGACGATCAGCATCAACTGACCAAAGGTGATGGAAATGATAAGGCAAAAGTTTTTGTTCTTCGCGTGTACAGGGTATAAACCTCTCTGGGGGGGGTTTTCCTGTATTAGCACTTTTTTCGTTGGCTTCGTTTTCTCTTTCATGTGCAACCGTTGTTCCGGAAATGTTCCCGTCAGTACAGATGTACTATTAAAAAAAAAAAAAACTCGCTCGTGACTGCGACTCGCTGCTAACGCACTGCCTGGTTCTTTTTACAGCGGCAAACTGCAAAACAAACGCGGAGCACAGTGGACACGGTGGTTGGCTGTATGCAGCAAAGGCTGGAATACAAAGAAAAGTGAGGAAGCAATCCTGCGAATTGAGGGCAGCGGACGCGAAGTGCAGGAAGAGATTGCAAGAACGTGCTTGGAACGGCTTGAGATCCAATGGGACCCTACTGGGAGCCCCTGGGATCCCGCTCCCAGGGACTAGCACTTGCCGGTTGGATGCGGGCAACTGCACCTTCGTACCACTGGCACTCTGGGTGCTTCCAGGTAGCGCCGATCGGGGGGTTGAACCACGAAGGATTAATACGATGCAGGGTCAAAACCTTGTGTCTTTTTTAAACGCTGCCGCAGAGCCAATGGCCCCCAAAAAAAAATCGGAAAAAAAAATTTTTGCTCAACTTCATCAAAAATTACTGCAGTGTTTGTTCCAAAATTTTAAAATTTAAAAAACCCATTTTTTCCCCGGAAAGAAATTGGTGGCCATTTACCAAAACGACACAAGGTTTTGACCCTGCATGATACCTAAAAGCCCGCACCCACGCAGCGTTGACTGTGGCTGGTCTTTTGAAAGGGCTGCTTTGTTGTGACTTCGATCAAACTCACAGGACAAGCAGACAAGCACGGTGGGTGGCAGCGCGGTGCAATTGTCAGAGGCATCCTGGCAGGCGGGAGAGCGGGAGACCGTCTCCCTCTTCTTGTCGAATGTACAGTATCTTGATCAATCGTCTAACACCTTCGACAATATAGGTAAGAAATTCTGATCAACCACCAAACACGCTGCCTACGTCTTTTTAGCCTGCGCAATACATTGAAGGGCAACCCGCAAGATTGTAAGTTGAGCCGGTCCATCCCCTCTTGATAGACCGTGATAGACCGAAGAATACAGCACCGGGCAATTCGATGCAGCTGACTAAAGATGGACCTGATGGACCGTGGTGGACCGACTGATTCGCCGTGATGAACAGCGGCAGGCAATATGATGCCAGTTTCCAGGAGCAGTTTCAAGAGATAGGGGGACCGGCTCATAAGTACTAAAGAGTACAGTCTGGTGCAGAGCAGCCTGACGGGCGGCTGGTCTTCTTTGACCCGGCGATCAACGGCTAGTCGCTGTCCTCGTCGTCTTCATCGTCGTCGACGACTATCACCTGCGGTGTGTGTGGTCCTTTTTAAGATGGAGTGTGTCTAGCGCTCTCTCTCCCTTAGGGTTGCCGCTCGAGGGAACCGGCTGTGAGCCGAACTCGACGCCGGTCTCTCCGGATTGCACCAGGAGAAAACTTCGCGGCGGATTACAAAGCACCCGCCCTGCACGAGGCACGCGCCCAAGACCGGTGCATTGGCTACCGTAGCACCCTCCATGTTTGCACCTTCCTCGGATGCTACGGTCGGGAAGGGGCTTCAATGTAGCTGGGAAAACACGTTCCCCTTCCCCGACGACTATCACCTGCGGTGTGCAGTGGCTTTCTTCACACCAACGAAAACAAAGTCTCGGGTGAGACAGCCAGGTGAAGCCTGCTTCACCTGAACGTCAACGGCAAAAAATTAGGGCGGGCAGCGGCTTCACCAGCTTCGTGTCGCCTGGCAGCGTGGGTTGCGTGTCTACACGAGCCCTTGCCCAAACGGCAGGCGAAGAATCGCGTAGATTTGTTTCACACATGTACTTGTTTGCCGCCAACATCTTGTGTTCAGGTGTCAGGCACGCCCAAAATTTGGGCCAAATGGTTGGACCTAGCCACTTTATCTCGGTCAAAACAGAATTTGATCCCGTTTGATATTCCGGGATACAAGGGCAGTACACTATGGCGTTTATTGTGGTCTGTTCGGTGTTATTTAGACTGTTTCCACTTAGAGTGAACATTCATTTGAGGATCTGCGGTTTTGAAGTCTCCGGTTTCTTTACGGCATATCGTATACTGGCAGTACTGTATGCATGCTTTGTTATTAAATTGCGTTTCCGACGAAAATGGAGCCATACCGGGTGCGGGATGTGCAAGCGCCGCTTCCTGTTCTGGTGCTCGCGGACCCAGCAGCCCGCGCACATCTCCTCGTTGCAGTGCTCGCAGAAGTTGAGCGGCGGGCGCACCTTGAGGCACACCGTGCACGAGTTCTTCGCCCGGTACGCCGGGTTGTCCTTCTTGTACCCGGACTTGTACCGCGACTGCCGCGGCGACCCGGCCGGCGGCATCCCCGCCAGCGGCATCGCCGCCTCGCGCGCGCCGGCGGCCCCGAAGCAGATCTGCCCCTGCGTCATCGCCGCCGCCGCCCGCTGCGGCGTCAGCAGGTTCGCCGGCAGCCCCTGCCGACCCCCCGCAGGGGGCGTGTTCAGCGGCTGGTACGACCGGAATTGCTGCTGCGGCGGCGGGGGCGTGTGGGCGGTGCAGCCCGGCGACGGATGCGGCCGCACCGACGGCGTCGAAGCCGTGCTCCCAGGCGGCGGGTGGTGGTGGTGGTGGCCGAAGCCCATCGACGGGGGTTCACTCGGCACCGACTGCCATAGCCCTGCGCCCGCTTCGTCGCCGGGCTCGCCCCACACGGAAGTGGCGGCGTGCGGGCCGGGGGCCCCGACCGCCTGCAGCTTGACGCCGCCGCCCTTGACGACTGCCACCGCCCGCCACACGACACCTCCCGTGGCCCGCAAGTGCACCGCCGATCCCACAGCCGGCAGTCTCCTGTTCCCGGCGTTCACCCGCACCACGTCGCCCGCGAGCACCGTCAGCGAGTCGTATGCGCCCTTCTCCGCCGCCGCCGATACCCCCGGCGACCCCACCCCCTCCGGGGAGCCCGGGCCCCGGTCCAGCCTCCCCTGCAGCTGCGCCTGCAGCGAGTCAAGCCCCGCGACTGCCGCTTGCAGCCCGGACAGCCCCGCTGGCGGTGCCCCTTGCCCGTAACCCGAAATCGGCTGGTGGTGGGGGTGCTGCTGGAACACGGCCCTCGCCTCGCCGTAGCTGGAGTGCGCCGACGGCGGCGCGCACTGCGCCTGCGACGGGTGCCGGGCGCCGGCCGGCTGGTGGGCGAGCTGCAGCGCGCGGCGCTGGAGGTCGAGCTGCTGCTTGTTGCCGTCGGCGACCGCGAGCAGGTTGTGCACGACGGTCCCGGTGCCCTGCGGGCTGTACACCCGCGCGTAGTCCTCGATCAGGAGCGCGATCGCGGTGCTGCCCTTCTTCAGAGCCCGCGACACCGCGTTGTGGCCGTCCTTGTCGCGCACCCGGGGGTCCGCGTTCGCCTGGATCAGCAGCCGGACGCAGTCGTAGTGGCCCTGGCGTGCCGCAGCTCCTGTATTTGTATTGGGTTCGTTAGAGTTGGCCGGACGCTGGCGGTATCTGGGTACATGCACCATTATGCATAGGGTGCTCTGACTTTTTTTTTTGTTTCTGGTCCCGCGTGCGTACAGATTTCTGAGAACCGTCGGAAAAAAAGATAATCCAAGAAAAAGATAATTTGCGCAAGAAGTGACCACTATGGTCGGTTCGCCTGTGTCTCGTCGTGCTGTGGAAGGGTTCTAAAGCACGCGCTCTCAGTGAGTCCAGAACAGCACCAGGCCACAGCTACAGAGAACGCTGTGAACGCTGTATGAACGCTCTGGAGGCTATCAAAGCCCGTCTTGGGACCGCTCAATACAGCAGACAACCCGTGGTTGTATTAAAGGAGGATACCGCAGCCGAGCAGGCATCTCTTCTTGCGTACGTCCGGGAGAAGTATGGAACTCTGGAAGGCCCATGGTGGAGCAAATTCATCCCCGCACCTTGTCAACCTGCGGAGCTGCGAGGATACACAACAACAAGATGTCCTCTCATTGTCGACAAAACCGACCTCCTCGAGTGCCCAACACTTGTAGCCCAAATAGGAGAGACTTGCTGAGGAAGATTTGAGGGGGTGTTTAAGTATGTAAGCTGACATCCGTCACGAGGACACCTTCAGACCGTCGCCCGCTGCCCCGAGGCGCACCAGTCGGCCTTCATCAAGATACAGAATCTGCACCAGCCTATTCAGTGCCTAATGTGTAACACATTTCGCGGAATCTTCCGGGCAAGTGTATCCCAAGCCAAGCTTCACCAGGGTGCCTTGTCTCAACTCATCGAGGAAACACATTGCACATTGACATTTCCTGAGGAGGCTGCTACGAGTACAGTGGGCGAGGGAGACAATGCTAGTGAGATCAAGCTGTCATCCGTGTTTGCCACCAAGGGAGGGATGTCCTGCTGCCCATGTCGAGTGGACCCTGAACCTGATGATATTCTACAACGGAATTCAAAGATCTGTGATCCGTGTCGACAACGTGGACTGCACCCTGCGAAAATGTTGATCAACGAGTCTGTGCCCGCCACATCGCAGTCTCAGAGTCAACCACGACAGATGTGACGCCTTAATGAAGCAGAGGCTCAGAGAAAAACGCCTTTATATGCCCTAGTTTTTTTGGGCTATTTATTTTTTTTTTGCGTGCGTGCGTACAGATTTTTTGGGGGGCCGGGGACAGGGGGTTATGCACTGCAGCGGTTGGGTGAGGTAACTCAGGGGATTAGTTTCTGTTGCAGATTTAGACCGATGGTCTAAATCTGCAAACCGGACTTGGCCGGGGAAAAAAAAAAATGTTCAGAAAACGGTGTTCAAAGTAAAATATAGGCGGGGGGTGTGGTGTTTAGCAGTGTGCTGAAGGTGCTGGAAGGCTGCTGAGCCTCCGCTGCTGAGACCCAGCCGCCGTTCAATTGCGTTCAGCTGCGGGTCGGCAGCCACTGTGCTTCATTACCGGGCCAAGGTCCTGTTTGACAGTTTCACACGAGCTAAGAGTTGCCCACACATGATAAAGGGGGGGCGGAGTTATTTTTGCCCAAAAAATTTTCCGCCGCGCCTTCGGCGCGATGTTGCTAAAAATAACGCTAAAAATGTTGTTGTAAGCACGGCGGTGCACACCAAAACCGTGGACCTATTATCATAAGAATCATAGGAAAATAGGTCCCCAGGTCGCCCCCCTTCAGCTGCCTGACGAGACTGTCTGTTTACGATTTTGACTGTTTTTGGAGTGCGTCCCCCCACAGGGAACCCAGAAGCATTCGGAAACCCCCGAAAAGCTTGATCCAGGCTGGTGTACGTTGAAAAAACGCCCGCAGAAATTACTGACGGGGTGACCATAATTGACCCATGAAGGACCCATGAAGACCCCTCTTTTGCCGAACGAAGTTGTGGAGATGTGTAGGCTCTGCCCCAAGACGCCGTACATCGGCGAAAACGGCACTGAAACACCACCCAAAACCACCCCATAGTAACGGTCTAAATCTGCAAATCCCGGAAGCCTTCAAACTAATACCCTGGGTAACTCACCCAAAAAAAAAAAAAAAATCGAAAATCGGGTGGGAGGTTGGGTTGAATTACACTACCTCGGACTGGGTTGGGCAGAGTTTGGTGTCAGTAATCTTGGGTTGGGCAGAGGTTTTGGGTGTCTGTAGTGGGAATTATTTCTCCTATTCTGGCTGTGCTACAGAAGAGAGACCTTTCATCAGAACAATCATCAGTAGGCTAGGTGTTTTCTGGAGGAGAACACTGGCTGCAGAAGGTCCTGCCTTAGCCAGGACATCAGATTCTGAGGCACCATCTACCATACCGTCTCCCAGGGGGCGGTGCCCCATAAACTATCTACAGGATTTCGAATTTTCGCCAGAGGCCTGTTACCAGGCATCAGTTTCCTGTTACAGGCTCCGAACAAGACAGAATCTGAAGTGCCATGTACCGTACCGTCTCCCGGGGGGCGGTGCCCCCCGGATCCCCCCTGCATTAAGACTCACCAGAGAAAATGGGCTTGGTGTCTAGTCTGAAGGAGAAAATGGGCTGCATAAGGTCCTGGCCGGGGACCAGAAACAAAAAAAAAGTCAGAGCACCCTTAGGATTATTTGTTTGTGATCGTTTTCCCACTGTAGTTACCCTGTGTCATTTTCAGGTAGGACCAAAACAAGCTGCCTACGTCATACATTGAAGGGCAACCCGCAAGATTGTTAGTACCTACCCCCCGGGTTACTGTCGCCTCCGTTTCTCCCTTGTCAGTGTCGCCTTTTGTCCTGGAGACGCGAGGCGATACTAACACGGGAATACGGGTTTCCAATCAATAGGGTCCCCCGTATTTCTATGAAAAATGTCTCCTCCTCACCTAAGCAACCTGAAGGAAAATTATTGACAACGATTGACTGAAGCTTGTGGCAGAAAGCAAGCATCCTGGTGCTCATGACTTGCGAGAAAGTCATTGGCCTAAATTCGACTGATCCGATACTGAACCAGCAGGAAACAAGACGGGGCAAGAAACCCGTCTTGCGCCATATAAACACGCATGACCAAGGCAGAAGCCTGCAGAGGTGGGTTTTGCAACATGCTGATCTACGAAAAGCAGAGTGCGGATTCTGGTACCCGTAACAGTAGCAACAGCGGGCGCACACGCGTCCATGAGAAGCTGAAAGCTTCCTCGCGTGATCGACAGGTGTTGATTTCACCTCGCCAATGCAAACCTGTGTTCCTCCACAACGCCTCATGCAAACTTAGAATAATGGTGGCCGTCTTTCGCAAACTGAATGGGATTTCAGCACATGTTGGTAGCCGGTCGAGTAGTGCTGTTGCACCAGCCTGGCAAGAACTGGGCACAAATCTGGTTAGAACCCGCACAAGCCTGGCAAGAACCAGGCACAAGCCCAGCGAAAACCCCGGCCCAAGCCTGGCAAGAACCAGGCACAAGCCCAGCGAAAACCCCGGCCCAAGCCTGACAAGAACCAGGCACACATCTGGGATGAACTCGGCACCAGCCTGGCAAGAACCAGGCACACATCTGGTTAGAACCCGGCAAGAAACAGGCACAAATCTCGCACAAGCCTGGCAAGAACCAGGCACACATCTGGTATGAACCCGGCACCAGCCTGGCAAGAACCAGGCACATATCTGGTTAGAACCCGGCAAGAACCACTGGTTAGAACCCGGCAAGAAACAGGCACAAATCTGGTTCGAACCCGCACAAGCCTGGCAAGAACCAGGCATACATCTGGTATGAACCCGGCACCAGCCTGGCAAGAACCAGGCACACATCTGGTATGAACCCGGCACCACAAATCTGGTTAGAACCCGCACAAGCCTGGCAAGAACCAGGCACAAGCCCGGCGAAAACCCCGGCCCAAGCCTGACAAGAACCAGGCACACATCTGGTATGAACTCGGCACCAGCCTGGCAAGAACCAGGCACACATCTGGTATGAACCCGGCACCAGCCTGGCAAGGACCAGGCACATATCTGGTTAGAACCCGCACAAGCCTGGCAAGAACCAGGCACAAGCCCGGCGAAAACCCTGGCCCAAGCCTGACAAGAACCAGGCACACATCTGGTATGAACCCGGCACCAGCCTGGCAAGAACCAGGCACACATCTGGTATGAACCCGGCACCAGCCTGGCAAGAACCAGGCACATATCTGGTTAGAAACCACTGGTTAGAACCCGGCAAAAAACAGGCACAAATCTGGTTAGAACCCGCACAAGCCTGGCAAGAACCAGGCACAAGCCCGGCGAAAACCCCGGCCCAAGCCTGACAAGAACCAGGCACACATCTGGTATGAACTCGGCACCAGCCTGGCAAGAACCAGGCACACATCTGGTATGAACCCGGCAAGAACCAGGCACATATTTGGTTAGAACCCGGCAAGAAACAGGCACAAATCTGGTTAGTACCCGCACAAGCCTGGCAAGAACCAGGCACATATCTGGTTAGAAACCACTGGTTAGAACCCGGCGAGAAACAGGCACAAATCTGGTTAGAACCCGCACAAGCCTGGCAAGAACCAGGCACAAGCCCGGCGAAAACCCCGGCCCAAGCCTGACAAGAACCAGGCACACATCTGGTATGAACTCGGCACCAGCCTGGCAAGAACCAGGCACACATCTGGTTAGAACCCGGCAAGAACCACTCGGCAAGAACCAGGCACACATCTGGTATGAACCCGGCAAGAACCAGGCACATATTTGGTTAGAACCCGGCAAGAAACAGGCACAAATCTGGTTAGTACCCGCACAAGCCTGGCAAGAACCAGGCACATATCTGGTTAGAAACCACTGGTTAGAACCCGGCGAGAAACAGGCACAAATCTGGTTAGAACCCGCACAAGCCTGGCAAGAACCAGGCACAAGCCCGGCGAAAACCCCGGCCCAAGCCTGACAAGAACCAGGCACACATCTGGTATGAACTCGGCACCAGCCTGGCAAGAACCAGGCACACATCTGGTTAGAACCCGGCAAGAACCACTCGGCAAGAACCAGGCACACATCTGGTATGAACCCGGCAAGAACCAGGCACATATTTGGTTAGAACCCGGCAAGAAACAGGCACATATTTGGTTAGAACCCGGCAAGAAACAGGCACAAATCTGGTTAGTACCCGCACAAGCCTGGCAAGAACCAGGCACAAGCCCGGCGAAAACCCTGGCCCAAGCCTGACAAGAACCAGGCACACATCTGGTATGAACTCGGCACCAGCCTGGCAAGAACCAGGCACAAATCTGGTTAGAACCCGCACAAGCCTGGCAAGAACCAGGCACATATCTGGTTAGAACCCGGCAAGAACCAGGCACATATCTGGTTAGAACCCGGCAAGAACCAGGCACATATCTGGTTAGAACCAGGCACAAGCCCGGCAAAACCCCCGGCCCAAGTCTGACAAGAACCAGGCACATATCTGGTATGAACTCGGCACAAGCTTGGCAAGAACCAGGCACAAATCTGGTATGAACCCACAAGCCTGGCAAGAACCAGGCACAACCCCGGCGAAAACCCGGCCCAAGCCTGACACACATCTGGTCAGAACCCGGCACAAGCTTGGCAAGAACCAGGCACAAATTCGGCAAAACTGGAATCTGATCACACTTTCTTCATCAGATGACATGCGGACCGTCTCGCATGTCCTCTTCGGATGTGAACGATGATGTGCGAAAGATACGAACGTGTCCTTGTATACGGACCTAAAGGAGACGAACCCCGTAGAAACGTCTTCTCTGCTGCGGCCTCTGACAACTGCCATTGTTGAACAGGCCAGCGGTGAGCCCCACACGATTCCCAATACACTGAATTTCCAGAACCAGAAAGGGTCGCTTTCTGGCGGTTGGCAGCCACTGTGGTGGATGGTGACAAGCAGGAACCAAAAAGCGCAGATTTTGGTGCACCGCAAAGACCGCCGGGCATGGAACCTGTGTATCTACAGGCAGCGGGAGGCGGCGAAGGGTGAATTGCTACGAATGGACTCGGCATGACCAGACGGTGTACATCGATGAAATGCGAGGAGGGTGGTGCTCCCTCTGGGAGTGGAGATGGGTCGCCCGTGGCGTACCGAACGGTATGAGTGCTGTACTAAGGATACGTCAATAAGGGTGATAATCGAACCCGAAGACACGCGAGGCGAACCCCATGGAAACGTCTTCTCTGTTGCAGCCTTTGACAACTGCCATTGTCGAACAGGTGAGCCCCACACGATTCCCAAAACACTGAATTTCCAGAACCAGAAAGGGTTCCGCTCTTCTGGCAGCCTTGGCCGGCATCATGCTACCCAGTGCGTGGTGGATGGTGACAAGCAGGAACCAAAAAGCCCAGATTTTGGTGCACCGCGAAGACTGCCGGGCATGGAACCTGCGCGTCTGCAGAGGGAGGCGGCGAAGGGTGATACGCTACGAATGGACTCGGCATGACCAATGACGGACCGACGGTGTACATCGATGAAATGCAAGGGGAGCAGTGCTCCCTCTGGGAGTGGAGATGGGTCGCCGTGGCGTACCGACGGTATGAGAGCTGGACTAAGGATACGTCAATAAGGGTGATCGAATCCGAAGACACGTGAGGCGGGGGAAAATCTTAGTTTGGCGGGGGAGGGGGGTTGTCGTTTTGTACTGGTAGAGCAGTCTATCGGTAGGTAGAGGTGGGCGGTTGTGTTTTCAGATTTAGACAACGGGGAGTGGGGCCAGTCTTCGTTTGACTGGGAGGCGGGAGCGTTGTCCTTTTGTGCTGTTAGAGCAGGGTTATAGGTAAGCGGTGGGCGGTTGTGCTTTCAGGTTTTAGACAACGGGGAGTGGGCGGGTCTCCGTTTGACTTGCGAGGCGGGGGAGTTGTCCTTTTGTGCTGTTAGAGCGGTCTATAGGTAGGTAGGGTGGGCGGTTGTGCTTTCAGATTATAGAAAATGGGGAGTGGGGCCGGTCTCCTTTAGAGCAGGGTCTGTAGATAGGTAGTGGGCGGTTGTGCTTTCAGGGGGGCCGGTCTCCGTTTGACTTGCGAGGCGGGGGAGTTGTCCTTTTGTGCTGCTAGAGCGGTCTATAGGTAGGTAGGGTGGGCGGTTGTGCTTTCAGATTATAGAAAATGGGGAGTGGGGCCGGTCTCCTTTAGAGCAGGGTCTGTAGATAGGTAGAGGTGGGCGGTTGTGCTTTCAGGGAAGCCGGTCTCCGTTTGACTTGCGAGGCGGGGGGTATGCTGTTAGAGCAGGGTCTATAGGTAGGTAGGGGTTGTGCTTCTTGAGGGACGGGGATTCGTAGGGTGCATAGGTAGGTAGGGTGGGCGGTTGTGCTTTCAGATCTTAGGGCCGGTCTTCGTCTGACTTGCGAGGCGGGGGAGTTGTCCTTTTGTGCTGCTAGAGCGGTCTATAGGTAGGTAGGGTGGGCGGTTGTGCTTTCAGATTATAGAAAATGGGGAGTGGGGCCGGTCTCCTTTAGAGCAGGGTCTGTAGATAGGTAGAGGTGGGCGGTTGTGCTTTCAGGGAAGCCGGTCTCCGTTTGACTTGCGAGGCGGGGGGTATGCTGTTAGAGCAGGGTCTATAGGTAGGTAGGGGTTGTGCTTCTTGAGGGACGGGGATTCGTAGGGTGCATAGGTAGGTAGGGTGGGCGGTTGTGCTTTCAGATCTTAGGGCCGGTCTTCGTCTGACTTGCGAGGCGGGGGAGTTGTCCTTTTGTGCTGTTAGAGCGGTCTATAGGTAGGTAGGGTGGGCGGTTGTGCTTTCAGATTATAGAAAATGGGGAGTGGGGCCGGTCTCCTTTAGAGCAGGGTCTGTAGATAGGTAGTGGGCGGTTGTGCTTTCAGGGGGGCCGGTCTCCGTTTGACTTGCGAGGCGGGGGAGTTGTCCTTTTGTGCTGCTAGAGCGGTCTATAGGTAGGTAGGGTGGGCGGTTGTGCTTTCAGATTATAGAAAATGGGGAGTGGGGCCGGTCTCCTTTAGAGCAGGGTCTGTAGATAGGTAGAGGTGGGCGGTTGTGCTTTCAGGGGGGCCGGTCTCCGTTTGACTTGCGAGGCGGGGGGTATGCTGTTGGAGCAGGGTCTATAGGTAGGTAGGGGTTGTGCTTCTTGAGGGACGGGGATTCGTAGGGTGCATAGGTAGGTAGGGTGGGCGGTTGTGCTTTCAGATCTTAGGGCCGGTCTTCGTCTGACTTGCGAGGCGGGGGGTTGTCCTTTATGCTGTTAGAGCAGGGTCTATAGGTAGGTAGGGGTGGGCCATTGTGCTTTCAGGGGGAAAATCTTAGTTAATGTTTAGGCAGAGCACTGCCTCATGCATGGTTGATGCTAGCATCAAGTCTTCTTCGAGGAAGATGTCGTCTAGGAAAGGGATGCAAAATAGAAAGTGGTAAGCAGGGGGAGTGGGGCCGGTCTTCGTTTGACTTGAGGGGCGGGGGAGTTGTCCTTTTGTGCTGTTAGAGCGAGGGTCTATAGGTAGGTAGGGGTGGGCGGTTGTGCTTTCAGATGTTAGCAAACGGGGAGTGGGCCGGTCTCCGTTTGACTGGCGAGGCGTGGGGGTCGTTGTTAATGGTGCAAATAAGGAAAAGTAAGGAATTCTTTTTGCGGTGGTCGCCGCTGGCCCGGTAGTTTGTGCTACCGCCAACTTCTTTTACACTCGTTCGCTTCTCTGCTCACCTATGTACGTACTCTTTCACTCTTTTTCTCAAAAAAGGGAGGCGTGGGGGGGACGGTGCCAGTCGGACGCGTGCGCGACGGCGGGAGAGAGCGCTGGAAAAACCGCGTTGGGGACAGAATGAAGACAACTCCGTGGGAGGGCGTGTGGGGGGGTAGGAGCAGGCATACCCAGGGGAGTTTCTTTCTCGTTGTCCGCCACGTCCGGGTCGCACCCGGCGCTGAGGAGGAGTTGGACCACGTTCGAGTAGCCGTACCAGCAGGCGTGGAAGAGGGCCGTCTGGCCGTCTTCGTCGGCCCAGTTTTTGTCGGCTCCTTTGTTGAGCAGCGCGGCCACCACGTTCTTGTGCCCGTGCCACGCCGCCCACAGCAGCGCCGTGAAGCCGCTTTCGTCCGGGTCATCGATCATGTGCAGAGTCGCGAGCGACTTGACCTGCGCCAAGTCGCCCTCCTTCGCAGCCTCCCTCAACTCCACCGCATCGCCCCTGACGCCCTTCGGCACCCGCCGCTGCTTCGGCTTCGCCCCGCCGTCCTTTTTCTTCGACGGCATTTCCCGCAGAAACCTCCGCCCACTCCCACCCCACTCCCAACCTTTGTAAAAATGCGTCGTGATGAGGATCGATGATTGCAATTAAAGGGGGGAGATTGCAAGAACGTGCTTGGAATGGGTATGTGCTCAATACCGCACTGGTCCCATCTGCGCCGTGTTTCGGTCCTTTAAGCCACGGACACCTAAGGCGGACCATCATCAGCGCGGAGCCTGAGTCTGCAGACAGGACTGCGGTGTGAGTCTGGTTTGTCAGGCGGCTGTTTTGCAATTACAGGGGGGGGCAGGGTTGAGAAGCCTTGTATTTTATGGTATTTTTTGGACTTGTATTTTTGGTATTTTTTTGTATTTTTTGAACCCGGAATTTGTATTTTTTGTATTTTTTGGATTTTTGAGATTTTTGGAGTTTCGGATTTTTTGGGGTCCCGGTGTTCTCTGCCGGGACGGGTTTCGTGTGGGTTGGAGTGTTTCCCAGCTGATGAGGAAGAGCTGGGCGGCGTGAATATTTTGGGGCAAAACACCACCCGAAGGATGTCAGTCCGACGTAGCAAGTGGTGAAAAGTGGTGCTCATGGCAATTCTGTTCGAGCAGACACGCCTCGGTATATGCCCCGGAATGTCTGAAGTTGAAAGGGACAGCATGCGGCAATGCATCAGATATGTTTTTGCAAGCCTTTTCTTCACTGGAGGATCCTCTGTTCCGCACAGTGCTTCGAAATGTGCGCCCGAATGTCACAAGGCATGCACTTTCTCCCGGCAGCACCAGCAAAGTGGTTCTCAGAATCGGCCTTGTCCTTCGATTTAAGCTACCAGCTACGAAAAGGGGAAAGCAAGAATCGGCATGTTTGTACTTTACGCTGTGTGTTCGGACCCAACTCCCAACTCCTGGATCGCAGTATTGATCACAATACTGGTTAAGCATCTTCGGATGGGCTGATTCCCTGAATAAATTAGAAGAGTTTACGCCGGGAATCATGGATCGGGTGGCAGAGACCGCAACAATCCACAGGGTATCTCCCGCTACACACATTACACACTTTTTGTCCCTTTTGTTCCCACCCCTTCCCACCCTCGGGCTAAGCTCGATTAGGCACATGAGCCACGCACAATCTGCAAGGCTCTATGCCTTTTCCTGACCCCCAACGTGACCCCCATTGCCAAGGATTCCAAGGAGATATTTGCTGTGTGTAGAAGACAGTAGAAATGACTCTATCAGACAGAGAGATACGTGAGTGCATCATGAAGAGGCTCCATCAGGATTCCTCTGGGTCTTGGAAGTGTTTTGTAACTGAGGCTAACAGTGTCCAGAAGGCCCCGCGCAGCGGGAAAATTTTTTTTTGAGGTGTTTTTTGTCACCCCCTGTGTTTAAGATCGTCCACTGCTGGCAATCCATAAAATACCAAAAAATACAAAAAATACTGTATTTTTCGTATTTTTTGTATTTTTTGTATTTTTTGAAACTGGGGTTGCATTTTATCATCCCTGGGGGGGGGACCTATTATCCTAGGATAATAGGTGGACTGGTTTTGGAGATAAATTTAACTTTTTTAATTTTTCAGCGGCGAGTCTTTCTGTCAGGCACCGAAACTTGGATCGTTGGCACTTCCCTTGCTTCCTGAGATCACGGGAGCATACACTTGTCTGGTTCGGTTTGTTCGAGGCATGTCTACGCGCTGTAGCAACAATGACCTCCGGTTTGCGGATCAGTTCCCGAGGATCGAAGTTGAGTTGCAGAAGAAGCGGCTCCGCTTCGCTGGGCACTGCCTGACGCACTGGTGGCCTCCACCACCCGCTGGACCTTCGCGTCCCACGCTACCCTGTCTGCCATCAGCTCCCGGATCTCCTCCGTGTTCGACATGCCGAGGTCGCGTTGGAGCACATCGAGATAAGAAAGCGGAGGTCGACCGCGTTTCTTCTTTCGACGCGTCGTTGCAAGAAGCATGCTCGACGCGGGCTGGTCCGCCCTCAGGCAGAACCGTGCGTGAAGTAACGAAGCTCATCCGAGTGTCCGATGAAACCCCTTGTCAATACCACCCAACGACTGCGACGCGCGTGCGAAATGTCGGACGCTAGCGTCTGTCAAGAGCATGCGTGACTCAGCCGTGTTTTAAAGGTGAGATGAGAGGCATCGGCTCACGCTGTCAAAGGACCATACCACCAGGCAGAGAACCGTGCGGCCGCCGCGGAAGACGCGGAAAGGCATGAAGGCACGTGGGACCCCGGAAGCGCGTGATCTCGCAGGCTGTGCGGCGCATGCGCAAGGTTAATGCGCTGAAGTACATCGACCAACTCATTTGTGCGGCACCGACCTGCCACGTACATTCGTTCGGGTCATCGATCATGTGCAGAGTCGCGAGCGACTTAACCTGCGCCAAGTCGCCCTCCTTCGCAGCCTCACCTAGCAGAGGGATTCCTGCCGACTCAGTATTTCCCAAACGGAGTGACCCATGCGGATCTTGGATACCTGCCGACTACCTCAGCATTCCCAAACTGAGCAGATCATGCTAGCAAGGGTGGTTTTGAGACTGGTTCAAGTGTTCGAGCGCACCGATGGGTTCCGCACAAACAAAAGAAAGCGCCATACAAAAATTCGTTTTTGAAAACAGCCGGAAAAGCAGAAGGAAAAGGTATTGAACGAAATGAAGGGGGGGAAGAGTGGGGGGGGAGGGTGGGTTGCTTGTGGGGAACGGTAGAAAAATAAGGGCGGGTGGGGATGACAAGAGCAGAGGAGACAGGCTCGGCAGCCGGGGGCTGCAAGAGCGCACGCTCCGGCGTCGGCACTCGGCATTTCACCTTGCTGCGAGAGCATCACGTGGACCGCATCTGCGAGGAAGGAACTGCGTTGTTTTTTGGTGTATATTCTAGCGTTTATTGTGGTTTAGAGGTTCGGTGTTCTAGGGTCTCCGGTAGACCATTGAGGCTGTGAGGCGGATAGTATGAGATGTAGGTATGTTGACACACTTTAACTACGGCTATCCAAGTTTGTAAGTGTTGGCTTAACATTTCGCATAGCTTACTTCCCGTGTCCTACTCTCGTCCCTTTAGTGACGTAGTGTCGCATCTTGAAGCTTCTTTCTTTGCTATGGGTTCTCCCAAAAAGAAATGTCCAGCTGGAAGTGCGTAGTTTTGTTGAAGAAAAAAAACGGGGAAGCTCCTGTTGTCTCACAGCTTTTCTGCCCGCACGTCGTTTTTGCTAGCAGACTTTTCAGAGGAACACCCCGGCGGCCACGTGTCCATGAGATGCAGCAACAAAGAAATAACAAACAAACAAAAAAAGAAGAAAGAGGTATTAACAAGACAATGCGTGGGGGATACGAAAGATGGGTGGGAAGGGGGGGGGGGAGGTGCGGGGCTTGGGAAAGAAAGTTCGTTTCTTTTGGCAGCGCGCCTTTCTCGCACCAGCAAAAGCACAGTTCAAGCCCTCTGCAAACCTTGTTCAAGCACCGCTCAAGCAGTGTGCAAGCACCGGTAGACTGGTAGAGTACGGCCGTGTGCAGGCCTTGTTCAGACACGGCCAAAAGGACTGACCAATACAGCAAAGTACAAGCACCGCTCAAGCAGTGTGCAAGCAGTGTGCAAGCCTTGTTCAAGCACCGGTAGACTGGTAAAGTACGGCCGTGTGCAGGCCTTGTTCAGACACGGCCAAAAGTAGCGACTAGAAAGCTTATCAACTGACCAATACAGCAAAGTACAAGCACCGCGCAAGCAGTGTGCAAGCCTTGTTCAAGCACCGGTAGACTGGTAAAGTACGGCCGCGAGCAGGCCTTGTTCAGACACGGACAAAAGTAGCGGCTAGAGAGCTTATCAACTGACCAATACAGCATGGTACAAGCACCGCTCAAGCACTGTGCAAACCGTATTTAAGCACCGGTTGCACATGCAGACCTTTCAAACACCGGTGGGAACGCTCTTCGACTGACCAGTACAGCCGCTAAAGCACCGTACTACCTGTGCCCGAACGCTGAAGCGGTGAATGCAACGCTCTTCGTAAGACTAGCGCAGCATTTTGCTGGTAAACTTGTATACGCGCCGAAGATCCTGTGCCCCAATCCCCGCCTTTTTGTGGACGAGGCCGGAGACGGAGCCACTGCTAGGTGTGGACGTTTGTCGTTTATTTTTCGTCTTCTTTCGCTTTCTTGTCAATGTTCTGGGTTCGAGGGTTTTGGGCCATCAAACGTGTTGGGCGGATAGAAGCAACCTGCCTGGGCGATGGGCGACAAGCAAGTCTACTGAACATTCTCTCGCGTTTGTCGTGACGCTGGTAACCGAACACTTTGCCCCTCCGTCTCAGCGGAAACTCTGGCACAGGGTAAGGGCTGGTCGGTGGTCAGCCCCGAAGAACCCCGGCTGACCCGCGGGGACCAGGCTGGGGGAAAAAACGGATGGTACAGGGAAAGACAGTAGAGAGAAGTGTCCCCTGTTGCTCCAGTAGATCCAGTCCCCCAGCCTTCTCGGCCCGGCGGGACTGCCAGGGCCCTCACAGTGCTCTGTGCCGCAGCATCGACAAGGCACACCAGTTTGATGTCCGCTCGAGCCATTCGAGAAGGTCCGGACGTTGATGCCACCACGAAAGTCGCTAAGAGCTTTGGGGTTAGAATGCAAAGAATCTGTAGCGACAATCTGCTTTGACAAGAGAGAGTTGAAGTATGGCTAAAGATAAATCACCTGAGGGGGTAATCTCAGGACCGCCCACGTGATAAGCCGTTAAGCATTGAGTTCTTTTAAGTACATGAACCACATGGATTAGCATGCACTTAGTTAAGCAGCGGCTGCCGGCGTATCCCGTGACACCTTTTATATGTACGTTTTAGAAAGACTAGCGTTGGCACTCTTACAGGTTCGTTCCCTCGTAGCTCGCCGGGAACGGGCACTCCAGTGAAACTGGGTATGTTACCGTTTCAGGTAGAACTTCACACAGGTTAAAGGATATAGCAAAGTTTTCCCACCCTCCCCAACCCCCCGGTGACCTCGCCCAAGCTCGTTTCCCCGAGTGGAGGCCGTCAACTCAACATTTCCCACCAACGGGTAGAGAGCTCGTTTCCTCTGTTTCTGCCCGCGGGTCCTGGGTTAGAACTTCCCGCTCTCTCGTCCCGGCGAGGCGAGGGACCAAGCAGGCCCTTCTGCAGGGTCTCCTCGGTCCCCTCGTGACTCGCTACTACTCGAGACGCCACGCCAGAGTTGGACAGATGCATTCCTAATTTCCCAATGCGACAAGAATACTCGACGTAGCTGCTTTGACTCCGAATGGAAGGGAGGAAATATTAGAGAGGTAGAGGGAAAAATACAATACAAACACAATCTGATTTGTTCTTCGCTTACACCACCGTGTGTTGCTTTCTCACTCAGGACTCTTGACCTGTTGTGTTTGTGTGATTTGTCAGACCCGCATGACCTCACGTCCGTTCAACGAGTGGTTCGGTAGTTACAGCACTTGGGATCCCTTCGGTTCTTTGTCTGGCAGTTATTGTCGAGCATTTCCTTCCAAGCTGGCGCTTATGTAAAAAGAATGGGCCGCTGCCGGGGGCTCATTTCGACGGAGGCTGGGGCGGAGTACAACTACACGGCGGGTTCTTTTTTTTTTAGCTGAACGCTTCCGCTCAGCACTAAACCCGGCCGCACCTCCCTTGTCCTTCTTTGTTAGACTTTGCAACTGGCGGCCGCGGCCCCGTCGAGTAATTCCTATACCAATCAGGTGGGTATTCAACAGAAAGATCAAAAAGAAATTGGCGGGCGGCGGAACTGTCACCAAACGCTGCTAGAGGCAGCAGTGCGGGAGCGCGCACATCAAAGAGAAACCCTCGGAGTGGCTGCCCGGTGCTTTGAAGGGGAGGAACACACAAATACAACTACAAATAAATCTCTTTTGTCGAACGCCTACGCTCGGCACGAAACCCAGATTCTGCCTGTCTTCCGTGCTCAGCATGTTTCCTCCTTCGGGGTTTTTGGAACTGGCGGCACTCCTCGACTAAATTTACTTCCTACAAGAGCAGGTGCTTATTCAGAAAGAAGTGGCGGCCGCGCATTGCACTCCCTCCCCGCGATAAGGCAAAAGTTTCTTGGGGTTTTCCTGTATTAGCACTTTTTCGTTGGCTTCGGTTTCTCGTTCATGTGCAACCGTTGTTCCGGAAGTGTTCCCGTCAGGACAGATGTACTATTAAGAACAAAAACCGACCGATCGGGAGCGGGACCCGCTTCTTCACAGCTGGTGGGCGGCACTGCCGTACAGTCGGAACGAGTCTTGGCCAGATCGGGTCAAACGCGTGCAGGAGCTCGTGTTCTTTCGTTTATTTTCTCGCCGTTGGGGTGAGGAGACAGTTGATGAGTACAAATGTGGGGAGTGAAGGGGGGGCTGAGACGGGCTGCTGGACCGGGGATGTGGTAGTGTGGGTCATTTTGCAGACGGGATACCTTCGGGACCTGCCGACTGTATCCCGCCCGCCGGGTCTGTTCAGTCAGCCCGAACTGTTTCGCTTTGGAACGGCCCCGACCCACCGCAGCGGCCACCTTGAAAATGGGCGGCGGATTGACGATCGCACCGGACCAGCAGAAGCGATTTCCCTTGGGTAGCTAGTCGACCGCCGTCGAAGAGGAAACGTCGGCACTCCGCAGGGAACAGCTCAAAAGGGGTGTTTTCTTACTTTTCTTTGCCTTCTTCGAATCCCTGGGGAAGATTTTGGCTGGGTACAAAGAAAGAATGAAGCAAAAAAAAAAAAAAAAAACCGGGTCGTCAACTTCTCGGTAAGCCCGGCGCCGAAAGACACCGGCGGTTGCCTGTCCTTCTTCGTACTGTGGGAACCCCAGACCCCACTGTGTTTTATCAGACAAGTACAGGTACACAAGAAGAACCAAAGGGCACTGAGTAAATGAAAAACAAGAGACGGAAAAAAAGAAAGCGGGTCCGAAAAAGGTGTGGACTCTTGCCCCCGCACCCAGGAAACCGGCGGCACAATACAGGGTGGCACAGTGGACCGGTCGGAATACTGACGGTTGGTCTGTCGCGTTGAAAGGCCAGCTGTTTCCAGCTGTCGGTCATCGCATCGCAAAACGGGTCAGAGATTTCTAAATATTTAATTTGTGTGAGTTTCTGACATTTATTTTTTGGGTGTTTTTGGAGCTGTCGCAGCCCGATGTCAGGAATGCTAAAAAAGGTGGTCGATTTGGCCGGCCCACTGTGCAGGGAGCGGGAACGCGGAGCTATTTTACAACAGGAACACGCGTGCGAAAGGTACCAAAATGGGCGAGGAATGTGGCGTGCTGGTCGGTGGCGAACCAACCTGCGTGCTGGCTGCAAACCTGCTGCCACGGGAGACGAGGGAGAGACGAGTTGCAGTGCAGGGGCCATCTCCCCGGGAAGCTTCCGGTCACCGGTACTCCCCCGCACTGCTACGGCGGGCGGACGTCGTTTCGCAGGCGCGCTGCGGGGCGCGGCTCAGGCACCGTCCTGCTCCCATAAGATGATATCTTCTGCACTGAGAAGCTCAGTTCAGAACGCAAGACTCGTACGTGGGGATCATGTACTTGATGTTGATAAACGCATCTTCACCACCGTGGATTTCGAACAGCTGTGTGGTGTTGATTGGCTGAAGTGAAGCCTTGGATGGTGACCGTTGATCTTGTTGCACTACTTGTTCTTGTGATTGCTCGTCTTCGTGTTCGTGTTCATGGGCAGAGAGTATTTTCAATAATGCGAAGAGGAAAGGTGGTAAGGGTAGAAAGTTTTTTTTTTGTGCCCATGTTATTTTGACCCCCAAAATTTTCCGCGCGCGCGCGCAAAAATAAAACTTTTCGAGAAAAAAAAACTTTACTGCCTGTCACCTGACTTTTCTGCATCCTTGAGAGCTACTTTTCTTACACGCATAGCTACTTTTCTTGCACGCATAACTACTTTTCTTGCACGCATAGCAGTTTTGGTTTCCAGGTGCTTTTGTGGGCAATACAGGTGCATTCGTGGGCAATCCGGTGTCTTCGTGGGCAATTCAGGTGCATTCCTGTGGAAGTCACAGTGCCAAAGAACAGCAAGGGACAAGGTTGACGCGCATGATCTGACACTACTGAGCGAACGGAAGAATGATTCGAATGGCAGGACCAGCTCATTCGTTGCAGGATGCGGAGCAGGAGTCGGAGACCGCCAGTGCCATGGAAACTTGGGATGCTGACGTGCAGCGTACACTGTGTGAGCCGACTGTGCTGTTGTACACGACAGGAACTTGGCCAGTAGCTGGTGTGTGGCACGCCATCTTTCTTGGCCTTCGGCGTCTCCCACACCCTGTGCGTAGCTCTCTCGGACGCAGAAAAGTCAGGTGATGCGGCAGTAAAGCAATCTTCTTACCTCGAGACGTCGTTTTCTTGCACTCGGTTTTCCAGATTGCCACTCGAGCCCTGCGGGCTCTCGTGGCAACCTGGAAAACCTCGTGCAAGAAAACGACTTTTCTCTCGGTGAATAAATAGCTATTTCTTGGCTAGGAAACCACAACGTCCCCGAAGAGGAGAAACGAAGATTCGGGTCCTCATGAGGACCAGGGGGGCGCCAAAAGAGACAGACAAATCCAAAAAACACCGAATTTCCGCGTTTAGAGGCAGGATTTAACATACTCTGAGTGATTTTTGGCGGACCAAAAAAATCGACAATTTGTCACAAGTCTATCATTCGGACAATGTGACGTTCGTGTGCATGAAGAGACTTTGCGTGTCATTTCGTTGTTGTTTTGCTTTTCTTGTGCTCGACTCTCAACTCACGTCGTGTGTATCGTTCTCCGCTTGTTGAGCCAACACACGGCTTCGTCAAAAAGGTTTGGGCAAGGGAGCTACACAGGTGTGCCTACAAAAGACCATCACGTCGAATGGCGAAGAAAAACCGCAATTTGTGTCATGTCAGTTGGACACGAAACCTTCTGCTTCACCTTTTTCTTAAAACAAAACTACGCATTTCTTTTGAACGGACCCCTTACCGCCACCATGCTAGCAGTCTGATGCTCGAATGGGAAAACTTGACTTTTCTTTGAACCAACTACCCTGAAGGCTGTGTAAAGTTCTCGTATCGAGTGTTCCGGCTACCGGAGGCAGCAGAAGACGAGCAGCAACCGACGCGAGCGAGCGAAGAAGCGGCGAACGAACTCTGCGTCGAACCCGACAACAAACGGCGTAGAGGAGCGCCCATCGAAGCGCGGTCATCGCCCAAGCGCCGTGAAGAAGCAAAAATCGACGCGCAACCGATGAACCTGGACGAGCAGTCGAAGGAGACGCGAGGCACCAAACGCGCGCCTGAGCGCGACGATCAAGACAAAAGCAAGCATCACGTGCGAAGAGATAACTAGGTCTCTGGAACGTGGAACGGCCTATTGGCAACTTCTAAAGCAAGGCCCCAACAGCCGGTGAGACTCCGATGTTTCACCTACCATAGGTTCCAGAACGTTGCCAAGCTGACCTGCACACAGTCAATCCGTTGTCGCAAGCAGCTTCTGCACGCACATCCTGGAATGTGCGACCAGTGCGTTAACAAACCAAACCTAGAAAAAAGTGCATGCACACCGAAAGTTAGAAAAAAAAGCCCTGTATGAAAGTTGGAAAAAAAGTCGCGGTTTCAAAAACCCAGGACCGGGGGTCCCGAGTTACATACACCCCTGCACTTTCCTGTTGAAAAGTTTTTTTTTCCAAAAGTTTTTTTTTAGAGTTAAAGTTCGCGGAGGTTTGGAAAATTTTGCGCGCGCGCGAACATGGGCACAAAAAAAAAAAACTTTCTACCCTAAGCGGTTTTTTGGTGCACCGATGGCCTGTTTCCTGATGAGAAGCGCCGGCGCGCTCAGACACAAACACACCTGCAGGGTTTCTTCGATGAGGTCGCCCAGGTTGCAGCGCTTCCGCTGAGAGTAGTCGATCTCGTCGCCGGTGTTCTTGTTCCTGTTCTTGAAAAGGCTGAAGACGGGGAGGATCTGTCGGTAGAACGGCACCAGGGCTTCGCCGATCAACTCGCCGGAGACTACCAAGGCCTGCAGGACCTTGAGCATGGTGCAGATGATTTCGGGGTCACGAGTGTTCAGCGCGGTTTTGATAGGAATGATGAGCTGGGGAATGGTGGGCAGCACCTTGGTGCCACCCTTCTCCAGCAGGTCGAGCGAGCCCTGCACGGCCAGGAACCGGTAGGGCTCGTCGACTTCCCGCAGCCCGTCGAAGAAGATCGGGAGGTAGTGGTGGTAGTCCAACTTCTCGATGTCCACCTTCCAGTCGAGTTTGTTGCCGGTGGTGGTCTTGCTGTTGGGCGCCCAGTCGCTTTTCCAGTCGATGGCGTTGCCGTGTCCCTTGTGCTGCATCGCGATGGGCAGGTCTCCCCGGTCGTAGAAGCGCCGGAACTCGGTGGGTGGGATCGACCGCTTCTTGAACGCGCCCGCGATCGGCGCCCGCGGCTTCACCGCCTCCTTCCCGCGGTTCAGCGAGCTGCAGTTGCCGCCGTTCCCGGTGCCCTTCGGCTGGTACGCCTGCCCGATCTGCGTCGGCGACATGTACGTGGCCGGCGACAGCGTCTTCCCGCTGCCCGACTTCTTCCACTCCTTCGGGAAATTCCCGAACGGGCTCTCCGCCGCCGGCGGCAGGTACTTCCGCTTCGACGGGTCCTTCCTGGTGCCCCGCAGGTCCGGCGCGATAACTTGCGTCATTGTTCCGGCGACGGTCCCTTCTTCTCCCGTATCCCTGCTCCCTCCGGAGAACTACTGAAAGAAAATGCTTTTCGCACTTTCTTCTCGCGTTCTTCCTGTTTTCCTTTCCCTTGCTGTGCTGTTTCCTGTTGGAGAAGGTTGCCTCAGTCAGTGGTCAGGTGCAAAGTAGTTGTGTGTGAAGGTTTGGCTGATACGTGCCAGCTTGTTGTGCACGAGAAGGGCAGCCGAGAACTGGTTCAAACCCAGGGCATTAGTTTACGCGCATGCAGGTCCAGGCCGTCGGTCTAAATCTGCAAACCGGGGTCGGTCGTGGAAAAAATATTCTTCAAAAAACGGTGTTCACAGCAAAGATAGGGGAGGATCATGTATAATTGGCTGCAAATGCTGAGCCTCGTCTGTGCCATGTTCGGAGATCTTTGCTGCTGTAACTCCGGAAGCCAGAATAAGCATCTGAACACTGGAGACTGGCTTTGCTGCAGTTCAATTGGATTCAAATCAGGTCGGCAGGTTGCAGCTACCATTGTGCCTCATTGCCAGGCCCGGGCCAAGGGTCCTAATCGATTGAAGGGTGAGCTGTGATGACAGTTCCCGGCTAAGAGTGGTCCACGCTTGATAACACTGTTCAAACCTGCGACAAAAACAAACTACTTCAGCATAAGTGCCCGGCACGATCCTCTCCATCGTCTTACTCAATAACCCATAAAACACTCGCAAAGCGCCGAAATGTCTCAGCCATCATCGGGGTCACTCGTAAACAAAAGGAAACAGGAATGGCTGGGAACGTGGTGTGCGGGTAATCTTTTACCCGCAGCTCGCCAGTCCGCGAAGGTCGAGAGGCTATATCGTTGGCGCATCGCTCGCTCCAAGGAGTTCGCAGGCAACCCTCAACAACGACGTGTTGCTAGAGCTAGTAGTTGTCAGCATCAGCGCCAAACCTTGTTCGTATCGCGCCGGGACATAATTGCATCAATTTGCGACACGCGGTGGCATGGCACGAGCCACTTTGATGGATACGATTGTACCAATTTGCGACAGGTTCGAGCTAGATCGGTGTCACCTATGTGCATGTGCACACGGTGCCAAAGCATCCTATCAATCAGTCCTCGTCATCTTCGTCCTCTTCCTCTTCTTCATCGTCCCCTTCGGCAAGCGAGACCGCAAGCAGTTCATTGAGAAGGTCAAGCGCAAATCCCGGCAAGAAGGAATGAACTTCTTTAGAAGGACCGAATACTGCACTGAAGAAGCCCGTCTGCGCTTGTTTTTGTTTGAAATTGCCGGATACATCCGTGACCTTCAAATCGTTCTCCGCAGCCGACACGTTGAAGTCTACGAACACCTCTCGGTTCGGAACCTTTCCTTTCATCAGAAGCTCAATTCGCACGTTGACCTTGTCGGCACCTTTGCTCAGCTTGACGTCAACCTGGGTGTGGGGGTTTGCCGGATTTTTGGAGTTAAAGTGGAGATGTTGTGTGTAGAACACGTTTTGTTGCAGAGGAAGGCGTGGGTGTTTTCAGCTCTGGTTGCATTAAGTCGTCGGCTGTCTGCTTCTTTCTAGCATCGAAAAGCCTAGACAAGGGTTTTGACGGTCGCGGACTCGATCTCTGCATTCTGGCCATCAGAAGACGTTGAACCCCCTCCTTTGTAGCACGTTGGCTTCTTGTTTAATGCACGTGTGCCGCAAGTGTTCTCTTCACTACAAAGTCGCTTTTGTTTGTTGCGTCGGGGTAAATGTGTAGGTGGCGAACACTTCATTTTTAAAACGGTTGTTCAGACTTGTTCTCGTAGGGAAAACTGGTTCACGTCCGAGCATACCTTCTTAATTGAGCCGACCAGCTCCTCCTCTTCTTCGATAAACCCTATGGGCAAATTCTGAGCTGCTTTTAAAAACATTTGCGCGAACACGTTCGGAATTTTCATGATAGTGGCATCACGTTCCGATTGCAGTGGTCGCAACTTTTCCCCTGCATCCGCGAGGACTACGAAGTCTGAGTAAGCCCTTGCAGCAGAAAGAGGCCCCGAGCTGTGTGTGTGTGTGTTGGAATTCAATCGCGGGTAACCCCTGAAGCGGAGTATAGCCCAAGTCGTCAGCATCCTCACGTCACAGCTGATGGTCCTGCCGGCTGCTCGTGGTGGCCACGCGCTGATCTAAAGTGCAGCCTTGTTTGGTCAAGGCTCCCTGCTTCATGTCCCTTGTGCTGCAGGTTGCAACACGTATCTGGGGGCAATCGCCTCTTTTTACACGCGGTGCAGCGGGGTGCAACATGCTTCGTGCATCTTGCCGTCGCATTCTTCGCTCGCCCTGCAGTTGGTCGGGATTGCTGGCTGCTTGCGCCCTTCTCCTGCTCTCTTCCCTTCCACTCCGCTTCCTTCTCCCATGTTGTACTGTAAAAGAGTTCTGGGTGCCTGCTCGCTGCCCATGCCTCGTGTGCCTTCACAAACGGGTTCGCGAGTGTCGTCGTAGCTATGCCAGGGCGCGGCTGGCTCATTGCCCGCAGCACCGTTTCGGTTTGCGCGGCGAGTTCGGCTCGGCACGAGAGGCCTAGCATCACCCCTCCGCCTAGCGCTGTGACGCTGGTGACATTGGAGACATGCCCACAATGCCACGCCACGCCACAGATCCGTGCTACCGCGCTGGTGACCGCTCGGAAAGATTGGCCTTTCGCCAGTGCACTGCTCTTAAACTCGTCGTACTGCGCCCGTATCACTCCTACCTGCGCACCCGTCCCTGCTTGTGCCATGTCCATGGCTGCGTTACTTAACGCGTCCGCATCAACGTTCTTCTTCCGCGGTACGTGTTCCAAGCTGAACTCAAACCGCGGCGACAGGTCGACCATGCTGGCTTTCGCCTGTAGAAAATACGGTCGCAGGTTGGGTTTGCATATAGCCGTCCCGTTTACCGGACCTATCACAACTTGTGAGTCGCCCCTGATCTTTACCGGCCCTCCCACATCGCGTGGTTGCTCCCCGAGCAGTCGTATCCCCGCTATCAGGCCGTTGTATTCGGCCACGTTGTTGGTTGTTCGACCCAAGGGGACCGTTGCTTCCGCCAGTTTTATTCCATCCTTGTACAAAACTGCTCCGGCCCCCGCTACCGCCAGAGCGGTCCCGTTCTGCCTTGAGCCGCCATCGAAATACACGCAAAGGCCCGCAGTGGTTTCTCTGAGGGGAAGAACTGCTCGGGCCGTTGTCGCCTTGGCTGCCGAGGCTGTCGGTGGTTGGATGCGGCGATTCGCCACTTCCGGCAGTCGTACGCCCGTCGTGACTTCGAAGTCAATGGCCAACTCCACGAATGTCACTGTGTGTTCCGATTCGACGTGCGCCCATCGGAGCCTGTTCAGCCACCAGTGCATGGCGTTCCACAATTCGCCGCCGTGCTTCCACTGCTGCGTGATTGTACCGGCATCAATCGTTGGGATGCAGACCCGTCTTGGGCTCAATGTTCTCCACCCCCACGGGTATTGGACCAGACGATGGTGGCGACTTGTCTCCTGCTCTCTCTCATCCCGTATTTGTCTTGCACGCAGTACAGCCAGGAAGTAACGCTGCAGCCCGCTCACGAATTGACATGCTTCGCCATGGTCGAGTGGAACTGGTTGCTGGGCGGGGTCCGTGTCGTGTTTGAACAATGGTGCGACTCCGCAAATGCTAAGGCAGTTAGGCCATGTCGTCCTGTCTACGGAGCCCATGCCGTGCTCCTCCCGTACATTCCCCCAAGCCTCACACTCCCACCACAAGTGCGCCACAGTTTCCCTCTCGTCATTGTTGCAATACGGGCAAGTCGCATTTTGCCCCGTCCTGCCTGTCGTTGCCACGGCTCCTGCTAGTATGGACCGTAACATTCCCTGCTGGTATCCCGTTACACCACTATCGGCTGTTTCGAGGAGATGTCGTGTTACGCTCCCATCCACCCCGTGCTCACACCCTCTCAGGTCTTCCCTTCTGTTGCACATGTTTCTCATCTGTCGGCGCCGTAGCGCCTGGCGTAAGTCGTGCAGCATGATCGCCGTCTGCTTCTCGCTTGCATTGCTCGCGTGGAACACGACCTGCTGTCCTATCTCACTGGTGTACCCGATGACCTCGGGGGTCGTCCACACCCACTCCGCCTGGCTTAGAGAATCCTGCATTAACCTGTGTGGAGACCCAGCCGGTAGCGTCTCTCTGCGCGTCCAAGCCACTTCCGCCAGCGCTCTGATGTGCCGCCACTTCTGCATTTGTCGCACCCAAGTCCGGATTCGTATGTACGCCGGGGCAGTAACTGGGTCCAGCCGGTGCCCGTGGTGGAGCACCTGCATCACCATTTCAACAGCGCGTCGGCTAGGACCAGTCCATAGGGCCGACATGATGGCCTGGCGCATAGTGTTGGACGTTCTGTTGTCTAACTGCATGACGGATATGCCATAGTACATTCTGGCACACGCGGTCATTGACGCCAGCGTTTCACGTGCCGTCGCTGGAACTGGGATCTTCTTAACTCGTTGTAAGTTTGCAATTGCTCCTTCTCTGCGCTGTTGAATCCTGCTCGACAGCTGGCGTCCATGTCCCAACGCGTGAACCATGACCCCAAGACAATCGAAGCTATCCGTCCGTTTGTAGAACCGCGGGGGGTCTTGTGAGACGAAAATATTAGCGTCTTCCTGCCAGCTCATGATTTCCACTAATGGCTGGCGCAACGTCGTTCCAAACGAGTGGGATTTCGCAAGGCAAATCCATAAACCTGTCAATTTTTCGAACTGCACCGTCTTGTTCGCGATCGTCTGCAGGTGATTCGCTTCTCTGGCCGTGGCTGTCACGTCATCTACGTACGATCGCGGACAGCCTTCTTGCGCTACGTGCCTCATCCACACGCTAATCAGCAGCCCTATCAGGATCACACTGATGGCGCAGCCCTGCATGATTCCGTTTGTTGGAATAAATCCTACCCCGACCGTCCCGTTCACTTTAAAATGCCGTTGCATTTGTCGGTATGCGGCTTTCAACGCCCGAAGCACCTTTCGGTTAAACCCAAGCCTCTTCGCGAGTCGCAGTGTGATGTCGATGGGTACCGAGTCGAAGCATTTCTTGAAATCGAACGCGATGCCATGGAGCGGGCGTCCCATGAGATGCGCCTCTTCGATCTCGGCTGCCAGATGCCAGAAAAGGTCTTCCGTACTGTGCCCGGGTCTGCATCCATGTAGTCCCTCTGGAGCTAATTCGTCCATCCAGCTTTGCGCATTCTTAGCCCTGATAGCAGCCCATATCCTGTACAGCACCGGTGCCACTGAGATCGGTCGTTGGGACAATGGATCCCCAGTACTCTTCGGTTTCGGTATCAGCGAGACGAGAGCGTGCATCAGTTCTTCCGGCCATTCTCCGCTTTCTTCCACCTCGTTGAGCACCCGTGCAAACCCTTCCAAAAGCGAGTTCGGTAGCTGTTGCAGCTCGTGGATCCTCCACCCGTGCATCCCGGCCGAGGCTGACTTCTTCATCTTCGCCAGCGCTGCTCTCACATCCCCCACCGTGATCGACTCGCACTCCATTTCGGCCCTGTCCGGCAAGACGGGGCTGTACATTCGCAGGAACCGTCCCCAGCACGGTTCCTCCTGCGTTGCGTATCGTTGAAATATTCCGCCCCACGCCTTCTCGCCCCTCAAGATCTCGTCTATCTCCGCTGCGTTCGCCGTCAGGGTTTTGTCCTCTCGCTGCAGGAAAGTCAACGGTGAGGAGTATCTGTCGGCGATGTAATCGAACACTAAGCCCCTTCCGTGCGCCCAAGCTTCCTGCATCTTATGCGTCCACTGTGTTTTTCTGTGCCGCCTGAGCGCAGTGAACGCTGCCTTTTGGGATCCCTCCAGGTCCGCCAAGGCGCTCTGGAGTGCTTGTAGCTCGGAAAGATCGGCTGTCATCACGATGTTGGCAACTGCCTCCGGGATGTAACCTCGTCCTACTCTCTTTCGTGCGGCATCTCTCGCGTTCTCTTCTCGCCTCGTTAGCGGATACGGTATGCCAGCACTCAGACGCTCCCGGCCTGCTTGCACCAACGTCCGCAGGTGCCCCAACAGCTCGTCTCGTGCACGTGTTTGCTTGGTGGAGGCACCCCTTGTTGACGAGTGTTGGAACTTACTAGCAAGCCGTGAGTCGCTGACAGCTTGGTTCCCACGTCCTGTGTACGCCCTAGACGGCAATGCGAGCTCGTGCCTGTGCAACATGAGAAGGTAGCCCTCTGCTTGTTGCGATAGCTCCTTCAAACTCATCGCTCCCGTTAGAGCCTCTTGTGCTTCCCTGGCGAACACTTCTAAGCCACTCTTTTCTTCCTGGTTTAGCTTGGGGTACGCCCGAGGAAATGCGGCCGGGAGTATTGCACGCCTGTGACGCTCTCGGAATGCCTGCTGGCGTATCGTTACGTACATCGGTGCATGCGTGTAGAATTCGCTGTCTTTCCTCTCTACTGTGAAGACTTTGCTGATGGCAGGTGCCGCACATGCATTCGCGAGGCACAAGTCTATCCTGCTCCCTCCTGTCGTATTCGGCGCCCAACATGTGCACGGTGGTTCTTCGCCTTGGCCTACCGCGTAAGCGGCTGCCGCATCTGCCCACCTTCCCGACCGGCACGCTGCAGCTAGAACTGAACTGGTCTCTGTTGTGCAGTTGTAGTCTCCTACTACCAGAGTCGGCACCTGTCCCAGACCTGCCGCTACGCCCAGCACCTCTGATACCAGCTGTTCCCTTTCCCTTTGCACCTGCACGCTATTTCCACTCTGCCCGTACAACGAGAATATGTGTAGTGCCGTTCTGCCGTCCCCCAGGGCTACGGCGACGTGCACAACGCGAGTCGATGCCACCACTCTCTTCTCAGACTCTTCTACCGCCGCTACCCGCTGTGCTGCGAGGTGCTGCCGGGTCATCACTGCCACTCCACCCGGTCTCCTTTGCCACCTCCCGTCTCTACCTTCCACCATCGTCACGTCGTCGCCCCAGTGTACGTTCCATCCGTACGCCGCGAGAAAAGAGCTCATATAGGCTTTTTCCACCTTTGTAACGCGGGTCTCTTGCAGAACTACTATATCTGCTTTGAGCAGGGCCACCACCAACAGTTTCTCCGTGTCCAAGGACGTCACGTTTATGGTGACGATAATCAGGTCGTCGTCCTGCGAGCGCGATGTTTCTTCTGCTTTCGCCTCGGCGACGCGACGCCCCTGGATGCGTGCTGGTGGGGCCGCGCTGACGGGTATCTTTACTGCCCTGCCGTTCGATTCGGACCGCCGGGCTCGTCCTTGCCCGATGAACAGGTCATTAAGCGGCAATGTGTTTTGCTCAGCCTGCTCTAGCTTCCGCAGGCTGGCGTGTGGGAGCTGAACGCTGTCGTAGTGCTGCGGGAGGTACGTGACTACGACGGTTCTTTCCGCTCCTTCCGTGGTCCACCGTTGGATGACACCGCGCCGTTCTGCGTTGATGACCCATATGCTGCACCGTAGCACTTCGGCCGCCGCACACAACGTCACCTCATCGCCATATGTGCCGTTGAGCCTCATCCTGGCTATGTATGGGGCTAGCTCCTCCCCGACCATCGCTTCCCAGTACCTGGCGGTATTTGTCTCGATGTTTGCCACCACCCTTTCCCTCAACGAACCGGCATCAATATTCCCGTAGCCTTCTGCGATTGCGGAGAACTGACAGTTTCCATCCCCTGGTACGTGTGTGATTCTCGCACACATGCTGCGCGCCGTCTGCTCCAACCACTCGTGGTTGCGAGGGTACTGTCCTCCACCGTCTTCTCTTCCTCCCCCAACCATGCGTTGTTGCTTGCTAGCGAAGTCTGTGGCCACAGCTGGTCTCCCGGAGGTGAGTCATACCCGCGGTTTCATGTAGTCGGTAATTTTCTTTCCTGCTGGCCTCTTTGCCTGGGAGAGTGGCTCCTGAGACTTCGATGTCGAGGTCGAGCGCGTAACCGCCCTCCTCCTTTTCCCTCCAACCGACGCAGCCGCTGCATGGGGAGGAGATGCTTCCCGCTTCTCTCTTTCCTCGGACCGCTTGTTCGACGCCTGGACCTGCTCCTGCAGACTCCCCAACAGGGTGGTGAGCTCCTCCACTTTTCTCGACAGTAGCTTGTTCTGCTCGACCACCTCTCGCGTCGCCCCTCGTTCTTCCTCTGCTGCCTTGGCTGCTCTCTCGAGCTTTGCATTGAGCCGCTGGTTCTCTCCCCGGAGTTGTTCCAGTTGATGTTCTACTTCCTCCCCTTCTTGCGGCTTCTTCTGCTTACCCCGCTTACCTTCTGCGTTCCCTTTTTTCCCCGAGGCAGCGGCTTGCGCGTACGTTTCACTTATCGGCGACGATGCGTCCTTTAGACCCTTGTCGCCCTTGGCGCCTTTCCCGTTCTGGACTCCAGCGGCTGCCGGCTGCTGTTCAATTGGAACGACTCCTGACGCGGCCTCCTTTTCACGCCCGGCGTTGCTCCATTCCTTCTCCGCCTGCTTCATTCCATAATGCTGGACGAACTCCTTCCAGGTGTACGACTCGTCCTCCCTGGCTGTTCCGCGCTCGCCAGGGTCTTTCCTTCTCTCCTGCGCGATGGCCTGTACCCAACGCTGGTCCGTCTCCGTTCTGTACCTTGTCGTGGATACGAGGATTCGGGCCTTTGCGCCTTCGACTCCAAACTCCCATGTAGGTGGGTCCTGACCCCTCACGACCGCAAGAATCCCCCCTCGCTTCGGTATGGCCCTGATGATCGTGGCGTCGGCCCACCCCGCGGTCCGCAGAAACAATTCTGCCTGTCCGGCCGTTGTCCCCCTGTCGAAGCCGGACACGTCATACAACCTACCCTGCTGTTTGGGGACCGCCGCCCCCGCTGCTTCCTTTCGGGCGCGGTCCTCGTCCTCTGTCTTTACCCGAAGCCCGAGACCTTTCTTGTTGACCGCAAGCCTGATCACGAGGCCCGGCCTGTCACGTGCGAATGCCTGCGCCTCTTCCAACTTCGTGCCGGTGGACAACCACACGACTGGCCCTTCGTCTCCTTTCGGGGCTGCAAAGACGCCGTTACGCCCGGAGGCCTTCGCGAGAGCTGCCGCCCCTTCTTCCGTCGTGCGCACAAGGGCACCGAAAAAACGCGTCGGGTCATCGAAGCGGCCCCGTGTCTCCACTCCGGTGATGGAGATGCTGCCAGCTCCCGTCTCCGCGGCATGCTTCCTGAGATATCCCCTCAGGTCTCTTGCAGCCTCCTCCCACTGCGCGTTGGTGGTCTGGCTCTTCGGAATTCGAACCGAGACCTTCCTCTCTTCGCAAACCGGCATCGGCACGGACCTTAAGACCCGCCTCTGCCGGACGTTTTCGTCGCCCAACTGAACGACCCAAGCCGCGACGGCCTCGATTTGTCGTCCTCTCGTGACGACCACGGTTGTTTCTTCCGCTGTCTTCCTGTCCAGGCCTGGGGCTGCTCCCAACACAACTATCGCGCGCGACCCCTTCTTCTTCTTCTTCCCTTCGCCAGCTATTGCGGCGATGGCCCGTCTGACGTCGGCTATCGCTACCCCTTCCTCTTCTCCCTCGATCAGCTCGTTGACGTCGAGGATCGGAGTCGACCAGTCTTCAGCCCGCAGTTTAGCTGGGGCTGTTTTCTTGTTGCCGCTAGCCGGCACCCATTGCCAGGGTGCCTCGGTGCTGGTCTGCGTCGGCCGTGTCTCATTTGAGTGGACACGTTGCCCAGGACCACCGCTTGGAGGTGCAGACATGTATTTGATGATGATTTTGTGATCGGTTCAAACTTTTTCTCCCAGTCCCTGTGTGTGTGTGTGTGTGTTGGAATTATTTCGGGTAACCCCTGAAGTGGAGTATAGCCCACTGTGTGTGTGTGGGTGTGTGTGTGTGTGTGTGTGTGATCTCAGTAATGGGTGTGTGTGTGTGGAGTCTAGTGTGTGTGTGTGTGTGTGTGTGTGTGTGTGTGTGTGTGTGTGTGTGTGTGTGTGTGTGTGTGTGTGTGTGTTGTGTGTGTGTGTGTGTGTGTGTGTGTGTGTGTGTGTGTTGTGTGTGTGTGTGTGTGTGTGTGTGTGTGTGTGTGTGTGTTGTGTGTGTGTGTGTGTGTGTGTGTGTGTGTGTGTGTGTGTGTGTGTGTGGTGTGTGTGTGTGTGTGTGTGTGTGTGTGTGTGTGTGTGTGTGTGTGTGTGTGTGTGTGTGTGTGTGTGTGTGTGTGTGTGTGTGTTGTGTGTGTGTGTGTGTGTGTTGTGTGTGTGTGGTGTGTGTGTGTGTGTGTGTGTGTGTGTGTTGTGTGTGTGTGTGTGTGTGTGTGTGCAATTTAGTTATCGAGACTGGCGAGAACCCGTGCACTTCCGACGCCTTGGCGTTGGCGTTCGTACTTGCAAACTGCGGGCAGTGATCGTGACACGCAGGGTGTGTTACCTGTTTAGCACTGCAGTTCATAGAGAGTTAAAGCATGGAGAGAAACGTAGAGGGGTGCATACTTGGCTTGCAGGAGCCCTTTCCTTCGACTACGCTCTGTCGCCGTAAGTGTCATTTTCCTTCCTGATGTTAGTAATTCCACCTGAATTATTCTTGATTGACTCACTTACTTGTTGCAGAAGAGTGCAAGCGGTACACGCACTTGCGCTGTATGGTCGATACGGGATGCCCAAGCGGTGATCGTGAAACCGTCTAGCTTCTAATTTATAGGCCAATAAAAAGCGCGGTTTATAATTTAGCGGCCGCTAATTTATAAAACGTTAATTATTATTGTCGGCGCCACTCTTCGTGAACTAATTAATTAAACCCCCCCCTCGCATAATGTTAAATAGCTCGTATTATTAAATAGCGCATTTTTGGCGTTGCCGCCCGTCAGGGTTGGCGTCGTACTACTGGTGCATGGTCGTCGGCGCGCCCGCCTGTGTCATCGTTTCTGAATAGCCCTTTCGGCCGTCTCGAGGGCCACGATGGAACCGGCATCCGATCCTGCACATTGGACACCGAGCTCTCCCAGTTGTTAATCCATCTCAGCCTCGTTCGGCAGCTCAGTAGGCGGTGCACCAGCCATTTTCTTTTTGTTGCCTGGTGACATAATGTGTTTTGTTGTTGGTGAGTCTGTTCAGGGCATTAGCTTGGTCTCCGCCCTTCTTCAGATTTGGACCTGTATCGGCTTTTCCGTCTTCACTGTTCAGCGATTTCTGCACTTTTGGGGCCCACCGGTCAGTGTCACATGCTCCTTCTCTTCGGCCTCAAACTATGGTGCATATGGGTGTTCCTCAATGTGCGCGTATTATTAATATACTCGTACTATTAAATAAGCTCGTATTATTAAATATAGACCAACCACGCTCGTATTATTAAATATGCTCGTATTATTAAATATGCTCGTATTATTAAATATTATATGAGCCAATTCACCTAGCCCCCCTGAAAGTGACTTTAGCTCGATTACGCGTCGATTACACTTGATTACTGGGGCGGTTCTACCGGCGGCGACATACGGCTCGGAGTTCGCGCTTCCGACGGTGCGGGGGCTGGGGAAGTTCACCGCAGCATTGCTCAGAGGCGTCTGGGACCCGGTGAGGCTGCATCGGGCACAGGAGGCCGTGTTGGGCATTCTAAACAAGGCCCACATGCTCGACCCCTACACAGTGCTGCCATATCGGTCGCTCGGCATGATCGCAGAAGTGTGCCGAAAGAGGCCGGTATGGAGGGCCCGCGTCGCAACAGTTCGAAGGGCGTATGGCAGCAGAATCCGCGCATGGGGACCGATCGGTATTGCGGCCGAGCATGCAAAGAAGCTCGGTATACGATGGACAGAAGATCTCGACGACGCCGAGGACGAGGCAGGGAATGTGCTGAGGCTGGTGCGACAGAGTAAGGGGGAGCGAGGGCACACCCTGAGAAAGGCGATTCACGGCTGGCGACTAGGGGAGCTCGAGAAGAGGCGCACAAACTTCGGAGGGGTACGGGCGGGTGTCGACTACACCGCGACGAATGCCTACGGGCTGAAGGCGTCGACAACGCTGACGGCCGCGCGGGACGTTGCCGAGGTCGTAGCAGGGTCGGTGATGACGGAATCACATGCTGCCAAGCTGTGGGGAGGTGACGGGCTGTGCAGACGCTGTGACGAGGCGACGGAAGAAACTCTGGGCCACATTTGGTGGCAGTGCCGGGCGTATGAACGAATCCGAATGCAACAGCAGTATGCCGAAATTGTTGACGCAGATCGCTCGACTTGGCCTCCGTGCCTGCAAGAACACGGGATTCTGCCGAAGGGAAGTCGGATCAACATCGAAGTGCTGCACACATTCATGGCGGAAGTCATGCAAGAGAGACGACGGCTGGAGAGAGAAGGAAGAGACCGGGCAGTCGGCCACCCCTGGAGACAACTGCACCCTGACGACTGCCCCCCGCGCCGGCTGAATTTCGAAGCGATCGCTGGACCGGGGACCTTCACGGCGGTAGCAGGAGAGAGGTGGTTCCGGGCGCTGCAGTATTGGCTGGATGGGATGTGCTGGTCGGTAGCGGGTGACGTCTCGACGGCAGAGCTCGCAGTAGACTTCGAAGTGTACACCGGGCTCGATCTACCGGGCAGTTTAGTGGCGACGACAGGTGGGACGCCGCTGTGTATCCGTGCGAGAATGTTGGCGCGGATGCTGAAAACGATCGGGGAAGCGCTTGAGCGGAAAGGGGTGGGGCCGCTTCTGCCGGGTAGAAAGCTGGAGAAGATAGGTTCATTGAGAACGGTAGGGGCCCCCCCATGCCTCACGGGCTACGAGATGAGGCCAATTTTCCGCGGTGGCGAGGAGACGATGGGAATCTTGGAGACGCAGCTGAAGGCGAGCCGGCATGCGTTCACCGGCGAGGCGTGGGGGATGGACCTTTTCCCGACGTACGGAAGAGAAAGGGCGGAGCGTGCGGCGAGATGGGCGGCCTTCGATGACGCTACGGAGAAGAGGAAAGGGAAGAAGTCGGCTGTCGTCGGAGGGGATCCGTGGCTCGTGCCGGAAGGGATTCCCCGACACGAAAAGTGGGGTGAGCGGGTGTGCCCCGGGCACCAAAAGGTGAAGTGCGACGTGTGAAAGCGCCGGGGCAAGTCGGTGGCGTGGTGCTGCCAGGCCCATCACAGGGAGGGTGATGGCCTAGCCGTAAAAATGTGTGCGAGGCCCTAGGTAGGGTAACACCTGTACAATGACTTTGATACAGCACCCACCCACCAAAGGAACTGAACAAAATCTTAAAATGCGCGACTCGGGAATGCGTTTTGTCGAAACATCGGTTGAAGAATTCGCGAGGCAAGACGCGTATACGAAGTACAATAAGTCATCGGGCACCATGAAGAGACGCTTCAAAGTGACGAGAGCCTTTCTGGAGAAGGTCGCAGGAGCTGACCCGATCGGGTTCGTTGTATCTCTGTGTACAGAGACTGAGAAGGCCCGAATCTGGCGTGAGTTATCCGGTTCATTTCCTGAAACGTTCAACAGCATCACGCACGAGCTGACACGGCGCAAGATCGTGCAGGGTTTGGGATGGGTGAGGCAGCGGTACGCGGTAGTGGGCATGAAAGTTGGGGACAAGCTGTGGGCCAACAGACAGAACGGGGAAGAGGTGGCAAGAGGCGGGCGACCAACAAAGGTGACCCCGGAAATGAGGCAGCAGGCATTCGACGATCACGAGCAGGCATCGACACCAACGTCACGTGTCATCAAAAAGCTTTGCACCGCAGACGAGACGGTTGTCGCACAGAACGTTCTCGTACCCTTCCAGCTGGTGTACGAAGAAAGCGACCTGAATCAAAAGGTGTCGTACACCACGTACCGCCGGCTACGTGGAGCCCAGTTCCAGCACCTTTCTCGACGGACCGATGTGTGTGACACCTGTGCAGAAGGGAACATGATTAACAATCGCCTTCGTGAGTACATTGCCAGTAACAAGAAGTGGCTCACTTCGCAGTACTGGCGATCAGACGCGAGCCCCTTTTTTCTGTTCGGCGCTTTGGACGAACCTACTATTCCCCCCCAAGTCAAGAGCAGTTTAGCAGTTATGTTGCACCAGCTCATGGAAGTCCAGCTTCATCAGGAATCTGCGGCACGACAGAGGGCAGCTTACAATGCTCACCTCAAGAACCCACCACCCGGCTGTGTCGTGGTGACATTCGACTTTAAGCAGAAGGGAAAGTTGCCGATGCTGCCAGAAGAGCCTGGTCAGCTTTTTTACAACCAGGGGGCCTTCTCTCTCCTTGGGTTTGGCTTGCATTGGACAACTGGTGATTCGACCAAACGCCAGCACATTGACATACTGATGCGCACGCACAATCAGTGCTCGTTTGCCGCAGTGCGTGCTCTGGAGCGGGCAAAGGAATTCTTTCCGGAAGACAAAAAGTGTGTTTACTGGTGTGATTCTGGTAGGCATTTCCGAAGCCTCCTCTTCATCAGTCGCCTTCTCGAAGAAAAATCGACGGCTTCGATAAACTTCTTTGAGGGCGGGCACGGCAAGAACGACCGTGACCAGCACTTCGGCTCTGTTAGCCGGGCACTCGACATGGCATCCCGCAAGAACGCCGTGCAAACGTTGAACGATGTCAAAGGAGTGATAGAAAGGATTGCTTGCACAGCGGCAGTTCAAGTTCGTATCCGTTCACAAACCGCCACTTTCAACGTCAGAAAGATAGGGAACGTCATGGTCATCGGGTCATATGAGAAAGACAGCCTTGGCAATGTGACAGTTCATGACTTCAGTGGTGAACCGGGGTGCAAACTTCGAGCGAAAACCCGCCCTGTGGCCTTCACGTTCACGCCAAAGGTCTCGGACAAGCTGCCGCTGTGCAACTCAGATAGTGAGTGTGACGTACTGAGTAGCAGGAGTGAGTGCTCGTCATCTAGCTCAAGCGAAGGTCTGAAAGGAAGGCTCCATAAAAAGCGGCTCAAGAAGAAACAGGTTTTCGACGAGCTGGCTGCGAAAGACCAAAAAGAGGCTAAGAGAGCAAGAACCACTGGCAGGAAACCTGTAGCAAAGTCAGCAAGTCGCGGCACGAAGCGGTAGCCAACTCGATGGTATTCCGCTGCTCTTTTCCTTCCTTCATCAGAATCAATCAAGGGACATCGAAATCCAGAAAAACAGCGTTTTGTGCTCAAAAGAAGGCTCGCCGAGAGCATTTGAGCTCGAAATCGGCTCGCAAACATGGTTTTTGGGGGGGTGTGGGTCCTATACTCCCGCGTATGACGCTCCTGCGGTGGATTGCTCGACAGACACCGCGTGTTCGCCTTGCTGCTATGGTGGCAGGAAATCCGCCAGCAGATGGGGAGAAACGCAGTGCCTCACGTCACAGCAGTTCATCCTCGTCTGGTTCACCACGCCGAAGTCAAGCCGAGCCGACCCGTACCGAGCATCTCGACTTGTTGTAATTGTTGGACCGCTGACGGAGTTTATTGCACACCTCTACCAGAAGCTCGCACCGTTCGCCCAGCTCACCGACCTGACAACGGATCGGCTTACCAGGAGCTGGAGGCAAGACCCGGTAATGTCTCCATACAGCGCCCACAGTATCAAGCGCGGGGCAATCACCTATCTGCTCTTTCTCCTCGGACAGGGCGCACCCATTCAGCCCGAGCTAATCTCCCGAGTAGCCAAGCACCAAGCCGAAGTGGGTTTAGCGTCAATGACTATCCGCTATGCAGGCGATATGATAGCCTTGGCACGGGCCCTTCGGACTCAGGATGTTACTCGATTCCTGTAGGGCATGGAGTTACCAGCTTTTATTCTGGAAACTCACGAGATCGCCTGCCTTGTGTAGCACGGGCACATACCATTACGCGTAGCTCACGTCTTCCACAGACAGAATCAGAAATGAAAGCGCCACTGCATGTCACTTCTGTGGAGCCTATGCACATACAACGTCTGCGTGATCGACTTCTCCCCGAAAGAAAGGCTCGTTTCGACGAAGTCTGGAATAAAACATTTTTTCCGACACTACCACAGCTACCACAGTCAGTTCCACACAGTTTTTCGCAAAAGAGTAAGTTTCAAGAGCGTCATGCTGAAGAGTTGGTAAAATGCGGAGTTGCCCAGCCTGCAGAAGGCCCAGGGAAGTTGCAGAATGTTCCCTTTACGGTACTGGAGGAGAAACCCACCGGTTTCAGACAACGGTTCATTCTCTGGACTAAGCAGGCCAACGAAATAGCAGCAAAGGAGGGGTACAAAGCCGATGTGCCTTTAGGGCATATCTCAAACTATTTGCATGCAGCAATTGACCATTGTGGAAGTATGCGTGATTTCCGTACAGGATTTTTTGCGATCGAAATACCGATCACTTCACGGGAGTGTTTCCGTTTTCCAACAGACTCCGGAAGTTGGTATGAGCTCACACGTCTGCCCATGGGACACACGTGCTCACCAGAACTGATGCATACATTGGCCGCCTCAGCAGCAGGTGATCCCGGGTACGTAGTATCATGCAGGGTCAAAATCTTGTGTCATTTTTCGACCTCTCCTCCGGGGAAAAAAACACGTACATTCCGGTGCAATAGGCCCCCACCGATCATAAACCTACTTTTTTGGTGGAAAATCGCCTGTTCCTGACATACTTTTTTTCGTCGTCACACATGTGACGTGTGACGCGTCACGTTTGACGTGTGACGCGTCACGTTTGATGCTTGACGCGTCACGTTTGATGTGTGACGCGTCATGTTTGACGCGTGACGCATCACGTTTGACGCGTGACGCGTCACGTTTGACGCGTGACGCGTCACGTTTGACGCGTGACGCGTCACGTTTGACGCGTGACGCGTCACGTGTGACGGTGTGACGCGTCACGTGTGACAGTGTGACGCGTCACGTGTGACGCGTGACGCGTCATGGTTGACTGTGTGACGCGTCACGTGTGACGCGTGACGCGTCACGGTTGACGGTGTGACGTGTCACGTGTGACGCGTGACACGTGACGCGTGACGCGTGACGCGTCACGTGTGACACTGCCTCTCATGCATGTTTGATGCTAGCGTCAAGTCTTCTTCGAAGAGCGTGTAAAATAGAAAAGGGAAAAGGGGATAACATGCAGGGTCAAAACCTTGTGTCTTTTTGGAAATGGCAAAAAAAAATTTCTGGAAAAAAATTGGGTTTTTTGAATTTTAAAATTTTGGAACAAACTCTGCAGTAATTTTTGATGAAGTTGAGCAAATTTTTTTTTTCCAACTTTTTTTTTTGGGGTCCATCGGCTCCGCGGGAGCGTTCTAAAAAGACACAAGGTTTTGACCCTGCATGATAAGGGAAAAGGGGTCGCGGGGAGTGTGGGGGAGTTGGGGTTTTGAGGGTGCGTGGGAAGGGGGAGTACAAACAGCGGAGAGGGAAACGGCCTGGATGTTTGCCCTGTCCAACCTCTTAGAGAGTGGAAATAGGAGGCATCGCGTACGTCAAATGGTGGAAACAGAAAATGGGATTCCACTAGATGCGCCTTCGGCACTCAAGCAAGCTTGCTAGTATGTGTGTGTGTGTGTGTGTGTGTGTGTGTGTGTGTGTGTGTTGGAATCCCTTCTGTTTCTTCGCTATTCCTGGAGAGTCGATAGCATGCAGGGTCAAAACCTTGTGTCTTTTTGGAAATGGCAAAAAAAAAATTTCCGGAAAAAAATTGGGTTTTTTGAATTTTAAAAGTTTGGAACAAACTCTGCAGTAATTTTTGAGGAAGTTGAGCAAATTTTTTTTTTCCCAGAAATTTTTTTAGGGCTCCATCGGCCCCGCGGGAGCGTTTTAAAAAGACACAAGGTTTTGACCCTGCATGATAGAACGCATGTGGCTCCGTTCTTGGCTGTTCCGCTATCTCCCAGCTGTTTATTGCAGCAGAGCAAAAGGAGAGGCCGGGAAAAAGGTGGGGAACAGATGAATGGGGAAGAACATACCATGCAGGGTCAAAACCTTGTGTCTTTTTAAAACACTCCTGCGGGGCCGATGGAGCCCTAAAAAAATTTTTGGAAAAAAAAAAATTTGCTCAACTTCCTCAAAAATTGCTGCAGAGTTTGTTCCAAACTTTTAAAATTCAAAAAACCCAATTTTTTTCCGGAAATTTTTTTTTTGCCATTTTCAAAAAGACACAAGGTTTTGACCCTGCATGATACAGGTAAAAAGAGGGCCGTCAGAGACGGAACGAAGATGTTGGGTGGGTGGGTAGCATGCAGGGTCAAAACCTTGTGTCTTTTGGAAATGGCAAAAAAAAAAATTCCGGAAAAAAATTGGGGGTTTTGAATTTTAAAAGTTTGGAACAAACTCTTCAGTAACTTTTGAGGAAGTTGAGCAAAATTTTTTTTTCCCAAAAAAATTTTTAGGGCTCCATCAGCCCCGCAGGAGCGTTTTAAAAAGACACAAGGTTTTGACCCTGCATGGTAGGCAGGTCTTCACTTTGGCTCATCTTCACTTTGTCTCCGGATGCAAAGTGAAGATTTTAAGTCGAAAAATCTTCACTTTACAGATCTTCACTTTAGATACGAGAAACCAAGATCTTCACTTTGTATCCAAACTGGATCTTCACTTTGTATCCTGACTGGATCTTCACTTTACTGATCTTCACTTTGGATCATCTTCACTTTGTCTCCAAACAGGATCTTCACTTTAGAGATCTTCACTTTACATCCCGGATACAAAGTGAAGATCCAGTTTGGATACAAAGTGAAGATCCTGTTTGGATACAAAGTGAAGATCCTGTTTGGATACAAAGGAAGATTTTAAGTCGAAAAATCTTCACTTTGTATCCAAACTGGATCTTCACTTTGGAGATCTTCACTTTGTACCCAGGATACAAAGTGAAGATCCTGTTTGGAGACAAAGTGAAGATTTTAAGTCGAAAAATCTTCACTTTGTCTCCTGGGTACAAAGTGAAGATCCTGTTTGGATACAAAGTGAAGATCCAGTTTGGAGACAAAGTGAAGATTTTAAGGCGGCGGTCCCGATAACATGCAGGGTCAAAACCTTGTGTCTTTTTGAAAATGGCCAAAAAAAAAATTTTCGGAAAAAAAATGGGGTTTTTGAATTTTAAAAGTTTGGAACAAACTCTGCAGCAATTTTTGAGGAAGTTGAGCAAATTTTTTTTTTTCCAAAATTTTTTTTAGGGCGCCATCGGCCCTGCAGGAGCGTTTTAAAAAGACACAAGGTTTTGACCCTGCATGATAACGTCGCATGAGACCTTATCGGTACCATGCAGGAGCCCTAAAAATTTTTTTGGAAAAAAAAAATTTGCTCAACTTCCTCAAAAATTACTGCAGAGTTTGTTCCAAACTTTTAAAATTCAAAAAACCCATTTTTTTTTCCGGAAATTTTTTTTGGCCATTTCCAAAAAGACACAAGGTTTTGACCCTGCATGGTACCTCTTTTGCCCATTTCTGGGTTGCGACCTTATCGGTACCTTTTGGGGGTTGCGACCTTATCGGTACCTTTTTGAGGTGCGACCTTATCGGTACCTTTTTGGGGTTGCGACCTTATCGGTACCATGCAGGGTCAAAACCTTGTGTCTTTTTGAAAATGGCAAAAAAAAAAAATTCCGGAAAAAAATTGGGGTTTTTGAATTTTAAAAGTTTGGAACAAACTCTGCAGTAATTTTTGAGGAAGTTGAGCAATTTTTTTTTTTTTTCCAAAATTTTTTTTAGGGCTCCATCGGGAGCCCCGCGGGAGCGTTTTAAAAAGACACAAGGTTTTGACCCTGCATGGTACCTCTTTTGGAGGTTGCGACCTTATCGGTACCATGCAGGGTCAAAACCTTGTGTCTTTTTAAAACGCTCCCGCGGGGCCGATGGAGCCCTAAAAAATTTTTTAGAGAAAAAAAATTTTGCTCAACTTCCTCAAAAATTACTGCAGAGTTTGTTCCAAACTTTTAAAATTCAAAAAACCCATTTTTTTTCTGGAAATTTTTTTTTGGCCATTTCCAAAAAGACACAAGGTTCTGACCCTGCATGGTACCTCTTTTGGAGGTTGCGACCTTATCGGTACCATGCAGGGTCAAAACCTTGTGTCTTTTTGAAAATGGCAAAAAAAAGATTTCCGGAAAAAAATTGGGTTTTTTGAATTTTAAAAGTTTGGAACAAACTCTGCAGTAATTTTTGAGGAAGTTGAGCAAATTTTTTTTTTCCAAAATTTTTTTTAGGGCTCCATCAGCCCTGCAGGAGCGTTTTAAAAAGACACAAGGTTTTGACCCTGCATGGTACCTTTTTTGGAGGTTGCGACCTTATCGGTACCTTTTTGAAGAAGAAAAAAACGGAAAATTTTTTTTCGAGAAAAAAGCAGTCTGAAAAAAAAAGACGAGGTGCGACCTTATCGGTACCTTTTGAGAGTGCGACGGTATCGGTACCTCTTTTGGAGGTTGCGACCTTCTCAGTACCTATTTTTGAGGTTGCGACCTTATCGGTACCTTTTTCGGAGAAAGTTTCGGAAAAATAATTGGGGGGGGAAAGGTGAAAAAATGTCGAGAAAAAACGTCGGAAAAAAAGAACTCTGAAAACGACAACTCTAAAAAAAGACCAGGTGCTTGTGATGATACTGCACAAAGCCGCTATCGACCTTAGAACTCTTTGCACGTGTCGTGTCATGCGGTCGTCTTGCTTTGTGTCCGGTGTGCGCTTCACGGCCGTAATAGTAGCAGTTTGCACTTGAGCACTTGCAGCAATACTCTAGTCGTAGTCTGAAATGAAGTGATCCGAGGCAGACGACTTTAAAGTGTTGCAAACAGATCACAAACACGCTGAGCTCAAGTATACACTGCAATCAAGTGCTCCTGAACTGCTCGAATCAGCGGGATAGTGCACGAAAAGATCTACAGCATACCACTGTTTAGCCAACAAGAACTAAGGCCGGCACGTTTCCGAGGCTGTTTCAATGTCCTGTATGGTTTTTGCATATTGTATTAACGAAAAGTGCACTTCAAAAAGTACCTGTACCTTCCACAGATCGGCAATGACTCCCATACCGGCTTCTCTGCTTCCAACTTTCCTGTGTGGTGATGTAGAAAAAAACCCAATTTTTTTCCGGAAAAAAAAATTGGCCATTTCTAAAAAGACACAAGGTTTTGACCCTGCATGGTATAGTGTTGCAAACGAATCGCAAACACGCTGAAGTTGGGACTCCCACACACTGAAATCAAGTGCTCCTAGGCAGACGAACTGTTAGTGTTGCGAACAAATCGCAAACACGCTGAGATTGGGACCCCACACACTGAAATCGACTGAGATCGGGAACGGCGCCGTTGCAGGGCCGGGGGGCGCGGGGGCTCGGGGGGCACGCGGCGCGTGCCAACGGGGGGCGGCGGGGGCCGGGGTCTCCCAGTGGGGTGCTTCTCTTTCCCACGAAGGGCTGCGCCGGCGGCGCTTCGGCGCTTCGGCGCTTCGGCGGGGCTTCTTTTGCACGGAAGAAGAGTCGCAATCCTGCGACTCCTCTTCCGTGCTAACCCCAGCAGACGCTACTGTATCAATATTTTTTCTCTCACTCTGAGAAGTTTTTTTCACTGGCAGTGGGCAAAAAACCAATTTTACCCACTGTGTTTTTTTCACTAGTGAAAAAATATACCATGCAGGGTCAGAACCTTGTGTCTTTTTGGAATGGCCAAAATTTTATTTCCAGAAAAAAAATGGGTTTTTTGAATTTTAAAAGTTTGGAACAAACTCTGCGGTAATTTTTGAGGAAGTTGAGCAAATTTTTTTTTTTCCAAAAAAATTTTTAGGGCTCCATCAGCCCCGCGGGAGCGTTTTAAAAAGACACAAGGTTTTGACCCTGCATGATACGTTCTCTCACTGGTCAAAGTGGGAGAAATTGGGGAAAACCCACTGTAGTGAGTTTTTGTTTTTCGGGTTGAGGGGGCCTTGTAGAGGTCCCGAGGGGGTGGAAAAGGCCTCGAGGCAGGGAAAACGGTCGCCACGAGGGGGGCAGCTCTTCGGTTAGAGTCGCGTAGAGCATTTTCATTACAAAAAACTTCGGTTAGAGTCGCAAGCCATTTTCATTGAGAAAAACTTCGGTTAGAGTCGCGTAGAGCATTTCCATTACAAAAAACTTCGGTTAGAGTCGCAAGCCATTTTCATTGAGAAAAACTTCGGTTAGAGTCGCGTAGAGCATTTTCATTACAAAAAACTTCGGTTAGAGTCGCAAGCCATTTTCATTACAAAAAACTTCGGTTAGAGTCGCAAGCCATTTTCATTACAAAAAACTTCGGTTAGGGTTGCGTAAGGGTCGCAAAAGAAAGAAAGAAAGAAAGGGCCTCAAGACAGAAACCTGGTTTAGCCTGTGTCTCTTCCGAAGGGAAGATCAAGACAGAAATCCAGTTTGACCTGTGTTGGCACCACACTCAACCCACCCACACCCCACCACTCCCACACCACACTCACATCAACCTCTCACCCACCCCACTCACACCCACACCACACTCACCCACCTCACTCACCAACCCACCCCCCAACCCACCCACCCCACACCCACTCCCACATCACCCACCTCACTCACCAACCCACCACCCCACACCCCACCACCCACACCACACTACTCACATCCACCTCACTCACAACCCACCTCACCCAATCACATCCACCTCACTACTCACACCCACACCAACCACTCACATCCACCTCACTCACAACCCTCCCACACCACCACTCCACCTCACCCAATCACATCCACGAAGTTTTTTGCAATGAAAATGTCTTGCGACTCTAACCGAAGTTTTTTGTAATGGAAATGCTCTACCATGCAGGGTCAAAACCTTGTGTCTTTTTAAAACGCTCCCGCGGGGCCGATGGAGCCCTAAAAAAAAATTTGGAAAAAAAAAAATTTGCTCAACTTCCTCAAAAAATACTGCAGAGTTTGTTCCAAACTTTTAAAATTCAAAAACCCAATTTTTTTTTCAGGAAATTTTTTTTTGGCCATTTTCAAAAAGACATGCTACGCGACTCTAACCGAAATTTTTCTCAATGAAAATGGCTTGCGACTCTAACCGAAGTTTTTCTCAATGAAAATGGCTTGCGACTCTAACCGAAGTTTTTTGCAATGGAAATGCTCTACGCGACTCTAACCGAAGTTTTTCTCAATGAAAATGGCTTGCGACTCTAACCGAAGTTTTTTGTAATGGAAATGCTCTACGCGACTCTAACCGAAGTTTTTCTCAATGAAAATGGCTTGCGACTCTAACCGAAGTTTTTTGTAATGAAAATGGCTTGCGACTCTAACCGAAGTTTTTTGTAATGAAAATGGCTTGCGACTCTAACCGAAGTTTTTTGTAATGAAAATGGCTTGCGACTCTAACCGAAGTTTTTTGTAATGAAAATGGCTTGCGACTCTAACCGAAGTTTTTTGTAATGAAAATGGCTTGCGACTCTAACCGAAGTTTTTTGTAACATGCAGGGTCAAAACCTTGTGTCTTTTTGAAAATGGCCAAAAAAAAAATTTCCGGAAAAAAAATGGGTTTTTTGAATTTTAAAAGTTTGGAACAAACTCTTCAGTAACTTTTGAGGAAGTTGAGCAAAATTTTTTTTTTCCAAAATTTTTTTTTGGGGTCCATCGGCCCCGCGGGAGCGTTTCAAAAAGACACAAGGTTTTGACCCTGCATGGTGATGAAAATGGCTTGCGACTCTAACCGAAGTTTTTCTCAATGAAAATGGCTTGCGACTCTAACCGAAGTTTTTTGTAATGGAAATGCTCTACGCGACTCTAACCGAAGTTTTTCTCAATGAAAATGGCTTGCGACTCTAACCGAAGTTTTTTGTAATGGAAATGCTCTACGCGACTCTAACCGAAGTTTTTCTCAATGAAAATGGCTTGCGACTCTAACCGAAGTTTTTTGTAATGGAAATGCCTTGTGCGACTCTAACCGAAGAGCTGCCACGAGGGGCCCCGAAGGGGTCCCGAGTTTCCCTGCCGAGAGGCCTTTTCCACCCCCAAGGGACCTCGGAAAGGCCCCCGAAACCCGAAAAACAAGAAACAAACGCACAGTGGGGATTTTTCCCCAATTTCCGACCACATTTGACCAGTGAGAGACTTTTTTGGCGGGGCCTGAGGTCAACATGGATCTGTGGGTCTGAAGCCAATTTGAATAACATTGATTAAGTTCAAGGAATGCCTTGTGGATCCAAGACATATTCGGGTCAAGTGTCGGTGCTCACTGATTGTTTGGGCGCTTGAGAATCAGCTTCCGTCTTTTGGGTGACTGAGTTAGAGTTTCAGTGTCAGTTTCAGTTTCAGGCACTGGCTCCAGAGCAGGGTAGTGGAACTCTGTTGGAGTGTTTGGTGTGATAGAACCCTCAGTGGGCTCTCCCTCCTCAGCAACCTGCTGTGTTTGGGAATTGAAAATCTTGTCCCCCTCTTCCTCTTCTTCCTCATCCAATTCACTTACCATGCAGGGTCAAAACCTTGTGTCTTTTTAAAACGCTCCTGCGGGGCCGATGGAGCCCTAAAAAAAAATTTGGGAAAAAAAATATTTGCTCAACTTCCTTAAAAAATTACTGCAGAGTTTGTTCCAAACTTTTAAAATTCAAAAAACCCAATTTTTTCCGGAATTTTTTTTTTTGCCATTTTCAAAAAGACACAAGGTTTTGACCCTGCATGTTACTTTTCTGGCTGCCTTCACTTCTGTTCTGTCCACAGTCAAATTTGAAGAGGCTGGGGCTGGTATTTCAAGCCCAGGGGCAAGGTGCTTCAGTGCTTTCATCATTGTGCTGAATCCGTTTGTCCATGTTCCAGGCGGTCTTGCCTCTCTCTTCCTTCTTTCACCTCTTCTACAAGGGCACTAATAGCAGGCGTCACAGAAGCAGTGGCCTGGACAGCTGGCACAGGGGCAGCAGTGGGCTGAACAGCTGGCACAGGAGAAGGCACAGAAGGAGGGTCCTGCCTGGGGTTCCTGGAAAGCAGAGCTCGCCTGTGAACCAAGGATCTGAACGGGTTTGGTTGTGAAGGGTGAGTACGAAGAGGTTCTTGTGCAAGGGGAAGGGGTGTGGCATTTTGTGTTTCAGGCAGGGGGGTTGGTGGCTCCAACTCCCCACTCTCATCATCAGAGCTGGGTTCAGTTTGTGTTCTTTGGACAGTGAGCCTCAGCCTGGACAACCATGTAGCATGCAGGGTCAAAACCTTGTGGCTTTTTGAAAACGGCAAAAAAAAAAAATTCGGGAAAAAAATTGGGTTTTTTGAATTTTAAAAGTTTGGAACAAACTCTGCAGTAATTTTTGAGGAAGTTGAGCAAAATTTTTTTTTTCCGAAAAATTTTTCAGGGCTCCATCGGCCCCGCGGGAGCGTTTTAAAAAGACACAAGGGTTTGACCCTGCATGGTAGGGCTGTCTCAAGGCATCACCAATACCCAACATGCCATAGTGAAACAAATCACATCCCGACAAATTCTTTTTTTTTCTCCAGTTGGCCATCAGTTTTATCTTTGGACTTTATACCACCTGTTTTGATGGATTGTTTGAGGACAGCCCAGGTGCCGTCAGCAAGTTGAGTGCCTGCCATCCAATCTTTTTGTCTGTAATAACAGAGCAGGTCTTGGCGGCGGTCCCGATACCGTCTCATGAGACCTTATCGATACCTTTTTTGCCCATTTCTGGGTTGCGCCCTTATCTCGACCTTTTTGGCCCGTTTTTGGGTTGCGCCCTTATCTCGACCTTTTTGAGATGCGCCCTTATCTCTACCTTTTTGAGCTGCGCCCTTATCTCTACCTTTTTGGTCCGTTTTTGGCTTGTTCCCTTATCTCGACCTTTTTTGGGGGTTGTTCCCTTATCTCGACCTTTTTTGAGGGTTGCGCCCTTATCTCGACCTTTTTTGGGGGTTGCGCCCTTATCTCGACCTTTTTTGGGGGTTGCGCCCTTATCTCTACCTTTTTTGGGATTGTGACCAAATTTTCCCGAAAATATTTTCAGGCCAAAAAAAAAAATCCGAAAATTTTCCAAAAAAAATTTGGCCAAAAAAAAAATCCGAAAAAATTCCGAAAAATTTTTGGGCCAAAAAAAAAAAATCCGAAAAATTTCCGAAAAATTTTTGGGCCAAAAAAAAAATCCGAAAAATTTCCGAAAAATTTTTGGGCCAAAAAAAAAATCCGAAATTTTCCGAAAAATTTTTGGGCCAAAAAAAAAATCCGAAAAATTTCCGAAAAATTTTTGGGCCAAAAAAAAAATCCGAAAATTTTCCGAAAAATTTTTGGGCCAAAAAAAAAATCCGAAAATTTTTTGGGCCAAAAAAAAAATCCAAAAATTTTCCGAAAAATTTTTGGGCCAAAAAAAAAAATCCGAAAAATTTCCGAAAATTTTTTGGGCCAAAAAAAAAAATCCGAAAAATTTCCGAAATTTTTTTGGGCCAAAAAAAAAATCCGAAAATTTTCCGAAATTTTTTTGGGCCAAAAAAAAAATCCGAAACCACCCAATCCAACTATGTACACACGAAACAGAGATCTTACGATTCAGCGAAAAAGCGAGCAAAAAAGAGTGTTTACAAACCCTGGAGGAAGTCGGAAAAAACAGTCGGCGAAAAACTTGGAAAAAAGACGGGAAAAAGACCTTCAAGTGCTCCAAGGCCAGACGATTGTAGTGTTGCAAACGAATCGCAAACGCGCTGAAGTTGGGACTCCCACACTGAAATCAAGTGCTCCTAGGCAGACGAACTGTTAGTGTTGTGAACGAATCGCAAACACGCTGAGATCGGGACCCTACACACTGAAATCGACTGAGAACAACCTGAGCGATCTCTCTTAATAAAAGCGCAACACTTACAAACATGGCTAGCCGTAGTTAAAGTGTATAAGCATACCTACTACCCTCATACCACCCGCCTCACAGCCTCAATGGTCAACCGGAGACCCTAAAACACCGAACCTCTAAACCACAATAAACGCTAAAAGATTCAAGCGCCGAAGGCGCAACCACCCAATCCAACTATGTACACACGAAACAGAGATCTTATGAATCAACGAAAAGCGAGCGAAAACGAGCGTGTAAAACCCGGGAAAAGTCGGAAAGACAGTCAGCGAAAAACTTGGAAAAAAGACGGGAAAAAGACCTTCAAGTGCTCCAAGGCCAGACGACTGTTTAGTGTTGCAAACGAATCACGAACACGCTGAAGTTGGGACCCCACACACTGAAATAACGCTTGAAATCGACTGAGAACAACCTGAGCGATCTCTCTTAATAAAAGATTCAAGCGCCGAAGGCGCAACCACCCAATCCGACTTTGTACACACGAAACAGAGATCTTATGAATCAACGAAAAGCGAGCGAAAAAGAGCGTGTAAAACCCGGTAAAAGACGGAAAGACAGTCGGCGAAAAACTTGGAAAAAAGACGGGAAAATACGACCTTGAAGTGCTCCAAGATCAGACGACTGCATAGTGTTGCAAACGAATCGCAAACACGCTGAAGTTGGGACCCCCACACACTGAAATCAAGTGCTCCTAGGCAGACGAACTGTTAGTGTTGCAAACGAATCGCAAACACGCTGAGATCGGGACCCCACACACTGAAATCGACTGAGAACAACCTGAGCGATCTCTCTTGATAAAAGATTCAAGCGCCGAAGGCGCAACCACCCAATCCAACTATGTACACACGAAACAGAGATCTTATGAATCAACGAAAAGCGAGCGAAAAAGAGCGTGTAAAACCCGGGAAAAGTCGGAAAGACAGTCGGCGAAAAACTAGGAAAAAGACGGGAAAATACGACCTTCAAGTGCTCCAAGGCCAGACGACTGTATAGTGTTGCAAACGAATCGCAAACACGCTGAAGTTGGGACTCCCACACACTGAAATCAAGTGCTCCTAGGCAGACGAACTGTTAGTGTTGCGAACGAATCGCAAACACGCTGAGATCGGGACCCCACACACTGAAATCGACTGAGAAGAACCTGAGCGATCTCTCTTAATAAAAGATTCAAGCGCCGAAGGCGCAAGCACCCAATCTGACTTTGTACACACGAAACAGAGATCTTATGAATCAACGAAAAGCGAGCGAAAAAGAGCGTGAAAAACCCGGGAAAAGTCGGAAAGACAGTCGGCGAAAAACTTGGAAAAAAGACGGGAAAATACGACCTTCAAGTGCTCCAAGGCCAGACGACTGCATAGTGTTGCAAACGAATCGCAAACACGCTGAAGTTGGGACCCCCACACACTGAAATCAAGTGCTCCTAGGCAGACGAACTGTTAGTGTTGCGAACGAATCGCAAACACGCTGAGATCGGGACCCCACACACTGAAATCGACTGAGAACAACCTGAGCGATCTCTCTTGATAAAAGATTCAAGCGCCGAAGGCGCAACCACCCAATCCAACTATGTACACACGAAACAGAGATCTTATGAATCAACGAAAAGCGAGCGAAAAAGAGCGTGAAAAACCCGGTAAAAGACGGAAAGACAGTCGGCGAAAAACTAGGAAAAAGACGGGAAAATACGACCTTCAAGTGCTCCAAGGCCAGACGACTGTATAGTGTTGCAAACGAATCGCAAACACGCTGAAGTTGGGACTCCCACACACTGAAATCAAGTGCTCCTAGGCAGACGAACTGTTAGTGTTGCGAACGAATCGCAAACACGCTGAGATCGGGACCCCACACACTGAAATCGACTGAGAAGAACCTGAGCGATCTCTCTTAATAAAAGATTCAAGCGCCGAAGGCGCAAGCACCCAATCTGACTTTGTACACACGAAACAGAGATCTTATGAATCAACGAAAAGCGAGCGAAAAAGAGCGTGTAAAACCCGGGAAAAGTCGGAAAGACAGTCGGCGAAAAACTTGGAAAAAAGACGGGAAAATACGACCTTCAAGTGCTCCAAGGCCAGACGACTGCATAGTGTTGCAAACGAATCGCAAACACGCTGAAGTTGGGACCCCCACACACTGAAATCAAGTGCTCCTAGGCAGACGAACTGTTAGTGTTGCGAACGAATCGCAAACACGCTGAGATCGGGACCCCACACACTGAAATCGACTGAGAACAACCTGAGCGATCTCTCTTGATAAAAGATTCAAGCGCCGAAGGCGCAACCACCCAATCCAACTATGTACACACGAAACAGAGATCTTATGAATCAACGAAAAGCGAGCGAAAAAGAGCGTGTAAAACCCGGTAAAAGACGGAAAGACAGTCGGCGAAAAACTAGGAAAAAGACGGGAAAATACGACCTTCAAGTGCTCCAAGGCCAGACGACTGTATAGTGTTGCAAACGAATCGCAAACACGCTGAAGTTGGGACCCCCACACACTGAAATCAAGTGCTCCTAGGCAGACGAACTGTTAGTGTTGCGAACGAATCGCAAACACGCTGAGATCGGGACCCCACACACTGAAATCGACTGAGAAGAACCTGAGCGATCTCTCTTGATAAAAGATTCAAGCGCCGAAGGCGCAACCACCCAATCCGACCTCCACACTGAACAGCGATCTCACAAGTGCTTTGCTGCTGGAGGCCGAATGGATGTTGGGCAAGCACTGATGCGGTGCCCGAGTATCCGCAAGACGTATTGTTCAGCGGGAGTTGAGAGTCTCTGCCAAGGTGCTAGCCGCCGCCGTGGGCCAAGCGATCAAAAAGAACCAGCGACACAACCTGTTAACACTCGCAGGCGGTCGCACCCACCAGCCAGAACGCCCCCGGCTGCGCCATCATCGACGCAATCATCATCGTTTACGACAAGGCCGCGTCGTTGTAGGCGCACGGCACCGGTTCAGGCTTGGGCTCTGCCCTGTTCACTCGCCGTTACTAGGAGCATCGCTGTTGCTTTCTTTTCCTGCGCTGAGTGATATGCTTAAGTTTAGCGCGTAGATCTTCAACAGCTGAGGTCGGTGAGAGTTTCATTCGAACGACCTGTTTTTCCAAAAATCTCTCTGATGACAGCCACACATATAGGTGGATGGGGAGACAAAGAAATACATAGTTACTTACTTTCCACACTTTTGTTCTTGTTGCGCAGCCAGCTACGATGAAGCAGGACAAACCGGATTTGTAGGCTACAATTGCTGTTCCAATCCATTCGCTTGGAGGATGGTAAACCAACCCCAACTCCACCTCACAGGAATGTTAACAGAGAAAACACCACATCGCAAACAGCGCTGGCGAAGGAGTCTTGTGGCAGATACAGGTACTATTTTGACTTCTTCCGGTTTTTCACGCTCTTTTTCGCTCGCTTTTCGTTGATTCATAAGATCTCTGTTTCGTGTGTACAAAGTCGGTTTCGGTGGTTGCGCCTTCGGCGCTTCAATCTTTTATTAAGAGAGATCGCTCAGGTTGTTCCCAGTCGATTTCAGTGTGTGGGGTCTCAATTTCAGTGAGTTTGCGATTCGTTCGCAACACTAACAGTTCGTCTGCCTAGGAGCACTTGATTTCAGTGTGTGGGAGTCCCAACTTCAGCGTGTTTGCGATTCGTTTGCAACTATACAGTCGTCTGGCCTTGGAGCACTTGAAGGTCGTACTTTCCCCCGACGGGGTTTCCGACTTGTTCCGGTTTTACAGGCTACTTTTTGCTCACTTTTCGTTGATTCATAAGATCTCTGTTTCGTGTGTACAAAGTTGGATTGGGTGGTTGCGCCTTCGGCGCTTAAATATTTTATTAAGAGAGATCGCTCAGGTTGTTCTCAGTCGATTTCAGTGTGTGGGGTCCCAATCTCAGCGTGTTTGCGATTCGTTCGCAACACTAACAGTTCGTCTGCCTAGGAGCACTTGATTTCAGTGTGTGGGAGTCCCAACTTCAGCGTGTTTGCGATTCGTTTGCAACACTATACAGTCGTCTGGCCTTGGAGCACCTGCATCTCGTGCTTTCCCCCGATGGGGTTTCCGACTTGTTCCGGTTTTACAAGCTACTTTTTGCTCGCTTTTCGTTGATTCATAAGATCTCTGTTTCGTGTGTACAAAGTTGGATTGGGTGGTTGCGCCTTCGGCGCTTAAATATTTTATTAAGAGAGATCGCTCAGGTTGTTCTCAGTCGATTTCAGTGTGTGGGGTCCCAATCTCAGCGTGTTTGCGATTCGTTCACAACACTAACAGTTCGTCTGCCTAGGAGCACTTGATTTCAGTGTGTGGGAGTCCCAACTTCAGCGTGTTTGCGATTCGTTTGCAACACTAAACAGTCGTCTGGCCTTGAAGCCCTTGAAGGTCGTTTGAGTGTCGGGGCAGCACAACCCTGATTCGTGGGCTACAAGCGGTCCCCTACATCACCACACAGGAAAGTTGGAAGCAGAGAAGCCACCCCCAGAAGCGGTATGGGAGTCATTGCCGATCTGTGGAAGGTACAGGTACTTTTTGAAGTGCACTTTTCGCTGATACAATATGCAAAAACCATACAGGACATTGAAACGGCCTCGGAAACGTGCCGGCCTTAGTTCTTGTTGGCTAAACAGTGGTATGCTGTAGCATCTTTTCGTGCACTATCCCGCTGATTCGTTCGCAACACGAGCAGTTTAGGAGCACTTGATTGCAGTGTATACTTGAGCTCAGCGTGTTTGTGATCTGTTTGCAACACTTTAAAGTCGTCTGCCTCGGATCACTTCATTTCAGACTACGACTAGAGTATTGCTGCAAGTGCTCAAGTGCAAACTGCTACTATTACGGCCGTGAAGCGCAAAGCAAGACGACCGCATGACACGACACGTGCAAAGAGTTCTAAGGTCGATAGCGGCTTTGTGCAGTATCATCACAAGCACCTGGTCTTTTTTTAGAGTTGTCGTTTTCAGAGTTCTTTTTTTCCGACGTTTTTTCTCGACATTTTTTCACCTTTCCCCCCCCAATTATTTTTCCGGAACTTTCTCCGAAAAAGGTACCGATAAGGTCGCAACCTCAAAAATAGGTACCGATAAGGTCGCAACCTCCAAAAGAGGTACCGATACCGTCGCACTCTCAAAAGGTACCGATAAGGTCGCACCTCGTCTTTTTTTCAGACTGCTTTTTTCTCGAAAAAAAATTTTCCGTTTTTTCTTCTTCAAAAAGGTACCGATAAGGTCGCAACCCCAAAAAGGTACCGATAAGGTCGCAACCTCCAAAAAAGGTACCGATAAGGTCGCAACCTCCAAAAGAGGTACCGATAAGGTCGCAACCTCCAAAAGAGGTACCGATAACGTCGCAACCTCCAAAAGAGGTACCGATAAGGTCGCAACCCCAAAAAGGTACCGATAAGGTCGCACCTCAAAAAGGTACCGATAAGGTCGCAACCCCCAAAAGGTACCGATAAGGTCGCAACCCAGAAATGGGCAAAAGAGGTACCGATAAGGTCTCATGCGACGTTATCGGGACCGCCGCCCAGGTCTTCCTTGTCTCCACCCAACTTTTCTTGGCAGATGTCAGCAAAGACATCAGTTTCAACAGCAAAGGAGTCCTTCACTCCAAAGTGAGCATCATCTGCTGACTTTTTCACCCAAGAGCTCACCCACTTGGTGAATTGGTCCTTCCGGTGATTAACCCAGGCGTACCTCACTCTTCTGGGTGAGTCAAGCACCTGAGCGTGCTTGTGCCAGTAGAACTCTGGTGAAGTGGCATTGAACATGGTGCGGTAGGTTGCCGCACCATCTGTCGAAATAAATAAGGGATCTTCAGTGGTCCCAAGTTCTATAATGTTCTCGTCGAGGACACTCTTCAACTCAGCCTTGGAAATCGGAGGGGGGGGGGGAACAACTCGCTTGCCCGAGTTGTTGGTCCATTTTCCCAGCCCAGAGGGCAATTCGACTGTTTCACCACACTCCACTGCCTTTTTCCACTTCTCAGGCAACTGACGCAGGATGCACTTTCCTGTCCCTCTTTCCACAATGCCCAAGTATCTAATATAGGTGTACAGTGTCACACCTGCCTCAGTTTTTCTCTGCAGTCCAACAGAGAATTCGTCAAACTCAAGGCACTTGCCCGGCCCCCCAAGGGGGAGGATTGCAGCCTCGAGGCTTCGCATTCCCTCTCTGGTAACTGCTTTCAACACTTTGTTGTACCTACTGTGTGTGTCGTGGTCCATCCACATATTCGAATCCTGCGCCTTGTGTTGAGATCCCAGGGAAAACCCCTGGATTTTGTTCACCAACTGCAGGGTGGAGAGATGCACACCCCCTTTTTTGGACTTCTTCTTTTTATCATCATCATCAGTCGGCTCAGCCATACCCTCAAGCTTGAGCCCAAGCTGCTTGAGGGCTCCAGCAAACATGGTGCTTCCACCAATAACCTGTTTGCACGGTTTGCACCGCCAGAAGGGCCAGTCACCCTTCCCTCGGCCTCCATAGTTAATTTGCCATGATTCTAGAGTTTCCCCACAACAGGGGCAGCTGACGTGAGTTGGCAGAACCCCATAACACTGAAGGAGCTCGACGACAGCTTCTGGGCCCTCTGCTGCAACCTCAAGGAGTTGCAACTGGGGCTTTGCCCTTCTCTTCACCCAAGATGATCCTGAGTACAACTTCTGCCTTTCACTTGAGAGGCGTGACCCAGCCTCTGCCACCCACCTTCTGTTTTTTCCTTTTTGAAGGTGTTCAGACACATGTGTAGAACTCATTTTCTCTCTCCTGTGTGTGTTTGTTGGGAATTTTCAAGTACAAGCAACACAGCTCACATCAATACAACCAACGCTTTGCATTTGCTGCACAGTCAACAAGAGGTAAAAGAAAAAGGCAGAACATGGAACAATGCTGAAGGCTAGATGAGGCAGTGAAGGCTAGGGAACAAAAGCAGTTTGGTATACATTTGCCTCAAGACAGAAACCTGGTTTAGCCTGTGTCTCTTCCAAAAAGGAAGATCAAGACAGAAATCCAGTTTGACCTGTGTTGGCAAGTGCCTCAAGACAGAAACCTGGTTTAGCCTGCTTCCAAAAGGGAAGATCAAGACAGAAATCCAGTTTGACCTGTGTTGGCAAGTGTGGCCTCAAGACAGAAACCTGGTTTAGCTCCAAAAAGGAAGATCAAGACAGAAATCCAGTTTGACCTGTGTTGGCAAGTGCCTCAAGACAGAAACCTGGTTTAGCCTGTGTCTCTTCCAAAAGGGAAGATCAAGACAGAAATCCAGTTTGACCTGTATTGGCACCACACTCAACCCACCCCACCTCCCACCATCACACCAACCCACCCCACTCACACCACCCACCTTATTCACACCAACCACCACTCACACCCACCTCACTCACACCAACCCACCCCACTCACACCCACTCACACCAATCCACCCCATCACTCACACCCACTCACCCCACCCACTCACACACCACACACTACACCACCACTCTCACCCACCTCGCTCACAATCTGAGATTGGCGAACCCAGAAATTTTTTTTTGCTGGGCAAAATCTCAGATTTTGCAAACCTGAAATCTCAGATTTTGCAAACCTAAAAATCTCAGATTTTGCAAAATCTGAGATTTTCGATTTTGCAAAATCTGAGATTTCGCGTTTGCAAAATCTGACACCCGCCACTTTTTTTTTCTCACAATGGAAGTTTTTTGAACTGGCAGGTGCCAGGTTTGCCACACCACCAGATAGTGCTGGTTTGGTAGCATGCAGGGTCAAAACCTTGTGTCTTTTTGAAAATGGCAAAAAAAAAAATTCCGGAAAAAAATTGGGTTTTTTGAATTTTAAAAGTTTGGAACAAACTCTGCAGTAATTTTTGAGGAAACTGAGCAAATTTTTTTTTTTTCCAAAAAATTTTTTAGGGCTCCATCGGCCCCGCGGGAGCGTTTTAAAAAGACACAAGGTTTTGACCCTGCATGGTAGTGTGTTTGGGTGGGGGGGGGCGTGGTTCAGCATGATTTAGCCGGGGCAGCCAAAACTGCATACAACTGCACTTTTGACCTGTTCTTGACCACTTTCAGCCAAAAATATGGGGGACAAAAAAAATTGGCACCAGTGAAAAAAAAATTTTTTTTTTCACTAGTGAAGAAAAAAAGTTTTTTTCACTAGTGAAAAAAAAACTGGGTGTTTTTTTTCACTAGCCCCTTACGGACGGGAGACATATATCATGCAGGGTCAAAACCTTGTGTCTTTTTAAAACGCTCCCGCGGGGCTGATGGAGCCCTAAAAAAAATTTTGGAAAAAAAAAAATTTGCTCAACTTCCTCAAAAATTACTGCAGAGTTTGTTCCAAACTTTTAAAATTCAAAAAACCCATTTTTTTTCCGAAATTTTTTTTTTTGCCATTTTCAAAAAGACACAAGGTTTTGACCCTGCATGATATGTCGAAAAATCAAAAAAGGTTGCGGAGATCATCTCGCCTATGAAGACACAACGAAAGTGATCCATGTTTGCTTCTTTGGAAAGATACGTCACAAATCTTTCAAATGCACCCTTCATCGGACAAAACTGCTGCCCGAGCTGCCAAGCGGATGCCACTGCAAAACTTGGGGGCTGGCCAGAAATTGGGGGTTTTCGAGTTCTTGCCTGTGCCCATTACAGAACCCAAGCTCTGGCACGTGCCAGGGACCCAAGCCACACCCAGCCAGTGCATGTTGGTCAAAGTGGTCGATGTTTGCTTCTTTGGAAAGATACGTCACAGATCTTTCAAATGCGCCCTTCATCTGACAAAACTGTTGCCCGAGTGACGAACAGATGCCACCGCGAAACCTGGGACCCAGCCAGCATGGGACAGTAGCAAAAGACGGGGGTGAAAGCTCAAAGGCGGACAAGGAAAAACGGGCATGCGAAGAGATGATCATTTGATTTGGTGCAGCGACGGGAAGAAAGGGTCTCTGATTCCACTACTTCTTTGCAACTTTGCTGATTCTGTGGCCAGCCGACAGTGTACGATCCCTCCCTCTCTTGAAGTGCCGGCCGTTGGGGTCCTTCAAACGGTCAACGGTGCCTTGCATGGTTGGGTCATCGAAGAGATGTTGCGCCATGGTGTGGTACCTTCCGAAACACGGCACAGGGCAAAGAGGGACATCACACTGCTCGCATTTGTAAAGCGCACCTTTGCGCTGCACGTGGCATATGCACCGTCGCTGCTGATCCAGCTTGACGAGGTTGTGAAATAGCCCGTTCAACCTGTGATCAACGCCGTGCTTCTGCTTTTCTGTCTTGCGAGCAGATTGGGGCGAAGGTGAGGGTGGCGGTATCGTTTTTTTGGAAGGGGGTCCCGTCTCTGTAGAGCACTCTGTTGGGCAGTCCTTTTCGGCGGAAAGGAGCTCCATCACCAGCTTGCGCTTGAAATCGGGAAGTGAAGGTGTTCTTCCTTTCTTGTCAGTGCTCAGCATTTTCCACACGATGTAGGCATTCACAGTGGAGACCTCGACTAAGTAGAAAAAAAGTTTGAGGTACCAACGCCGGCCCTTCATGAGTCGCCCGCAACTCGCCATGAGCTGATCGCCCATGTCGACGCCGCCCATGTACGTGTTGTACGAGCTGACGATATCCGGCTTCTCCACCTTGCGTGTCTCCTTGTTGGAGATTTTGCGCTCCACTGTGGTAGTGGTTTCCCCAACAGGAAGCGTGGACAGCATTTTCACAGGGCGCTTGTCGTGCCACTCGACGTAGGTCACGTTCCCTGCCTGACGAAAAAAGACGTCCCCTGGCTGAGGCTCTTTCGCCTTTTGTTCTTTGCTCTTGCGTCCTCTTTTCTTCTCTACTTGGTGCAAGACTGGAAGCCCCTTCCGGTTGGATCTGACCGTTCCGCATGCGTGAAACCCCAACGAAAAAAGACGGTTCATCAAGGGGACACTGGTGTAGTAGTTATCGAAATAGAGCCAATGTCCGCGTTGTGCGTACCAGCGGACAAGGGAATATATTTCCCGCTCACAAACGCTGATCCCTGGTTCTGATGCCTGTCCTTGTTCTTGTTGTTGAGGAGGTGTCTGGCTCCTCCGACATGTCTTCGGCAAAGCGCACACTCTTCTTCACCATTTTTAGTAGTTCTGTTCATCAATTGTGTTTTGGCCTGAATATTTTTGTTTGTAGGGGTTTGTCGGTTATTTTTGGACAACAATTCTAGGTGTTGTTCGGATATTTTGTGCTGGTTTTTCCGACCAGGTGTCTCCTGTGACCATGTGTCTCCTGTGTCACTCTGCATGTGTACGCGTTCAATTCTGAGGTGCGCATTTGAAAGATCGGCTGCGAAATCATTAAAATGCACCCCTAGGCCCCCATTCTCTCCGTTTGCGACCCATTTTTGACTGCGGCCCGAAGTTCCCGAAAAAGTACATTTTCCCAAAATTAACCCCCCCAGGCATCTTGTTAAGAACCATCCATCCATCCATCAGCCGGCTGACCCCCCCCCCCCCCCCCCCCCCCCACCCACCACCACCAGACTCACACCGCAGTCCTGTCTGCAGACACTCAGGTTCCACGCTGATGATGGTCCGCCTTATGTGTCCGTGGCTTAAAGGACCGAAACACGGCGCAGACGGGACCAGTGCGGTGTTGAGCACATACCCATTCCAAGCACGTTCTTGCAATCCCCCCATTCCAGTAGGGTACTTCGCGTAACGCGACTTGCTGCCCTCAGCACGCAGGATTACTTCCTCGCACTCTTTTCCTTTTGGTACTTCAACCATTGGTGCTGCACACGGCAACCCCATGTCCACTGTGCTCTGCGGAGTTTACTTCGCAGATTGCCACCGTAAAAAGAAGACAAGTCAGTGCTGCCTAGCGAGTCGCAGTCACAATCAGGGCGAGTGCCCTGAGTTTTTTAACTGATTGCTCAGACACGGTTGTAGGGGCCTTCTCCCCGTGACGGATTCGCCTGTGCTCTAGTAGCACGGGTGGTCCTGGCTGTGACGAGCTACGAACAGCCGCCTGACAAACCAGACTCACACCGCAGTCCTGTCTGCAGACACTCAGGTTCCACGCTGATGATGGTCCGCCTTATGTGTCCGTGGCTTAAAGGACCGAAACACGGCGCAGACGGGACCAGTGCGGTGTTGAGCACATACCCATTCCAAGCACGTTCTTGCAAACCCCCCCCCCCCCAGGCTATTTTCACTGTGGAGGGGGGAGACGCTACCTGTCACACTCTAAGGTGGTCACCACGGTGGGCGGTCAGAAAAAAAAATTTTTTTTTGCCCCAAATACCCCAAATACCACACTTTGGAAAATTTTTGTGGGCCCACTTTTGGCAGGGAATTTTGACCATTTCACCTTAGAGAATTTGACCACCCAGCCTCCAAGGCAACTGCACTGTAGAGGGGGGGGGGGGGGGGGGGGGTCTGGTTTATCCGGCCATCCGGCCAAAGTGGCTGATCCTTAACAAGAGCGCTGAACCCCCCCCCCCCTCCGTCCGTAAGGGGCTAGTGAAAAAAAAAAATTTTTTTTTCACTAGTGAAAAAAACACAGTGGGTAAAATTGGTTTTTTGCCCACTGCCAGTGAAAAAAACTTCTCAGAGTGAGAGAAAAAATTTGTGAGCAAAAGACGCATAAAAGGAGAGAATAGCCGTAAAAGGAACAAAAAGAAAGTTTACCACGATTACCATTTCTTCGTCCAGTCTACCACATGGGTCTCGCCAGAGCTACCAGTGGAGGATTCGGCAAAGGCGCAGTGCTTTTTTCGGAACGCAACTGACGTCACAATAAAGTCACGCAGAAGTGGTGAAAACACTGACTGCGCGCCATATCCTTCAGCCTTGGGGTATGAAAAGCGTCTGGTAGCAATACTACCATCATACGGCAACTAAAAGAAAACTGGCACGACGTCGTTCGGCTGCATGGTGAGGGGCACGGTGACATCGAGTACGGAGACCGAGTTGGCCGCCATCTACCTGTTAGCGACGACATTACGGCGGCGTGAAGTCGCACCCGACCGTGTCACGTGGTACAGCGACAGCGAGGCCGCAATCTTGCGTGTCCGCCGCGGAGAGCCCGGCGACCCCGTCGCCAACGCAGTAGGCGAGTACGCGCAGTGCCTTCGATGGAGTAAGGGGCACGCCGACAACGCCTTCATCAACCGGGCGGACGAGGCGGCGACCCAGGCACTCCGGGACAGAGGACCGGGTCTAAGCATGGAGTAGCTCCACCTTTTAAACGGGGTGAAGTCTGTGTGCTGTCTCGTGGCTGAGGAGTTCCCGATGCTGGAGAGCCCCATCCGTTTCGTGCGGCGCGTCTGGCGTCACCGCCGCACGAAGACGGCCATGAGGAGTATCCGAGAGCTGGCATCGGCAAAGACGACAAAGGGAAGCACCCTCGGCTCCCTCGAGACCATACCCGGGGCGGCAGACCTCCTGCAGTCCATCGTGCGGCGTGCGGTAATGCCTCGAGGCACAAAGGTCAACTGTATACGGTGCGCGGAGATGGCAACCGCCCAGCATGTACTGCTGGCAGACGACGCGACGCACAATGATGTGTCTGATATCATGGAAGCATACCCACAAGACCGACCACATCTGAGGCGACTCCTCGAAGACTTTGCGACAAGACGAAGGCCCACAATCCGCCACGTGGCCAGGCGCGTGAAAGCGCTATGTGACGACCCGCTCGCGGCTCGTTGGTCATCCCTCGTTTTGAGATATCTCGATTAGTGCATGCTTGATTTGACAGTGAAAAAGGCGACTAGCGGAAAGGAGAAAGACAGTAAGGAGAGTGGACATTGGGCGGCCGACAAAAAAAAAAAAAACGCTAACCCAAACAACTTCCGCCGGCAGAGAAACCTTGCCTAAAGAAATCAACTGCCTTCGGGTAGGCTAGTCTGACACGAGTTGTCGTCGGGAAAAAAAAAAAACACTGGTTGGAACCACAGACAAAAGGAAAAAGAAGCAAACAACACAACAACAGAGGAAAAGAAAGCGAGGAGCCCAACCCTCATCCCCTCAGCCGCCAGCTCTCACACGATAGAAATGAGCCTGACTGCAGCATCGTCTTGTATGACGATGACTGCAGGAAAGCTCTTACCAAATAACGCTACAAAATACGAGCCCAACCTATAGCACTGCTAAATCAGTGATTGTAGGCACGCTCCAAAAGGCAATACACAATTCCATCTCGATGGAATGCTGACCCGGCGAGCTACGAGGGTAATGAAGACAACAGTATTTATTACTATGTTTACTTCACAGAAGGACGGTGCCACGGTGCGACTCGGCAGCCCCTGCTAAACGAGCGCCACGTGGGGGGTGAAGTGAACGGATTCATCCCTTCCTTCAGCACCAAAAGTCCAGGAATACCGGTATTCCCAGCAATAGAGAGCAAAAGACGCATAAAAGGAGAGAATAGCCGTAAAAGGAACAAAAAGAAAGTTTACCACGATTACCATTTCTTCTTTGTTGTTCTGGCAAGGCTAGGTAGTTACAGGAAAGGGTGGAAGGAAGTGTGGGGGCTGGGGGGCAAAAAATCAAAACTCACAGGAAGCGTTCTCGGGCCAAACCGTTGCTTTTTTTGGCTTTTTTGGCCGCCACTGTACCAGTACCATGCAGGGTCAAAACCTTGTGTCTTTTCAAAACGCTCCCGCGGGGCCGATGGAGCCCTAAAAATTTTTTTGGAAAAAAAAAAATTTGCTCAACTTCCTCAAAAATTACTGCAGAGTTTGTTCCAAAATTTTAAAATTCAAAAACCCCAATTTTTTTCCGGAATTTTTTTTTTTTGCCATTTGCCAAGACACAAGGTTTTGACCCTGCATGGTACAGTACCATTAAGAAAAAAACTGGGACCAGTGAGTTGTTAAAAGTTTCTCTCACTGGTAGCAGTGAGAGAAAAAAGTTTCTCTCACTGGTAGCAGTGAGAGAAAAAAGTTTCTCTCACTGGTAGCAGTGAGAGAAACTTTTAACAACTCACTGGTTTACCAGTGCTACAAAGGAGTGAGATAAAAAGGGAAAAACTCACTGGTAGTGAGAATTTTTTTTTTTTTTTTTCGTTTTCTCCCTTCCGCTTCTGCCTGCTCCGTCTCGCTCGCTCGGCAGCCTTCTCCTTCTCCTTCTCCGCCTTCTCTTTCTCGGCCTTCTCCTTGTCAAGGAGGTCGGGCTTCTCCTTTTCCTGCTCTCCTCTCTCCGCGACACACGCCGCGACTTCGGCGGCGGCAGCTGCGGCCACGCGTTGGGCGGCCGCTAACCGCGCCGCGAGCGCGGTGGAGCGAGCGGCGGCGGAGGCCCGGCGGCGGCGGCGAGCGGCAGCGGCGGCGCCTCTTGCCTCTCGGGACTCTGTTTTGTGTGTTTCAGTGTCTGTACGCGAGAAGATGTAAACCGAAGAACCTAGCAGTACGGCAGCCTTAAGGGAGAGCTTAAAAAGGATCACACACACGCCGTGGAGTGAGAATAATATACGTGTAGGGGGTTTAGTAAATAAGAGTGCTTTTTTCCCGCGAAGTTGATTTTGCTCCCGAGCCGTCAGGCGAGGGAGCAAGCTCAACCGAGGGAGAAAAACTTGTTTGAGGGACACACACCTTATTTACTAGTAAAACGCTATTTTTCTGCCTGCTGCAAGGTACTTTTGATCCCGACTTGCTGTGCTGTTCCTGGGCTTCACGGTACGGTTGAACGGCTGATGAAAGCTCGTTTCTCATGAATGATGCGGAAGAAGAAAGAATGAACGAGCTGGCCTTCTTCCGAACATACAACTTGTCCCACTTTTTCAACAGCTTTGAAAGGCGGGGGAACTTTGTTTTCAGCACCATGTTCCATTCTGTCTGGGCGCATGCCCCGATCATGGAATAGTAACTCCACAGGGTCGAATTCTTGAAGCCTTCCTTTTGCTTTGATGCAAGGAAGCTTCTCTTGCGCTCGGCGGCTCAGGCGGCCGTTCTTGCGTCGCTTTATGTTCGCATGCTCCAAGAACGCTGCGAAAACCTGAACATAGCGCTCTTTAGATGCCTCCGGAAGTAGCTCGGGTTCGTCTGAGGCACTCGCTGAGCTGCTTTCGCTCGGGGAACGCTTTCTCTTCAGCATTTTCTGATCCTCCCGCCCTTGTTGCGCCCTTTGGTGAAATTGAAGTATCCGGGAAAAAAACCCGGGAGAAAAAGTGATTCTTTTTGCCCGGCTTTTCTCGTGTAGGAGGGAGAAAAAGTACCGCAGCAGGTAAAAAATATCGTTAGTTTCACCGAGGGGTCGTTTTTAGTCCCGAGGGAGGGTTTTCAGCCCCGAGCGGGAGCGAGGTGCGAGGGGTTGAAGACCCTCCCGAGGGACTAAAAACGACCCCAAGGTGAAATAAACGGGATTTATGGCCGAATAAATGATTTTATTCTGCAAAATAAACGCCCGAGACTCAAAAGAAACACCCCCACCATCCGGCAACCGCCCGAGACTCGAAAGAAACACCTCCAATAAACGCCCGAGACTCAAAAGAACATCCAGTAAACGCCCGAGACTCAAAAGAAATTGTCGACCGCACAAAAATACCCCCATCATCCATCCTGCGTGTTAACCTCGCTGCTACACTCCATTCCGGCAAGCATCTTTGGCGTTGGCTTTCTCTTTCACCGCGGCAGTACGTGGGAAAATAACGGTTTGCAGAAACGTGCCGGGAATTTGTAACGGAAATGATGAAAACTCTCGGTGCTCAGGCAGTCCATTGCGGAAGTGCGGAAAGATTGATGTTATAGTTCACGGTTTACATGGCCATACATGCTGCTGGCATCGGGAGGTTCGGCGCCAGGCGGGGCTGGCTCGGGCACTGTTGTGGCTTTGGTGCTGGTGGATGAAGGCTGCAGTTGTGTTCTTCATCCTTTGACTGGCGGATATCTCCGCCGCTTCGTCTCTTACGCTTGGCTGACATTTTTGGCAGCATTTCTGGCCAGGTTCTTGACCCGAAAAAGAGTGTAGGTTTCCTTACTGGTGTTGGGAGTTTCCGAAAGTAAACTTGAGTGTCAGGGCTACAACGCGGTCGCTTCCGAGACGTTGAGCGGGTCATCGATATCATCATGTTGTGTTTCCGGCGATAATCGCGCAATTTTTTTTGAGTTTTTTTTTTTTGGTGATATTTTTTGGGTTGCCGAGATTTTTCTTTTTTGAGCAGGCCGAGTTCCAGGCCTCTCTTCAGGTTGTTCTTCTTCTTTTTCACCTGGTATGTCTTGAGTTAGGGATCTCCATGTGAAGCACGGACATGTAAACTGTGACAGTGACATGAATCTTCAGTTTGGTGTTAGTTCGCTCATTGCTCAGGCTTACATTTTTGGAACACATTGCAATGTCTCGAAAATTAGACTAACCCAAAACACGTGTTAAAAAAATAAACGAATTTACACGCACTTTTCTGAGAGTATCTCAGTGTATAAACGCGTCGGGGCAATAAACGAATTTATTGCCCCGCAGACCCCAGTTTATTTCACGCACCCACACATTTTGGATGTAATCATGCGGGACAATAAACGCCGATTTACCGCCCCGCATCCCAACACATTTTTGGGTCGAGGGCGTTTATTTTGCAGAATAAAAGATTAAAGTGCCGAAGGCGCAGCCACTCAATCCGACTTTGCACACGCAATTGCGACTGTCCTAAGGCAGACGGCTGTTTAGTGCGACGACCCCCCTGCAGATGGCGCAGTACATGGCGCAGCTTGGGTGCGGCGGCCATCACTCAGCTGCCACCCGGACGGTGTTAACGAGTTTTCAGATTTTTCTGGACTCGGTGCCGTCGCCGCCGAAGAACCTGGCAGACCAGATCACTGCCTGGGAAGCTTGGCCGACGGCCGCCGCCCAGGCTTTGATGTGGGCAAGGGGCGGTGCGGACTCGTTGCCGCTCCTCTGTCCGCATGGGATCTCGGGCCCGAACCTCCTGCTTTTCCCGGGCCACGAGTACCAACAACTGCTCGGGACCTGAAGTCCTATTTCTTCCAATTCCCAGTAGGACGGCCGACGCCGGGGAGCCCAACGGGCTACGAGATGAGGCCAATTTTCCGCGGCGGCGAGGAGACGATGGGAGTCTTGGAGACGCAGCTGAAGGCGAGGCGTGGGGGATGGACCTTTTCCCGACGTACGGAAGAGAGAGGGCGGAGCGTGCAGCGAGATGGACGGCCTTCGACGACACCACGGAGAAGAAGAAGGGCAAGAAGTCGGCCGTTGTCGGAGGAGACCCGTGGCTCGTACCGGAAGGGATTCCCCGACACGAAAAGTGGGGTGAGCGGAAAATGTGTGCCGAGCACCGGATGACGCAGTGCACCACATGTAAGACGACAACGGAATGCTGTCGCAACCATCACCACCGATGTCTCGACCATGAGATGCCGACGTGCGACAGCTGCAAGAAACACGCCGACCTGAGGAGTAGGAGACGCGGGCACTGCTGCAGGAAAGGGCACCACCGGGCGGCCGTGGCGAGAGGAGAAGAATCAACGACGAAGAAGAGGAAGGCGGAGCGAGGACCCGCAACATCGACATCGACTTCAGCAGCGAAGGTCGGGAAGACGGGGCTTTCTTCGGGATTCGGACCAGGAGACCCGATGGGGGTGTGGCTCTGTCATGGTGGCGCCTGGGCAGGTCGTTTTCTATGATTGCGCAGGACTCTGATTTTGTCATCACGGAGCTTGCCGGGGACGACAGGATAGTCTGGTACAACGACTGGGCCCCTGTCGGTGCCTGTCCAGGCGCGCTTCGCGCTGTGCGCAACCGGGTCCTGCAGCGTGCCCGTATGGTGCGCATGATGGTCAAGGACGAGTAGTCTGTCCTCGAGCAAGGACGAGAAGTCTTCGAGCCCAGCTCGACGCCGGTTGTCCTGGGAGTCGAGTTTGACTTCGCAGCGAAGAGGTACCGGCTGGGTGCAGAAGCCGCACCTCCTCTTTTGCTCGGTCGATTTGACGCAAATGACTCTGCGGCGTCTGGAAGTCGTCGAGACCGCCATTTGAGCGTGGACGGTATGGGGCACACTGCACTGCAGGGTGAGCCCAGTGCTTGCGGATGGTGACCCTGGCGCACCAGGTCCTGACCGGTTCCCTGGGCTGGGAGTCGCTAGTCCGCGTGAGGGACGATGTCGTCCCGTTCCTGCGGGGGTGAGCCGGCGTCTATCGGACAACCGGTGGGTCGGCTTCGACTCGAAGCTGCACCCTCGTGGAGGCGTGGTCCGATGCCGGCACGCAGGGACGGGCGGGACTGGTGGGCTCTCACAGTTGCACTCAGGGAGTTGATGCACCACGAAAGTCGAAAAGAGTTGGGATAGCATGCAAGAATCTGTAGCGATAATCTGCATCGCCGGTTCGCACGTGATGTGTCATGTTTTCGCCTCTTTGGCCCCCTCGGGCGATGGCCGCGCTTCGATGGGCGCTCTTCTACGCCGTTTTGTTGTCGGCTCCGACGCAGAGTTCGTCCGCTTCTTCACTCGCGTCAGTGCCGTCTTCTTGACCCTCGCCGCTGGCTTTAATTGCGCTAGTGATATCAGTTACAAAGACGTGCTCTTACTTTTCCCTTTCTTCTGGGCAGTTCTCGTCAGACAATACGAAGAGCAGAAATTCCATGGCGATGTGGGCCCCGTAGAGATGTCCCGCAGCACATCTTCTTTGCCGAGCTGACGACAGCAAAGTTTGCGACTCCGCTGTCGACAAGTAGAAATCTTTGTCGACAACTTGCCTTTGTTTGTGCGCTCACAGCCTTTGTTCGCACTTTCTCTCGTTGAAGAGATATTAAAGGCTGACTTCCTGTTGAAATCATCTGTTCTCATAGTAGTGGACGCCACACTAATTTTTGTGTACGCCGGACACAACTGTTTGCGAGACTGGAGGCACTCGTTGCATCGAAGAGTTTGCAAACAGCACAGAGAGCGCGTCCAGGTCCATCATCACTGATTCGTCAAGGTTCACCACCTCTACTGCATCAGCAATACGAGAGCTGCTGCGAACAGTGTGTGTTTAGTCCTTCTGAGCCCATAGACAGTTGGGGCACGTAGAGTGAGGCTCACTCTAAGTGACACTCATGCACTTTTGTCCACTGTGACTGAAAAATGCGGTTTCAGTGTCACTTAGAAGAATTAGAAAAACGGAAGATTTCGGCGGAAACCCAGTAAGCTAACCTTTAGTGACTTCAGTGTCACTAAAGAGTAGAGCATTCAGCATCACTTAGAGTGAGACCTCACTCTAAATGACGCCGAGCCACGATTCTCTCGGTTCTTGATGGTGGTTAAACAGTGGTTAAATAGTGGCTAATTAGTACGAGTCACCCTGAAAGTTTGGGGGGTGTACTTTTAGCTTTTTCAGGAAATATCTGCTGATTTTCACCTAAATAGTACGAGGGGGGGGGGGCTTTAGTTCGCTTCCTCCTCGGTAAGGGGGAGGACGGGCCCTGCGAGGCACGGGCACGCTTCTTCTTTTCTTTTGCTTCGCCCCGAGACTGCTCGTTCTTTGCCATCATGGTTCGAACTTCATCTTCGAGCTCTCCAAAGTGAGGACTCAGCAACTCGACCAGGACATCCTTCTTCGAACGTTGAGTTGGCGGAGCTGCTTCACACACTTTGGCTACTCCCAGAGTTGGCTCAGATTCAAGGACTCGAGGGCACTAATTTGAGACTCTTCTTTTGTCACTGTATCATGCTCTTCGGCAAAGTCGTGTTTGCGTGAAAGCGTCTCAAACCGACCTCGCAGAGGAGTGAGACACTTTCACAGGCAGCTGACAGTTTTTTGATTGGCAACGAGCCTGGTGGTGAAGCTCTCTCAAACGATGCGACGGTGAGCCCGTGCGAAGAAAGACACGGGACGCCACGCAGCTTTCCATCGTAACAGACGATGTAAAACCCAAGGTTGACTGTCGACCGATCTGCAGGCTGATACCTGTCCTTCACCTGCATCAAAGAGAAAACGGGGAAGGGACGAGCGTGAGCTCTTAGCCGGAATTAAAACTTACAAGTCGTTGCAGCTGGGGGCACCACTTAAAACTTTTAAAAAACAACACTCGTACTATTTACCTAAATAGTACGACTGCCTAAATAGTACGAGGGAGGGGGCTTTACGCCGGGAAGCCCCTTTTGAAAACGTGCCCTGTTCTGTCCCTTGGCTTGGTGGTTTGCGAAAGAGCCGGCTCCGTCTTGCATGGCATGCTACTTATCGAGGCATCCGGAAAACGATGTGACACAGGAAACGGCCGGCTTGGTCTTCCAAAGAAACTGCGGCAAAAAAGCCATTTTCTCCAGAATTCCAGTTCCATATTCCTCAAATAGCCAACTTCGTTTCGTTTCTCCGAAAATTTGGTCTAGCATCTCCCTCGAATGCGCGATTAGATCTACTTTCCTAGCCACTTGACCCGAAGGCCCGTGGCTCTGCAGTGCCGCCGAACACATGAAGCAGGCTTTCCCTTATACACTCGCGCTCGCAATAGGGGGTGGTATTGCTGCCCACATGCCAGATCCGACCTGACGTGGCCTCGGCCACATCCAGCTGCTCCCTGAACCATCAACCTCGTTGGAAACAAACAATTACCTACTACTATCCTGACAAGTCTTCGGGCTTTGCCTTACTGTGAAATTATAAAAACCTTAACTCTATAAACATGCTAAACCCCCTCAGTAAGTTGTCTAGAAAGTATTGAATGTACCTTCACTGCAGGCAAGGGATCTCAACCAATGTTTTCATGTACACCGCGGATACTCATCCGTTTCGAAGCAGCTGGGGGTGCTAAAGGATTTCCGAAGGGAGCCCGTCCACTGCAGAAAGGCCGGCCCCCTCTGAGAGACGGAAAAGTTGAGCCCAGGGGGGAACGCGGCGGCTTTGGCGCCTTGGGTCGCGAAGGCGCCAAGGCGCGAGATGAGATGCCAGGGCATACACGAGGGAGCCCCGAGGCGAGGACGGCGGATTTCATGAGCCGCCTCAACCTGCGGGGCGCGGAGATGGACAGGAGAAGGAGCTGGGGTCGCGACCGTTCCGACCAAGGCGAAGGACAGCACCGGGATATTAAGTTCGACCCGGGCGAAGAAAAACTGAAAGACTCCGACTTCTGGAGGCTGAACTACTCACACGACTTGAACGACCACGCGGGGGAAGAAGGCATCGGGGTCTGGAAGGAAGCGATGTCCGGAGACATCCGATTAGCCTCTGCAAAATCACAAAAGAAGTACGCTGTGAGTCAAGAGCGAACGGACGTGTCACCATACATGCAGTGGCTCGTCCCCCCGAAGCGTGTTCGTTTGGAAAACGTGTTGCGCGAACGGGTGATGCACCTTCGGAAAACACCTGAATACGACATGACACCAGGGCAGCTCAAAGCGGTCCAGCGCATGTGGGACGGACTCGAGACTGCGACGGCGAAGTTCCCGCTTCCTTTTCCAGAGGCGCGTGAAAATTTCTGCATAACGCACATTGAGTGCGTCGACTGGAATTCACGAGAGAAGTGGGCTGTTTGCTGGAAACTCGTCCTCGATGACGAGCAACGGCCTGAGTACGAACGGGCGCTCTCGGGGGGTGTCGTGAGCAAGTGGTCAAAAATAATCAGGCACCACTTCAACCCGTCCGCGAAAGGATTTATGCCACAAATTGGGTTCACGTACGACGAAGGGTCTATCCCGTACAAGCAGAGTATTATCGAGCAGAATATAGAACGGTCGCAGAGCAGCCGGGCGCCACTGCCAATGCATGGGTACAACAAGGACCTTTGGGGCATTACGGTTGAGCATCAGTCACTCAAGCAGCGTAAAGAAAAACAGAATGTGGATCCCGTGCGCGATTTCCTTTTGGAAGCTAGAGCAGCTCTCGGTGCCTGAAGGGCAAGGGTTCCCATACAAACTGTACCGACAGTGATTTGACTAAACATAACATAAATTGCGTTTGTGTTCTCTACCTGGGTTCGTCCTGGAGTGGCTTGTCCAAAAAAAGTAGACCTCCGACAGCATTTCTACACCGAGGAATACCAGAAATTCGCTATCTGTAAGTGAATCCTTCAATGTTACTCAGTTCTCGCTTGCCCGCAACCGGTAGTAGTCGCTGCCGGCTATCTCAGTCTTTCATACGGGTTGCTTCCGTTTTTCCTCTCTTCTGTGGCAACACCAAGAGCCCGATTTTCCTGCCAGAACTCTCAATCACGTCAGGTACTGGTATTGGACACGGAGAACTTTCAGCATTTTATGTGGAGCTGCCAGGTGAAAGCATACCATCTGTAACTGTTGTCTCCCCCCGGTACTCGAACCACACATTGCCCCTGGACCTGCTCGACCCAGAAGGCGTGAACCGGAAGAAGTGCACTTGTAAAATTTACTGCACTAGTAAAATTACAAGTGAATTCAGGTGTTTTTCAGTCCAAAACAGTGATTTGTAGGGGGTTTCGCGTAAAAAAATGATCGAAAACTGGGGAGGTTTGGTCGATGTGCACTACCCCTCGGACTGAGTTGGGCAGGGTTGTTGGGAGCCTTGATGGGATTACCCTGATCTTGCCATTGTTGTTGCCGATGGGCTGGATTGGCGGAGTTGCCGAAAGGGGAGCAAGGAGTTCCACACAACCCATCAATGTAGCACTGCAGAGTGGCTCGACCATAATAGTCAGAAATTTGTGAGGTTACGTAAACATGAAAAAGCGGACGAGGCAGGAAGAGTGCTGAACGGACGAAGTGTCTTTGATGTGGATCGGTCTACCATGATGCAGGCCTTCAATATGTATGCGCCCAAGATGCCGCCGGCCTAGTGCAGATGGAGGAGATCGGCAGGTTTGCACGGAGGACCCTCGAGTATCAGAGGAACAGCAGACTCCGAGAGCGACTAAACGCGCCACGGAGCAGCATCAACGGCAAGACGCTGCACCAACTCAGGAAGTTCAGCGGAACAGTGCGCTGGTGAGGCGATCGGTTCTACAAAACGGCACAGCGGAGATATGTGGTTTAGGAGGGTGCAACGCAAAGGCCTGGCCCGGGCTCCTGGTGAGTTCACGGAAACCCCTATACCCGACTTTAGTGGGAAAGATCGGGCAGGCGTGGACCCATTGGTAGTTGGGCGGACTGGTGGGTGGACGGGTGAACAGGTGGGAGACTTCTAGCCTCGTTGGTTGACCTGCATTGATGACGTCTTTCATGAATTGCGCAAGCGAGCTTTCACTCTATGAATTGGTCGAAAACTTGACATTATAGTGCCAAACAAGGAGAGACCGTAGTGTGTTCGAGAATGGGCAAACGTGTGAGTTGACCTCTGCCAGGTGTAGATTTTGAAGGGGTTTGGAAATTCGCTCCGGAGGACATTGTCTTTGACACGGACTGCAGGTTGTGACCTGTGAAGAAATGACATGTACTTCGGCGGCACTGCTTTCGTTTCTATTCTGCCCTGGTGTAGACCTGTAAAGTAGCAGCATCGTAGGTAGGGTCTGAGGCAGGGGATTAGTTTCCGTTGCAGATTTAGACCGACGGTCTAAATCTGCAAACCGGACTTGGCCGGGAAAAAAAAAAAAAAATGTTCAAAAAACGGTGTTCAAAGTAAATATAGGCGGGGGGTGTGCTGAAGGTGCTGGATGGCTGCTGAGCCTCCGCTGCTGAGACCCAGCCGCTGCCGTTCAATTGGGTTCAGCTTCGGGTCGGCAGCCACTGTGCTTCATTACCGGGCCAAGGTCCTGTTTGACAGTTGAGTATCCCACACGAGCTAAGAGTTGCCCACACACGTTTTGCCCAAATTTTCCGTCGCGCCTTCGGCGCGATGTTGCTAAAAATAACGCTAAAAATGTTGTTGTAAGCACGGCGGTACACACCAAAACCGTGGACCTATTATCATAGGAATCATAGGAAAATAGGTCCCCAGGTCACCCCCCTTCAGCTGCCTGACGAGACTGTCTGTTTACGATTTTGACTGTTTTTGGAGCGCGTCCCCATATGGCACCCCCCCACAGGGAACCCAGAAGCATTCGGAAAACCCCGAAAAGCTTGATCCAGGCTGGTGTACGTTGAAAAAACGCCCGCAAAATGTGTCGCCAACCTGACGGGGTGACCATCCTCTTTTGCCGAACGAAGTAGTGGAGATGTGTCGGCTCTGCCCCAAGACGCCGTACATCGGCGAAAACGGCACCGAAACACCGCCCAAAACCACCCCATAGTAACGGTCTAAATCTGCAAATCCCGGAAGCCTTCAAACTAATACCCTGGTCTGAGGGGACCATTGAAAAAAACGAACAAAATGGCGGAAAAGCGCAAAGCCGTCGAGCTCAACGATGAGATGCACCTTGTCCATGGGACGACGAAGGAGAACTGGGAGAACATTAAGAATTGCGGCATCCACAAGATGTCGCGACAGCACATCCACTTCGTCTTGCCGCGGCACTGCGCGAAGAGCGATGGGCGCGTGCCCGTGCGGACGCCCTACGGCTCGTGGGAGGACACAGCGCGGGACGTCCTAATCTATGTCAACCGTGCCCGGGCGGAAAAGGACGGCATCGTGTTCTACGAGCACCGCAACGGCGGCGACACCGTGCTCACTCCTGGCTTGAAATCATCAGGCGCAGTGCCTTTGGCCTACGTCGACAAAGTGATCGAAGCCAGAACTGGCGACGTTCTGTGTGAACCTGTCGGCGCTTGCCTGCTGCCAGCACCCCCAGTAAAGCGTGGTAGGACGGGCCTGCCTTGGGCAAAGCGATTCTTCAAAGTCGACTTCCACACGCACATCCTCCCGAAGAGTCTCGACATCTGCAAAGGGTTCGAAGAGGAAGGCTACATCACTCTTGAGCCCACGCCAAGTGGTCGGAATATGCTGCGCAACGGACAGCTCTTCAGAGCCATTAAAGACAACTGCTACGACCCGGATGCAATCTTGAAGGACATGAAGGCCAACGACATTGACGTTCAGGTCATATCGACAGTTCCCGTCATGTTCTGCTACTGGACGAAGAACAAGAAGGACGCGGAGGCTCTCAGCAGGTACTTTTTCCCAGTTTCCCTCTTATTTTTTTTTTGCGGCTTTCGATCCTTCTCAAGCATCGCGGAAACGCGAACTGCGTGCATTTTGCAAAGATGGGTGACAGGATAATCCCCCGATTACGCACGCCTCACTGAGCATATTTCCGCATGCGCAGCAGGATCTGGCACTGGTGAGCACTTCATCCAGTGAAAGTAGTGTCTGGTGACGAGCCACAACGCAAAACCGTACCCCCTCTTTGCAAACAGACGAAGGAAGCATGAAAATAATGGACCCAATGTTACTGTCACGCTTGACTGAAGGACCGAAAGTCTCAATTAGCGGAGGGCTCCAAAGTTGAATGGGTTCAAGAGCGAACCCGAGAAGAAGAACGAGGCCACACGAAGCTGAACCTCATAAACAAAGAACAGGTTGAGTAGGCTCATACAGGATCGTCGGAAACACAAAAAGGGGTTCAGTCCCTCGCGGCTCATTTCATGCTTGCGAGTTTGACGCTTTCTTCTCTCTCGCTCTCTCGAAAAGGTCAGCGCGGTAAAGATGACGATGTGAACACATGCAGGTGGCCCCCTGGACTGCCGGCGTGATTCCCTCCCCTGTCTCTCCCCCGGATCCAGTCTGGCCCTCCTTCACGTTGGCGTTGGTGTCTCTCTCTCAGGAGGGATTTGCAGGTTGAAGTTATTGATTTCTCTCTCTCCAGGGAAAGGTCAGCGCGGTAGCGATGACCACGAGAACACACGTACAGGTGGGTGGGGAGGGGCCCGTGGGACTGCTGAGGCGAGACTACCTCTCTCCCTTTTCCATCGGATAATGCTTCGCGCTAGCATCAACCGTGCAGGCGGCAGTATTCTGACCAATCATTAAGTGAATATATTCCCCGCGCCCTGTAGGTACCTCAATGACGACATGGCCGCCGTGGTGAAGAAGAATCCGAAGAAGTTCATCGCCCTCGGCCAACTGCCATTGCAGTTCCCCGACCTGGCTGTGGAGGAGATGACGCGCTGCGTCAAGGAGTTGGGGTTCAAAACCTTCCAAATCGGGTCCCACGTGAACAAGTGGGAGCTGTCGGACGAGCACCTCTTCCCCGTGTTCAAAGCAGCAGAAGAGCTCGACGTAGGCATCATGGTCCACCCGTGGGAGATGATGGGCGCAGCCGAGCACGGGAACAAGTACTGGCTGCCTTGGCTGGTCGGCATGCCGGCGGAGACGTGCCGCGCAATGTGCCACATCTTCTTCGCGGGCATCCTCAACAAGCTCCCGAAGCTCCGCATCATGTTCGCCCACGGCGGCGGCTCGTTCGCTTACACCGCTGGCCGCATCCAGCACGGTTACAAGTATGCAGACACTACGCACATCCCTTCCCTTGCGCAGTTCTACGGCACCTTGCACTATCAATCACTTTTAAACACGAAAGGTAGCAACAGGAGCCATGGCATTCCTAGCTAAACCCCGCAGAGGCCTTCAAGAGTGAGAGAAGAAGACTGCGAGGTCACGGGGGATGGCGGGTGGGCCTTGCCCCGGCACTCGTTGCAAGCAGTGTGAACTCGAAATGCAGGGGTAGGCTTGCATTGTCAAAGGCTAGGGTTACTTGATACACCTCGTCCGAAGACGATCTCGATGTGATGGACGAAGACGAGGTCAGGCTGGTGATATCCAGCTCCATTCTTGGAATGCTCCGCCGGCAGTTCTACACTTGTTGCACTGCAGTCGTTGCGCGGTACTCAGTGCAAGCTAGATAAGCAGGCAAGGCACAAAGCGAAAGGACCAAAACTTCGGAAACCACGCTAATCAAGGGCGGGCGGGTGGGAAATCAAATTATTTTGCCCAAACAACCCAAATGCCCTGTTCGTTTAGGTGCCTTAAAGATTCCCTCGAGTACACCCAATCATGTGGCTAGATATCCCCCCCCCCCCCCCGCATGAGAGGCAATGTCCTGCTTAACCACACGGGGGAGTGTTTGTGCGGTCGTTTGTGCGGTCGGGGTCACTCCCGCATTGCGGGAGTCCCACTCCCGCATTTATAGGTAAACTACAAGGAAACTGAGGCACTTCCGCATCTCTGTAAGCCAACCTATAGTGACCTCAACAAATGGGCACCTGGGGAGTTGCCGCTTCACTTTTGTTTATTCCAGCAGATTGAGCATACCCCAGAAAGTTCCAAGACTTTGTCTGCGGTCTGGCACGACCTGCTGCACCCACCCGAGCAGCTCGCATCGAGAAGACTCTCGTTGTGGTCCAGCTACAATTGAGAAGGGCACTAAAAGATACCTCGAAAAAGGGTCCGAAAGGACCGCATCCACCTTTGTCCCCCGAGCGAATGAGATACCGCACCCACCCGACTTCCTGCACTCGAGTTGCTCTGGCAACTGGGCCAAAATCGAAGAAAGATGTTCAAGCGGGGGCTGCAGGTGTCCTTGCGGAAAAGCGGGTACTTCTCGGTTTGAGAACCACCTAAAGCGCCGTTACGTTGTCTCCCTTACTGTCTTGCTAAGCCAGGGCTCCCTGTCGCTGTTTTTGCGTCTTGGCCTGCTAAAGGGGGGTAGATCTATCATCCACCCGATTTTTCCGCGAACATTAAAACTAGTGGCGTTGAAAAATTGCTATTATGGTCTGCCACACAGGGCCCACTTCCGAAGTCATTCCGGAGTGATTCCACTCTCCAAAACACAAGGGGTGCAGACAGTCGCTTTTCGGTGGGCTGGGGGGGGATGTGCACCCGACCCCCTGCACGTATTACCCCATTTCCGAAGTGATTCCGAAGTGATTCCACCCAGACCATATTATCCAGGCTTTATCCACTGGTTATCCAAAGGCTATCCAGGGTTTTGTTGCAGGGTGGTGTTTTTTTCCTTCCCGTTCGCGCCTTCGGCGCGATATTGATTGTTGTTCGGTAAAACCAACCCGTCCGGTCGAAACCCAGCTCACGTTCCCTGTTAGTGGGTGAACAAGCCATTCCTTAGACAATTCTGCTTGTCTAGGTTAGGAAGAGTCAACATCGAAGGATCGAAAAGCAACATCGCTATACAAGCCCCCTTTTCTGTGGCAATTTTTCTGTCACCTCCGGCTTCATCCCTTGAACATAACTGAGGGATTTCGATATCACACTCCCACGATTCCCGTTCGTTTTCGCCGCCTGGCCGACGTTCATCCCCTGCACTGGATGCGGTAAACGTCAAGGGAGAAGTGCCACAGAACAACCCACGGGTTGACATACCAGCCGTATCTGCACCAGTTGCACCTGCACCGGGCCGACCAATTCTGAGTGCACTGAGACAACAGAAATTCGTCCACACCAGCCAGGAGGAGCAGTGCTTCAGCCGTCCTCTTCACAGCGCCAGCAAAGCAAAGCGCACCCACAGGGTGGCAGAGTGTGCTGGTTCACACAACACTACACCAAACCGCGGCCTTTGAGCAACCATTGAGCAGCCTCTTTTCCGTTTTAACAGCTCTTTTTTGCTTGTTGGGGAGGGCATCCCAGAATTCCAGGGACAACGTCCGTGAGGGGGAGGGGGTCTCGAGCCTTGTACGTTGGACGTGCCGTGACACGTCCGTGGATTTTAAAAATTGGGGAGGGGGGGGTCTGCCCGTGGTGCGGTCGTGGTGTCCGTGGTGCGGTCGTGGTGTCCGTGGCGTGGTCGTGGTTCCCGTGGTGCCCGCGGTGCGGTCGTGGTGTCCGTGGTGTGGTCGTGGTACCCGCGGTGCGGTCGTGGTTCCCGTGGTGTGGTCGTTGTGCCTGCGGTGCGGTCAGGGTGTGGTCGGTGCAAAGGTTTCTAACTGGTTGAACGTGCCGTGACACGTCCGTGGAAATTTTAAAAGGGGGGGAGGGGGGGGGTCTGGAGAGTTCACGGCAAGTGTCTGTGGAACTCCAACCGATGCCTTCCCTTGGCAACATTTACACTCTATGCCGTTCCCACACTTCTTCTCACTTGGTGTGCTGTTGTTACACTGCTGTTGTTACACTCACAGCGGGTGGATAGGTCCACTTCCATAAAAAATTGACTCGCCACTGAAAAGTTAAAAAGTGAAATTCATATCCAACACCAGCCGACCTATTATCCTCGGATAATAGGTCCCCCTGGATAGTAGGTCTACCCCCCTTTACAGGACCTTTCTGCAGAAACGGGAACCTCCTACAAACGTCTTCGGGGTTTTTGCCACACATTCATCGTGGCGCCTGGGCACGAATGGTGGCACCTGGGCACAAAAGCTAGGGGTTGGGGTGGGCAGCACAAGCAAGAACGAAGCGGATGTGTTTGAATCCGAAAGAAAGAAGCCGCCAACGACACCAACGCCAATCACAGAAGAAGGGAAAGTGGCGCGGAATCCTCAGAGGGGGTTAACTTCGCATCCTAGCTGTATCATTTGTGCTGTTAAATGTGTGCATGCCATTGTGTCTAGCCCTGCATCTGAACGTTTCGTTGAAGAAGGCGAGATGCGTGTGGTGCATGTGCTGAGATAGACCGTTGACACTGATGGTGGCACTACACTTGGGACACTTCATCTTGCAGACGCATTTCACCAGCACTCGGTGACGCGCATCGAGGTGGGCTGCAAGGGCCGCTGCACCCAGCTTCTTTTTGCAGAGGGGACACTCTTCATGGTCGTCAGAACTGCTAACCTCTTCCATCTCTTCCTCTTCATCCTCTTCTTCTTCCTCCTCCTCTTCCTCTTCTTTATCTTCAGAACCGTCGTCTTCAGTCTCCGTCTGTTCCAACTCCGCACCCGCCTCACTTTCCAATTTCCGAGGAGACGACCAAAAGGTGTGTCAAAAAACAGCTGAAGCCCTTGAGCGCGGAACTGCTTGCCGCAGGCGCAGACTCGGACCCATCCGGGAATTGGAACATCGTACATCCCGAACCGCGAAAACAAACGCATGTCGCGCAACGTTGTGAAGCTGGCAGCAGAGAGTGTGTAGTGCGAGCTTCTTGCGGGCAGACTTGTCCTGCACGCAGTCGCACAAAAATGCTCTGGTACTCCCGCAATCCGCTCTGAGACTCCACAGAAATACGCTCGGTGGGGGGACCATTTCTGCTGCTCGCTCATCGCTTGGTCCATTCCGTACGTCTGGGGACTCGTCACAGCGGCAGTCCTCTTCCTCCTCCCGTTTTCAGCCTCACTGGGCTCATCCGAGAGGCCGAAAGGCAGCGCATCCAGTAATGCTCCAGACTGTGGCAGTATGCATTGCGAGTCGACCCAGGCTTTGTCTTTTTCATTAACATCCGAAAGACATGCCCTGTGACCCTGGCTCGGAGGAAGGGGATGCGATAGGATGCTTCTTTGCCCCAGAAACCCCAGGGGATGTCTGAGTACCGAAAGTCGATCAGCTCAGCAAGGCAGGTAAAAAGCCACCTGGATACCGTTGCATACCCGTTCTCCGATGACATGATTCTTACAACGTCTCGTACATGACTTCCTTTGGCATTTTGCGAGAGATGCATACCGCCTGCAGTGTTTGCTTCGGAGTCCAGCACACAAATTACTTTCATAGCCATTCCCAGTGCTCCCGCTAACCTCACTTTTGGTGAGGAACACCAAAACCTGTTTCACGTGTGGCCCTATTTACGCTCTTTTTGGGCAAAGTCCAAGATCCTATTTACGTTTTTTTGCACTTTTTCCGCCTGTTTTTTTGCACCCGTTTTGGTTCGTAGCTACTCCCAGACCGTACTAACGAGCAAAAAGAATCAAGAAGGCGAACCAAACTCGACCACTTGATGATTGATGATGATCAACACTTGTGCCAAAGAAGATGCAAACCCTTGCTTCATGCCGTGCCATGGAGTTGCGGCGTACCGCACTGGGAGGGTGAAATATTTCGGGACAGAGGAATATCGGACTCTTTGCGTTTTTTGCATTATTTCTGTTGTTTGTAAGGAGGTTGTACCAGCACTGCCGCGAAGATCATCACCATCATCACAATCGGAAGTTTGTCAGGCGCCCAACAAGAACTCGAATGGTGTTGCGTCTACGCTTGCCAATATAAAGCTAAGACCTTCAGAATCATCGAATTAATGGAGTATTTATCATCCCCCAGTGTTCTAATGCAAACACTTGATTCTTTGGCTCGCGTAGCGAGCCGGAAAAAAAAGGGTATGATACACCCAAATTCCCGGCTCCTGTAAGCCCGAAGAAACGGGTGTATCTGTCATGAGCAGACATCCAAGCCAGCTTGCTCCCTCCACCACCTGTCACAGTGCAATCAGGAGTTGCCCCAAACCCGCCGACCCATTTGATGTGTTGTTGTATTCGCCCAGTTCTTCGAAAGACCTGCATGGGCCTGCTTGGGTGGCCTTCGGGTGGTATCTCGGACACAAGATGCGTGCTGATAACGTACTGATTCAGCATGTGTACAAAGAGAAACTAAAATAATTAACGTGCTGAAATAAGTATGTTTAGCATGCTGAACGTTAGGCCTGGCTGTAGCCTGCAAAAAAAGTGCAAAAAAACGTGTTTGGGCAAAATCTCTATTTACATTCACGCTTTAGGGCCACACCTGACCTGTTTGGAGCTTTTTTTTTTTATTTTTGTGCCCCCCAATCAGGGCCTTATGTATAGAAATTCCTCCCATGTAACTGTCCATAAGTTGCTCGGAGTTACTAAAAATCCCAGTTGCGGCACAACTGCACGTTTATGTATCCGACAGGGTGCACCTCTTTGGTTGTCACTACTGTCCATCACAGAGACTGTCCTTCGGAAGCAAAAGAGCCATGCGAAGAAGGCGAGTGTTGGGGTACTGTAGCAGTGTGCCGGGATCATGCAAGAACACAGTAATCTGCAACAGCAGGGCGGACAGCCGCGGTCTTCGCTTTCTTGACAACACGTCATGAAACAATACACAAGCCAGAAATACCAGCACCGCAGGCGCGGAAATTTTTTTCAAGGTATTGGGCCAGTCGCAGGTTCCAAGATTGAAGCTGTACGTTGCTTTAACGATGATCCAAAGGTGCAGTAACCGGTGCTGTGTACTGCTAGTGTGACTGCTGTACTGTAGCATTACTACTGGGCCCCTCAGCCAGGGCATTCTGTGCTTTTTTTTTTTTTTTTTGTTGCTCGGACTTCAGGCTATTAGCTTCATTTTTCCTCAGTTTTCCAAATTCCGTCTCAATAGCCAATTTGCTTTTTCCGCTGAAATCGAGAAGCCTCCGTCCAGGCCACACGAACCTTCCAAAAGGGGGGGTCCGGGGGGCTCCGCCCCCCGGCAAACGGTACGGTACATTCAGGTCGAGAAAGAGTTTGCACTTCTTAAACATATCGACCAACGTACTGGTGGCACTGTTTGCCATCTGTGTGACCCTCGCCCCACTCCCCCTGGTGCACACTCCTGAAGCCAACAGCCCATTTCAAATTCATCCACCACTCAGGTACTGTGTGCTGGTAAATCATTGGCATAAGTAGATGCAGATCTGAGATCACACGGAACAAGGCACTTGTGTCAACTCGGAGAGAATCTGTCAAGAATTTCGGGCTTCTTCTGAGCTTCGACTCTCTCACTCGGCACCCACAGCAGCCCCAAACTTCTGCCAGCCAGGCCACCATGCCCAGCGGCGACCACCAGCCAGCTGGCACAGCTGGCCTAACCCACGCCTCCACCGGACCCCCACGACTTTTTTCATTGAAGGTCGTTTTTTGCACTTTTTGTTTTTATTTTTTGAGCCGCCCGGATTTCCAAATTCCGTCAGCTGACGGAATTTGGAATGGGAAGCTAATGCCCTGTCGGACTTGCAGACCCATATATAAGCCACTGCCCCCAATTCCCCCCCGTGTTGTGCAGCTTCATTTTTGCCGTCGTAGCACGGGTGGTCCTGGCTGTGACGAGCTACGAACAGCCGCCTGACAAACCAGACTCACACCGCTGTCCTGTCTGCAGACACTCAGGTTCCGCGCTGATGATGGTCCGCCTTATGTGTCCGTGGCTTAAAGGACCGAAACACGGCGCAGACGGGACCAGCGCGGTGTTGAGCACATACCCATTCCAAGCACGTTCTTGCAATCCCCCCATTCCAGTAGGGTACTTCGCGTAACGCGACTTGCTGCCCTCAGCACGCAGGATTACCGTCTGGCTCCTAATTTATGTAGTTTTTAATTTATAAATATTGGGAAATTTGAAAAATAATAAGTATTGATTTATAAATTAAAAAATAATTTAAAATTGCATAAAACAAAGGCCTGTAAATCAGAGCGTGCTACACCTGTACCGTGCAACCCGAACAAGCCCATCACCTGAGACAAACAAACAATGTCCATCACCTGAGACAAATAAACAATGTCAATATCTAGTCACTTTCGAGACCAGATCAGGAAAGACGAAGAGGCGAAGGCGGAGGAAGAGGTGGTCCAACTGGGAACAGGGAATGTGAAGAGGACAGTCTTCACAGAAGAGATATCACAGAGCTGGCGGGCGGTGTGCAGATCGATGTGGTTAGACTGTGGAACAAGAACAACCCCAACCGCACAATCAGTGCTTGCATATTGAATAAATACGTGGCCCACAAGAAGGAGACGGGTGAGTACTTCGCCCCCAAGCAGCGCGGACCGAAGCTCTTGCTGACTCTTGCAGAAGAGGAAAGCTTGCTCAAGCTGACAGCACGGACTCGCGAACTCGGATGGGGTATCACAGGCGGGAAGTTCTCTGCAATGGCGCTCTCAAAAGAGGCCATCGAACAGTCATGGGGTTGTGCGGAATCCATCGTGCAATGGGGTTATCTCAACCAATCCGAAAGGACAACACACCTACCGATGTTGTTCGACAAGTACGTTGCTTTGCTCAAAGAACAGGGAGGGAACACACGGAGAAGCTGAACCTGCTATCGTCTTACCCCCAGCCTCTGCAACGCAGTCACAACCCCAAGATCAAGTTCCCCCTGTCCTTCCAGCCACACTAAGACCGAAAGCGGCAACTAAAGCCCCCCCCCCCTCGTACTATTTAGGTGAAAATCAGCAGATATTTCCTGAAAAAGCTAAAAGTACACCCCCCAAACTTTCAGGGTGACTCGTACTATTTAGCCACTATTTAACCACTATTTAACGACTGTTTAACCACCATCAAGAACCGAGAGAATCGGGGCTCGGCGTCATTTAGAGTGAGGTCTCACTCTACGTGATGCTGAATGCTCTACTCTTAAGTGACACTGAAGTCACTAAAGGTTAGCTTACTGGGTTTCCGCCGAAATCTTCCGTTTTTCTAATTCTTCTAAGTGACACTGAAGCTGCATTTTTCAGTCACAGTGGGCAAAAATGCATGAGTGTCACTTAGAGTGAGCCTCACTCTACGTGCCCCAACTGTCTATGGGCTCAGAAGGACTAAACACACACTGTTCGCAGCAGCTCTCGTATTGCTGATGCAGTAGAGGGGGTGAACCTTGACGAATCAGTGATGATGGACCTGGACGCGCTCTCTGTGCTGGATCTGCAGGCTGATACCTGTCCTTCACCTGCATCAAAGAGAAAACGGGGAAGGGACGAGCGTGAGCTCTTAGCCGGAATTAAAACTTAAAAGTCGTTGCAGCTGGGGGCACCACTTAAAACTTTTAAAAAACAACACTCGTACTATTTACCTAAATAGTACGACTGCCTAAATAGTACGAGGGGGGGGGCTTTAAGCCGTCTGGAAAGCGTGTAGGCCGACCTCGAAAGCCACCACCGAAGGGACAACCCAGCATCTTCACGTTCTTGCAGAAAAGACCTCTTCCGACTCCTAGTGAAGGTGGTGAGAAAAAAGCACGCACCGAAGGTGCCACACCTGAGAGCAGGAATTAGGGATCCTCCCATCTCTCCCCCTCTCGCGCCTTTCAAAAAAATATACCAAAACCACGCGTTTATTTCTTTCTTTACCCCAGTGCACCACCATCCGCCAAACTACTTTCTCCTTCGCTCCGCACCCAGTGGAAGCATCAAGTGAAGAACCGCACACAGGCGTACCGTACCGTCCGTGTCAGGCATCCTGGCCATACCGTGCGGTGTGCACTATACTGGCCTGCGGCGCTTCCCTCGCGTTCTACCTTCATTTAAAGCGTACTGCCATCGTGACCATTAAAACCCATTCCCCTTCGCCCTGCACCCCGTGAAAGCATCAGGAGAAGAAGCGCACAGCGGTGCCGCTGAAAAAATTAATTAATTAGTCCACAAAAAGTGCCGCCAAAAATAAAAATTAACGATTTATAAATTAGCGGCCGATAAATCATAAACCACGCTTATTATTGGCCTATAAATTAGAAGCTAGACGGTACTTCCTCGCACTCTTTTTCCTTTTGGTACTTCAACCGTTGGTGCTGCACACGGCAACCCCGTGCCCACTGTGCTCTGCGGAGCTTACTTCGCAGATTGCCACCGTAAAAAGAAGACAAGTCAGTGCCTAGCAAGTCGCAGTCACAATCAGGGCGAGTGCCCTGAGTTTTTAACTGATTGCTCAGACACGGTTGTAGGGGCCTTCTCCCTGTGACGGATTCGCCTGTGCTCTCGTAGCACGGGTGGTCCTGGCTGTGACGAGCTGCGAACAGCCGCCTGACAATCCAGACTCACACCGCTGTCCTGTCTGCAGACACTCAGGTTCCGCGCTGATGATGGTCCGCCTTATGTGTCCGTGGCTTAAAGGACCGAAACACGGCGCAGACGGGACCAGTGCGGTGTTGAGCACATACCCATTCCAAGCACGTTCGTGCAATCCCCCCGTGTTGTGCAGCTTCGTTTTTGCCTCGGCCCCCGGCGAACGGTACGGTACAGGTGGAGAAAGTTTGCACTTCTCAGTCTGTTTGTCACAATAAACACTGCACATTCCTGGAGGCAACAGCCCATTTCAAATTCAACCACCACTCGATACCGCGTGCTGGTAAATCATTGGCACGAGTAGACGCAGACCAGAGATCACATGGAACAGGGCACTTGTGTCGACTCGGAGAGAATCTGTCAAGAAATCCAGGGCTGCTTCTGAGCCTCGACTCTCTTTCTCGGCTCCAGCCCCCGTGGCAGCCCCAGACTTCTGCCCCCCAGCCCACGCCCAACAGAGAGTAGACTGTCACGATACCACCAACGGGAAAAGAGGAGGAATTCCTCACCCTCTTCGAGCACCCGCTGAACTGCTGGGGATTGAGTAAGCCCATCACGCCTCTCCTCTGGCTCTTCCTCGGACTCCTCGGTCTATCCATCCGACGAACTCTCCAGCGAGTCAAGGTTTTCAGGCTGTCCAAATGATACAGTCTTCTTCACCATTTTTCATTTCTGATTCAAGGTTAATAATTCATGATTGACCCCCGGTTTCGCTGTGCATCACTCCAGCCCTCGAGCGATATTTCTGCCCAACGAAGGACGCATCGGAGAGATCTGAGACATATCTTTCCAAAGAAGCAAACGTTGAGCATCTTCGATGAATTTCCAGACACTTGGCGTGTCTGGGGAACTTGGCAAGTGCCCTAGCTTGTATTCTGAAATGACTACAGGGCAAAACCTTAAAATCCCCACTTGTTGACTGCGCCCCGGTTTTCGCGGCGGCATCTGCCCACAGCCCGGAGCGGTAGTTCTGCCCGACGAAGGTCGCATTTGAAAGACCTGTGCCATATCTTTCCAATAAACAAACGACGACCGCGTTCGATGAGTATTTGGCTTCGTACATGCTCGCAGGATTATCCTTGTATTGAACGACGCGTACACGCGTCGTTCGTCCGTATGTGGTTAAGCATTAAACTAAGTTTTCCCCCCTGAAGACTGCTCACAATGCACACAGCTGCCGACCGGATCTCTGCGCCACCGATGCGCCAGAGGGCCCCGCCAGCTACCTGGCCAACAGCACGCGGCCGGCCCGATTCTGGGTGGACACGCTGACGCACGACGAGGAAGCCATGCGGTTCCTCGTGAACAAGATGGGCGAGGACAGAGTGGTGATGGGCTCCGACTACCCGTTTCCTCTGGGCGAGTGGGTGCCCGGCCGGTTGGTGGAGGAGATGACAGGGGACGGCTGGAGCGACGAACGCAAGAGGAAGCTGCTCGCGAGCAATTCCTTCGACTTCCTCGGTATGGATACACCATTTTTTTTCGAGACCGCTTTTTTTTTTTGTGTGTCTATCTCAGGGCATTAGCTTGGTCTCCAGCCCATTTTCCAAATTTGGACCGCTAACGGCTTTTTGCGTTTTCAGCAGTTTCTGCACTTAGGGGGCTCACCTGCCAGGTCTCTGCCACCTCTCGGGCCTCAACCTCTAGTGTCACGGTGTAGAGGGTTTGTCGACTGGAACCCCGGTACCACAACATCTTGTCTCTGAGTACAGTAGAAGAATGGAGCTACACACTACGCACTCTAACTAATGGTCGTAACATGTGTGGCCCTCTAATGTAGTGTTGTGGTCATCTCCACTCAGTATTCCTCAAATACTAATAATCAATTTTACTGCCTGTCACCTGACTTTTCTGCATCCTTGAGAGCTACTTTTCTTACACGCATAGCTACTTTTCTTGCACGCATAACTACTTTTCTTGCACGCATAACTACTTTTCTTGCACGCATAACTACTTTTCTTGCACGCATAGCAGTTTTGGTTTCCAGGTGCTTTTGTGGGCAATACAGGTGCATTCGTGGGCAATCCGGTGTCTTCGTGGACAATTCAGGTGCATTCCTGTGGAAGTCACAGTGCCAAAGAACAGCAAGGGACAAGGTTGACGCGCATGATCTGGCACTACTGAGCGAACGGAAGAATGATTCGAATGGCAGGACCAGCTCATTCGTTGCAGGATGCGGAGCAGGAGTCGGAGACCGCCAGTGCCATGGAAACTTGGGATGCTGACGTGCAGCGTACACTGTGTGAGCCGACTGTGCTGTTGTACACGACAGGAACTTGGCCAGTAGCTGGTGTGTGGCACGCCATCTTTCTTGGCCTTAGGCGTCTCCCACACCCTGTGCGTAGCTCTCTCGGACGCAGAAAAGTCAGGTGATGCGGCAGTAAAGCAATCTTCTTACCTCGAGACGTCGTTTTCTTGCACTCGGTTTTCCAGATTGCCACTCGAGCCCTGCGGGCTCTCGTGGCAATCTGGAAAACCTCGTGCAAGAAAACGACTTTTCTCTCGGTGAATAAATAGCTATTTCGGCTCGCGTAGCGAGCCGGGAAAAAAACGGTATAGTACACCAAATTTCCAGGCCCGAAGAAACGGTATTGTCCATCATGCACAGACATCCAAGCTAGCTTGCTCCCTCCTCCACCACCCTGTCGCAAGGGCAGCGCGAACAGAAGTTGCCTGACACCCGCCGACCCATTCGATACATTGTATTCGCCGAATTCTTCGAAAGACCTGCAGCCCAGGAAATAGGCTCAATACAGCGCGACGCGCTGGGCCCTGAGAGGCCTCAGATTAAACATTGGCCACTCTGCCGGGGCTTGGTGGTGGTGTAGTCCCATTTTTTATTTCTTTTTTTCTCGGCGGCCTTTCCAAATTTGGACTGACAGTCCAAATGTGGATATAGAAGCTAATCCCCTGGTCTAACATATCAGATATCAGGGAAAGCCTGCTACACGGGAGCCAAGCTTCACGTGTTCGGCGGTACTGCAGAGCCACGGGCCTACGGGTCAAGTGGCTACCGATTTCCCAAACTAAAGCATCGAGGCTTGGCGCACCTTGGGGCTTGGCGCTCGCGCTGAACACAAGCTCGTCGAGACGGTCGGCCGCAGGGCAGAGCGGACGGGGTTGTGGCACTGTGCTGTCTCCGACTCAAGCTTTGCAAGCTGTGGTTGACCGTCACGTTCCTGGACCAGGAGCGGCCTTTTTCTTTTTTCTCTTTTTCTTCTCTTGTGTTAGGGGCCCACGTACCCCCTGTTTTTTGGGACAAAAATTATAAGAGGTGGTTGCTCAAGCTTTTCGTGCCGCGGAAAACTTTGTTGCCTTTATACATGTTCCCCGGATGTTGCCCCACATTTTTCCTCCCCAGATTGGCTACGACTTTCGAGCCTCCAGATGAACATCGTACTTTTCATGGACGGTTTACTGGGGAAATGCACTTAGCGTTTTTTTTTTGCCCAGATACCTTTTTTTGAGATTTTCGCAATCATGGGCTTTGAGCAAAAAACCCACACCTTCCTCCCGAAAACATCATTTTTTGAACGGGAAAAACACGCAGTCTTTTATCCCCGAGGTTTTATTATCCCGCAATCGAACCAGGTTGTAATACACAAGCACATACACACCTTCTCCGGTAGCTCCCGGCTCAGCCGACTCTCGCGGCCTTCTTAAAAGGTAATGCCATATTTTGGACAGCTCGTGCATTTTGGCGACCTCTTTCACCATCCAAAACTCCACTTATGGTGGTGCCAGTCTATCTCAAGAGTTTGCAAATAATGCGGTGTGTACGGTGGGATAGCTCAGGAAACTGCAAAACGCGCCACCTAGAGGGTGGGTTAGCTCGGGAAATTGTGATTAGCGCGGTGTAGAGGGTGGGATAGCTCAGGAATCGCAAAAATCGTCATCTGGAGGGTGGGATAGCTCGGGAAATCGCAAAAAACGCGTTCTAGAGGGTGGGATAGCTCAGGAAATCGCAAAAATCGTCACCTGGAGGGTGGGATAGCTCAGGAAGTTGCAAAAGGCACCATCTAGAGGGTGGGATAGCTCGGGAAATTGCAAAAAGCGCGTTGTAGAGGGTGGGATAGCTCAGGAATCGCAAAAATCGTCATCTGGAGGGTGGGATAGCTCGGGAAATCGCAAAAAACGCGTTCTAGAGGGTGGGATAGCTCAGGAAATCGCAACTTCCTGAGCTATCCCACCCTCTACAACGCGTTGTTTGCGATTTCCCGAGCTATCCCACCTCTAGATGGTGCCTTTTGCAACTTCCTGAGCTATCCCACCCACAACAATGCGTTTTTTGCGATTTCCCGAGCTATCCCACCCTCTAGATGGTGCCATTTGCAACTTCCTGAGCTATCCCACCCTCTACAACGCGCTTTTTGCAGTTTCCCGAGCTATCCCACCCTCTGGAACGCGTTCTTTGCAATTTCCCGAGCTATCCCACCCTCCAGGTGACGATTCTTGCGATTTCCTGAGCTATCCCACCCTCTACAACATTGCTAGCCGAATTTGCGAAGACCCCCGCGTCGTCTGAATTTGAAGAAAAACATCATCTTGATGTATTAGTCGCGCTCGTTCTCAATGAAGTAGTGCTGCGTCTATTTGGGGTGAAAGTGCGCTTGCACGAAACGTGCACCTTCTCTGCTGCTGAACACTTGAAGTCCGGGTGCCGGCAAAGCTCACTGGTTGTCTTGTTCGACGGGGCTCATTTTGCTTCCCTTGTCACCGTGTCTGCTGAAGAACACACGTCTGTTGTGGAAGGTGAGATGCTGAAGATGATGGCGCGTCTCGACCTCCGCGCAAAATCTCTGCGTAGACGACATCTGAAGTGGCTAAAGACGGCGTTGTCGAAAGTGAAACCCGAGAGCATCCGGGCGAGTTTCGTGGTGACCGGGTTGAGTGACGCAAATTTACTGGAAGAGAAAGTTTCCGATCCAACAGGAGATGGAGCCGACCAAGGTTTCGTTGAAGACAGCCCCCAGGCCACCGGTTGCGGGGACAACGTTCTCGCCGAACTCCTTCGCAATTTCAATGAATGTCTCGTACTGAGTGAATGCGCAGATTGCATCAACGATTCTGACTTCGCTGATTTTGACCAAGAGCTTGAAGAACTGGCAAACGATGAATGCGTTGCTGTGGAGGTGGATGCGGTTCATGCTAGTCTTGGGGCTGGCGAGCACGAGAAGAAGCTGGATGGCAATCACCTGGAGAGGCTTTACTCCTTCTTTAAGGACAACTCCGCCTTTGCTTGCGCTGCCCTTCCATACGACCGGCTTACCCTGTCATCACTGACGCGTGCCCGCCTAATGAACACCTTCGTAAACACTAGCGTGTCAGGAACTCGTGGTTGGCACTGGATGCTTGTAACAACCGACCGGTCGCTCCGAAGATGCGTTGTATCTTGCTCGCTTTCTGACTTTTGCGGAAGCAAGATAGTCAGCCACCTTGCAACGGTCTTTTCCGCCGACACCGACTCTTGGTTCATTGAGACGGACGCTCGAGGATGTCAACAAGACGATTGGAGCTGCGGTTACCATTCCTTGTTTGCGGCGCTGCAGTTCACAGACTGCATCCCAGAGCCGTTGGTGATCCCGCCCACGCCTGTCGTCTTCATTCACAAGTGCCAGAACGCTCTGCAATTGCTGTCATCGTGATGTCTTGTCGCTAATACTCTGACCGCGGTACGTTTTTCCTGCTCAAAGGCTCGATACACCAAAGATTGTCGGGAACCAAAATGGGGGATCATCATGGGGTTTTCAAATTTCACTAAGTACGTCAGACCCCTTGTTTTTAGTACGAAACGTGTTAATTAAGAAACACTTTGGCCAAAAAAGTAGCTAAGAAACATTTACACGTTTCGTATTAAACCCGCTTACGGTAGGGGAAAACTTTTTCAACCCTAGGGATATAAGGTAATTACACCAATTTTTTTCGACAGATAATACACGAGAGAATTTTTTTTGACCGATAATACACGTGGCAATTTTTGGTGTGACAAACGTGAACACGTGAATGTTGGGCGAAATTTTTCATCACAAGATGTTTTTTTTTTTTTTGGGGTTTTCCAGGGGTTATTCTGCCCGCCAGCAAGGCCAAAAATGCTGGCGAAAAAATTTCTTCTGTCAGCGAGAAAATTTTTCTCGCCCTCACGTCGTACAGAGCCCGTCCACCCGCATCTGTCCTTCCATTCTGAGTCTTCGGCGGTTCGTGGTGCAAGGAGGAAGAGAGAGTCGGAGAATACGTGCGGTTGGTCTGGTGGAAGGGACGGGTACAAGTTAACAAAAGAAGAAGTCAAGACAGGACAAGGAGGTGCAGCAAGGTTTCAGGGTAGTGTCAAGTCAATTTTGCGCTTTTTCGCTACCTTCTCCACCGGCTCAGACTCTCCAGCAAACCATGCTGCCCTTAGGGCTTCGGCTGCGAAGCCAGAAGTAAAAAGGTCGATTACCTCCTCCGCAGTCGCGTCGTCCATCTCCTTCTCATCGGTGTCTTCGATGAAAAAGAGGGCGCGCAGTGTCGTGTTCAGCATGCGGTTGCGCAGTCGGGTCTTTACACGGGCCAGGGTACTGAACTGGCGTTCACTTTCTGCAGAGGAACTGACAATGGTCTGTGCCAGTTCGACCAGTTGTCTCAATGGCTGCATGCGGGCACTCGCAGTGCCATCAGGGGCGAAGGCTTGATACACCGCGTGTGCATTTTTGGAGTATCTTGAGGCGCGTAGAACCTCCTTAAGTAGGGTCCAGTCTCTCACCAGGTCTGCCTCGGTCATTCCGTGCAAAAGGGGAGTGCCGTGGTCTGTCTTCGTTTCCGAGCGAGTGGTGCTGTATGTGGGTCGAGGCATCGTGTCTGTTGCTGGCACGTCCACTTCATATTGTCGGTACGTGACCCGGCCGGGCTTGCTGTAGTATCTGTAGAGCTCCCGGATGTGTTCATCCCCCCAGTTTGTAAGGTGCGCGCCCTCTGGCCACGCAATGCGGTCAAAGACAACGAAGTGCCGAAGAACTTCCTTGGATTCAAACCGGACCGTTGTGGACTTGAGGAGTGCAGCAATGTATGGGGAGGCGATAGTCTGATGGAATGTGCTGAACGCTGCAGGGGTAACGGCAACGTTGGTCGCTTCGAAGAACGAACGGCGCCAGCAAGTGTAGTATTTCGTGATCTTTTTGGCCCTTTCTTCCGAGCTTAGTGCCCTCAATTCTGCTTCGAGCGAGTCCACTTCTCTGCAAACATCCGAGATGGTGGTCGCGGTTCCTTGGAAAACAAGAGAGATTGCATGCAGCTTTTCCAGAACGTCACACGCAAGTGCAAGACATGCAAAAAATTGCGGCTTACTCACCTCTTTGTACAGGTGCTCTGCGTGGGTGCTGTTCCGCTCGTTCCAGATGCGTCTAAGGGCTTCGCGTATTGCAGAATACTGCATACGGATGACAGAGACACTTCTCCAGTAGGCCAGCCAGCGTGTATCGGACGGCTCCACCAGGGCACGATTCACCTTCTCACACATCGCTGCAAATGTCGGGTCTGCGAATACGCTGCTCAGAAGTAGCTTGTTGATGTCGGAGTCGGAGAAGATCAGCCAAAGGGCGCGGACGGTTCTGAAGAAGTCTCCCATGAACGCAACTGCTTTTATGCCATCCTGGGCAAGGAGGTTGAGGACGTGGGCACAACACCACATGAAGAGCGCAGTAGCATTGATCCCACCGCGAACCTTCTTCTCGGCACCCTGAAACTTCCCAGACATCGCCGAAGCCCCATCAAACGAGCAGGATACGAACGAGCCCTTCGGGAGATAACACAGCATCTGCTTTATCTTCGTTGCGTAGCCGGTTGCAGTTTGATCGTGCAGGACTTCAAGGCCAATGAAGCGCTCTTGGACAGCATTTCTCCTGAGGTAACGAACGGTGGCCACAAGTTGGTGCTTTCCCGTCACGTCGGTTGTTGCATCTGCTGTGGCTGACCAAAACCGGGACTCCCTAATCTCGGTGTACAGCCGCTTCTCTAATACCAAGCCGATCAACTCCAGAAGCTCTCTCACCACAGTTGACGATGTATACGTCACATCCTGCTTCAGCCAAGCACAGAAATCGCGGTCCTGGTGCAAGCAAGAAAAGAAGGATAGCAAGTCGTGCACGTGCACCGTGTGGGGGATTTCCAGGCGTGCGATTTTAAAGATTGTTTTGACAATCTTGCGCAGTTGAGCCCGCATCTTACTGACACCTGAACGAAGGTTTGTCATAATGTCAGAGACAGAAACATGCTCGGCGGACGTTTCGTGCTTCTTCATGCGGTTTCGGAGGTGCGTTTGGTCGGCGTAAGGCATGTTGATGAGGACTGCTCTTGTACGCGGAAACTTTTGGCTGCAAACCTTGCACTGGGCCCCCGCATCTGACACATCGAGCCATGGATACTCGGCAAGCCACCTGTCAACAGTGGATCGCAGAATTTTGCCACTGCCAAATGTACGAAACTTCGTGTTTTCTTCCGACTCAGGAGCGGGCTCGTCGTCAACAACAATCGGCTCAAATGCCACTGCTGAACCGGACAGGATCACGACCACGACAGCTACTAAAGCAAGAACGGAAAGTCCGACAAGACTGTCATCATCTGGGTCCGACTCATACTCGGCAACAACCTCGTAGCCTTCAAATGCGGGGGGTTCAACTGCAGCAGGTGGTGTTGGGATGGCAACTTCTGCTTGAGCGGGCAGGTCTTCGGCTGATGTGCGAGCAGTGAGAGCATTCTCGGCGGCGATCTTCTTTTGAGCAGCATCGTAGGCCTTCACCTTAGCCAGCAACTCGGCGTTCTTCAGCCTGTTGCTGCCTGTCCCCTGGTTGATGCGCCTGAGGCTTGCTTGCTTCTCAAGCTTCGGTCCTCTCCAGTTCGCGTAGTCGAACTGGATGGTTTCGTCTGAGGGGCCACGTGCAGCGGCCGCACGGAAACCGAAACTCGCAAGCGACATGTTACTTGGTTTGGGCCTGGCTGACTTTGTGTTAAACAAGAAACAAGACAGTGTGTTTGTTAACCTCATCCTGAGTCCCTCTCACAGCCTCCGCGGGCCCGCCTCTGCACTCGACTGTGCTGTTGCCCGGGACCTCTCGTGCATCACCCAGCCTCGGCCTCTGGCCTCGCCTGCCCTGTCTCGGCCTTCTCGGGCATCACCCAGCCTCGGCCTCCGGCCTCGCCTGCTGTCTCGGCTCTTGTAGGTGACCCCCCTGACCCCCCACGCAAAAATCCCTTTGGCGAAAAAAATATTTTCGCCAACCCCTTTTCAGATTTTTTTTTTTTTTTGGCGAAAAAATTTTTTTTCGCCAAAGGGAAAAACCCCTGGGGTTTTCGTTTTTCAAGAGCCCACCCACGGGGCCGTTGTTTAGGGGGTCCCCCGGGTGTTTCATTTGATATAATTTTTGATTTGATCTTTTTCAGCAGACAAGGAAGAAATGAAAGACATTGCATCTCAGCAAGGCAGGGCACAAGTTCGGCAGTAGTCCAGCCTGCTCCAGGTCGCAATCAGTGCATGTCCACGACGGCGTTATGGCGCATCGTTCCACCGCCTCCTCTTTCCGCTCGGTACTGACACAGTGACAGGCATGGGGCTGGCTTTCTGTCACACATCCACTCACCTGTCGCGCGGGGCACACAGTTTCGGCCGCATGCACACAGGGGGCCAGGGAGGATGAAAGGGGCAACTGCGTTCTCGGACTCGGACTCCGAGTCGGAGTCGGACTCAGACCCGGAGTCTGATCCGGACTTCGAGTTTGACCCGGACTTCGTGTCTGACTCTGACTCCGAGTCTGACTCGGACTCTGAGGCAGGCTCGAGTGGGGGGGGTTGGCCGCTCTGCTGCCTGGCCCTTTGAGGCTGGTTTGGGTGCTGCCTTTCTGCCTGCAGCCTTCGCGGCTGGCTTTTTGCATGTTCTGGCTTGGTGTCCGAAGTCGAGGCAATTCTTGCAATTGTACTGACGTTTTCCCCCGCGCGAAGCCAGTCGGGTTTGGCTGTTCGCGTTTTGCGGACGCGGAGGTGGTTGTGTGCCGTCGCTCTTGAAAGTGCTCTCAGTGAGCCGTCACCATTGTCCACTCCCGTTGCCTATCGTGTGTGACAGTGTGTGTGCTGCGAAAATTCACCGTAAAAATTAACGCAAAAATCGCCCAACATTGACGTGTACACGTTTGTGACACCAAAAATTGCCACGTGTATTATCGGTCAAAAAAAATTTGCCACGTGTAAAAACCACAAATTCCCGAACTTAGCCTCATGCTTTGCTTTGCCCGAACTTTGCTTCACCAGAACTTAGCATCACCCGAACTTTGCTTTGCTTCGATCAGAACTTAGCATCGCCCGAACTATGCTTTGCTTCGCCCGAACTTTGCTTCATCAGAACTTAGCATCGCCCGAACTTTGCTTTGCTTCGAACGAACTTTGCTTTCAAGAATTAGCCTCACCAGAACTTTGCTCGCCCGAACTATGCTTTCACCAGAACTTAGCCTCACCAGAACTTAGCTTCACCCGAACTATGCCTTGCTTTGCCCGAACTTCGCTCCCGAACTTAGCATCGCCCGAACTTTGCTTAGCTTCACCAGAACTTCGCTTCGCCAGAACTTTAGCTTCGCCCGAACTTTATTTCCCGAATTTTAACTGCTGCCTCTAGTCTCGCTGGGCGCCGGTCTTTACCGGCGCAAATGTACTTTTTTCTTGGATGTCGTATGGGGTCAACATCGGGTATATGAAACTACTTCTCTGCCGGCCAAGTCCAGGGTATTAGTTTGAAGGCTTCCGGGGTTTGCAGATTTAGACCGTTACTATGGGGTGGTTTTGGGCGGTGTTTCGGTGCCGTTTTCGCCGATGTACGGCGTCTTGGGGCGGTGCCGAGACATCTCCACAACTTCGTTCGGCAAAAGAGGGGTCTTCATGGGTCCTTTGTGGGGTCTTTATGGATCAATTATGGTCACCCCGTCAGTTTGGCGACACATTTTGCGGGCGTTTTTTCAACCTACACCGGTCTGGATCAAGCTTTTCGGGGGTTTCCGAATGCTTCTGGCCTGTGGGGTTGGTCGTCAAAATTTGGCATTCCGAGCTCAACTTCCACTGGGGTCGTGCTTCGCCGCAGACAGACTCTAAATTTGTTGCATTAGTGTGATTGTCAGGCCTTCGACTACCCTGGGCAACGCACTATGCACAATCCGTGTCTACGTCACAGCAGACAGACCTTAAGCCACCTCGAGCTGATTGGCAACACACACACACACACACACACACACACACACACACACACACACACACACACACACACACACACACACACACACACACACACACACACACACACACACACACACACACACACACACACACACACACACACACACACACACACACACACACACACACACACACACACACACACACACACACACACACACACACACACACACACACACACACACACACACACACACATACTAGCAAGCTTGCTTGAGCGCCGAAGGCGCGTCTAGTGGGATCCACTACGTTCTGTGGATAGGCAATGCATCCCCCACTCGTTACGAGGTTGGACGGGAGGGATCACAATCCAACACACGTCGCAGGCTGGGTGTTGGCCCCCCTTTGGTTGGGTTCCCCTCCCTCTCTCTCCCTGGTTGGGTTCCCCTCCCTCTCTCTCCCTGGTTGGGTTCCCCCAATGTCGTTTTGCAGGCGCGGGCCCTGGCCGCCGGGGCCCGATTGACGTGCGCGAACGTCGGAGCAGCGGATGGAACTGCCTGCTGCGGACGCGGCGAGCGGCGGAGGTGCAGCGACAGGCTCGGCCTCTGGCGGGCACCCTTCGGGCTTTCCGTGACGATAGACGCCAGAGGGTGATGCCGCCCGGACCCCAGGGGATGCATCGCACAGAGGTCCCTTTGGTTGGGTTCCCCTCCCTCTCTCTTCTTGTGCCATTTTCGGCCCTTTCTAGCTTGCCTGTTTCCGTTTCCTTTTGTTGCCCTGCATCCCGCAGTTGCTGCGAGGACGTGCACCCGCTGGAGAACGCCAGCGCGAAGCAACCGGCCAGTGTCGTGGCCAGTGGAGCTGAGACCTCCAGAGACGTCGACAAGTCCATAGAACGGAGTAAGGATCCCACACACACACACACACACACACACACACACACACACACACACACACACACACACACACACACACACACACACACACACACACACACACACACACACACACACACACACACACACACACACACACACACACACACACACACACACACACACACACACACACACACACACACACACACACACACACACACACACACACACACACACACACACACACACACACACACACACACACACACACACACACACACACACACACACACACACACACACACACACACACACACACACACACACACACACACACACACACACACACACACACACACACACACACACACACACACACACACACACACACACACACACACACACACACACACACACACACACACACACACACACACACACACACACACACACACACACACACACACACACACACACACACACACACACACACACACACACACACACACACACACACACACACACACACACACACAGGTTTAGACCCGAACGACTACTACTGATTTTGGGGCTTACCTGTGCCAGAGTCGGAGCGCGAGAAATGCTCAAAGGACTCATCGGAGCTGCCGGTGTGTCTGGTGAAGCCCCTCGACACAACAGGCTGCGCCACGCGTTGCGAACTGCCGGGCGCCTGCTTGTGTCGTCAAGAGCAAGCTTGCCACAATCGTGACCGAAAAGGTGAACCGCGAGGCACCGGCGGCACAGGTTTCACTCTGACCAGAGGAATTGGAGCTGGCGTCTTCTGGCCTCACGCACTGCTGGCTCTCTGCGCGGAGTTCAAGAATTCCGCGCGCTCAAGCATCGTCGAAAGCACTTCGCAGTGAGCGCCACCTGGCGCTCACTGTGCACTTGGTTACCCCAGTTCAAGAATTCCGCGCGCTCAAGCACCGAACATCGTCGAGAGCACTTCGCAGTGAGCCCTACCACCTGGCGCTCACTGTGCACTTGGTTGCCCCAGTTCAAGAATTCCGCGCTCTAGCATCATCGAGAGCATTTCTTTGTGCCGGAGAAGAGAAACCATGAAAAAAGAAAACGCTAGCCCCCAAAGAGTCATCTTCAGCCTGGCCTTTACTGACTGCTGTGTACGACAATCTGGCTGCCGCACATACTGTGGCTGTAGTCGGCTCCATATATTAAAGTCAACACCTTAACAGTCAGACTAATTCCAGTACTAAGCCAAATCAAGGATTGGGCTTCAGTCGAATCAAGCGACGCTGAGCCAGGTTATCGTCAGACTCAAGTCAGGCTGAAGTCGGACCGACTCTGGTAGGCCGACTGTCGGAATACAGTCAGACCGTAAATGAGACAGGTTCCGCTGCGAACCCCCCCAAAAAGAAAACGTTGTGTTGGTGTCATCGAAGTATCGCAAGTATAAGACTTCCATAGGAGTGTTGGGCAGGTGTCACAATTGCTTATTTACCAAACGCGAAATGTTGGAGGAAATGAGAAGCTCGTCGCCGCAAACCGTGGCATTTTCACGGCTTATCACGTGGGCGGCCCTGAGATTACCCCCTCAGGTGACACCACTTTATCTTTAGCCATACTTCAACTCACTTGCATCCTGAATCCAGCTTTACGTAAAAACGATCAGGCACTGCGTTCAATGAAAATTCTCCTCGTGCCCAAGCGGGGAGGTCAAAGAGGTTGTGACACCGAATCGAAAGATAGGACTTCTGTAGGACTTGAGTACGGGCCTGTTGGGTTACACCATTGTTGTTGGGTAACGCCTACGTCGTTGCGGCGTCGCCACGAGCCATGGTACAGGCTGGGGTGTCTACAGTGGCTTTCGGGTGAATGCTGGCAGTTATCCGTAGTTCCATCCCTCCCCTTTGATGCTTGGCTAGCATCAAACATGCATGAGAGGCAGTGTCCTGCCTAAGCTAAGACTTTGCGACTGAACACTAAACTATTCCCCCCCCTCCTCAACACACAAGACAAGCTACGAACAGCCGCCTGACAAACCAGACTCACACCGCTGTCCTGTCTGCAGACACTCAGGTTCCGTGTTGATGATGGTCCGCCTTATGTGTCCGTGGCTTAAGGACCGAAACACGGCGCAGACGGGACCACTGCGGTGTTGAGCACGTACCCATTCCAAGCACGTTCTTGCAATCCCCCCATTCCAGAGGGTACTTCGCGTAACGCGACTTGCTGCCCTCAGCACGCAGGATTACTTCCTCGCACTCTTTTTCTTTTTTGGTACTTCAACCATTGTGCTCTCGTAGCACGGGAGTGCACGGTATCGTGGTAGTGTATACACATACTGTGGTATGGCTGTGACGAGCTACGAACAGCCGCCTGACAAACCAGACTCACACCGCTGTCCTGTCTGCAGACACTCAGGTTCCGCGCTGATGATGGTCCGCCTTATGTGTCCGTGGCTTAAAGGACCGAAACACGGCGCAGACGGGACCAGTGCGGTGTTGAGCACATACCCATTCCAAGCACGTTCTTGCAATCCCCCCCCCCCCCCCCCCCCCTCACGTGTGTCCGTCGGCACTGCATATGAAGTCAGTACGGGGGGGAACGGGGCTGCCTCCGGCCAGATAAGCCAAGATCGTCTAGTCTCGTGAGGTTCACACTTCAAATGCATGGACTGGTTTTTAGAAAACAGGTCGTTCGAATGAAACTCTCACCGACCTCAGCTGTCGAAGATCTACGCGCTAAACTTAAGCATATCAGATACCACGTGTGCTCTACCGGGTCTTGGGGGCGCTCAAACGCCTGCTGCCTTTTGTGTCCGTCGGCACTGATAAGTAGTACCGGGGGGGAACGGGGCTGCCTCCGGTCAGACAAGCCAAGATCGAGATACCACGTGTGCTCTACGGGGTCTGGGGCCCTGCTGCCTTTGTTGTGTGTCCGTCGGCACTGCATACGAGGTGAGTGCAGCGGGGGAATAACTTCTTGAGAGACAAAGAGCGCGCGGTGCTTGCACCACCCACAGGGGGGGGAGGGGACCTATTGGGAATGTTCCAGCCCAACACAGACGAGTGTGTCGGTCCGGTCAAAAGCTGGTCGGCACACCAGCCACCACCGCTGCGCCACGTGACGAGTGGCACGAAGGGAAAAGGGGGCAAACCACCCTTTTGCCGCTTGGTTCAATGCTGTGCGTGCGGCGTCTTGTGTGTCACCCGTGGGGCTCGCCTGATTCGACACGTCCATCATCCGCGAGGTCGGGCACCGTCTCTTTCACCCACGACGTTGTCCCGTCTCATTCGTCCTCCGGGTGGCCATTTTCATACCACTCGACAAACTGCAGTGTTTCGACGCGCATCTATCTCTGCCGTCATTAAAAGGCGTTGTCATTCGAAATTCATGTCGAGAACTCGGGTGGGACGGGTTGATTCGACTGCCTTCTTGTTCGCCATTCGACACCGTCGGGTTGACCCCCCATATGAGGTGGGAGTCTAAAGTCCCCAAAGTCTCAAAGTCTAAAGTAGTCAGGTCTAAAGTAACTTAATTTAGGACTTTAGACCTTGGCTACTTTAGACTTTGAGATTTGAACCCGGAATGGCCGGCCAGAGTTTAAAAGGGGCTCTTGATTGAAACAGTAACGATTGAGCACTTGGATCACGTTAACTCCATTCGTTCTAGCTCTCCTTTCCAATCCTCTCTTTGTCAGTTTTCCCCTCTGCAGGGAAAGGTCATACCACAGCAACACTTTCTCCCTCTTCCCCTTTTTCGGAACGCGAGAAATGCATCCCGCAACTAGCGGACGTAGATTGAAGTCACCCAAGCAGCTACGAGAGCTCAGCAGTCCCAAGCTGAGCGACTCGTGCTAGCAAGGAGTTAACCAACACGGCTCGTCGAGGAAATACGGGACTCTCACCCTCTGTGGATACCCCATTCCAGGAGACTTACCTCGACGCCAGTTGTGTCCCCAAGCAGCTTGCGCCACATTCCGGATATCCGTGGAAACCGGTTCAGGCTTGGGCTCTGCCCTGTTCACTCGCCGTGACTAGGAGCATCGCTGATGCTTTCTTTTCCTGCGCTGAGTGATTCTGTGATATGCTTTAGTTTAGCGCGCAGATCTTCAACAGCTGAGGTCGGTGGCGGAAGGGGTCGGCGTCCCGCAGATTTGCAAGAAAGCCGCCGAAAAAAACAGGGGGCGTTCCCCGTGAGCCGGCGCATGGTGAAAAAGATGTGAACGCTTCCACGTGGCAATGCGGAAGAGTCTCGCGGATGTCGCTTCGGCGGCGTCTGCAGCGCTCGGGCGCAAGGTGAAGCTCGTGGACGGTGCCGCCGGTGCGAATCCGTCGGTGCGGGGCCTGTTCAAGAGGATCGCGGAGCTGAAGGCGGACGCCAAGCGCGGCGGCTCCCCGGCGCTCGACGGCGCGAGCGCGCAGCTCAGCAGGCCGCAGGCGACCCTTCGCTGCACGTCCTCCAAGCCTGCCTGACAGACACCCGAAGCCTCGAGAAATAGCTATTTTTTTGCCCGAGAGAAAAGTTGTTTTCTTGCACGAGAGTTTTCCGGATTGCCACGAGGGCCCCCCCGGAAACCGGAAAACTCGAGTGCAAGAAAACAACTTCTCGAGGCAAGAAGATGGCTTTTCCACCTGCCAGACGACTTTGACACACTGCGAGAGGCTACTTTTAGGGACAAAAACGATGCGAAAAATGCCGTATTTGCGTACGCCCGATCTGTGATGAAAGAAGAAATAAGGGTTTGGAGTGCACACTGATCTACTCGAAGAAGAGCACGAGTCAGTGTCAAATGAACGCTGCACCTGGGGTGTGATTCAGATGCGTCTTGAGTGTTGAAGTTCAGTGTGGCACCGCTGCCTACTGTAATGTTGTACACGGCCGTGGGCACGGCTTGTGGCACAGGACCTTTGGGTCCTTAGCCCGAGTCCGGCGCAAGGTTCTATAGATCAGGCCAGTGTAGCGCTGTTCGTACTTTGCCTGGCTCGCCATGCCCAGCAACTCGTTTTCCCGAGCTTCGACGGCGAGTTTCGCAACATCTTTCTTTGTCTTTGACATCCTCCCCCCTGAGATCGTGTTGGAAGTGCCGGAATTGGGACGGAAAACCAAAAGTGTCAACAGTGAAGAAAAGTAGCCTACAAGCAGTGTAGAAAAGTCGGCGGGCAGGTGGAAATAGCTATTTATTCACCGAGAGAAAAGTCGTTTTCTTGCACGAGGTTTTCCAGATTGCCACGAGAGCCCGCAGGGCTCGAGTGGCAATCTGGAAAACCGAGTGCAAGAAAACGACGTCTCGAGGTAAGAAGATTGCTTTACTGCCGCATCACCTGACTTTTCTGCGTCCGAGAGAGCTACGCACAGGGTGTGGGAGACGCCGAAGGCCAAGAAAGATGGCGTGCCACACACCAGCTACTGGCCAAGTTCCTGTCGTGTACAACAGCACAGTCGGCTCACACAGTGTACGCTGCACGTCAGCATCCCAAGTTTCCATGGCACTGGCGGTCTCCGACTCCTGCTCCGCATCCTGCAACGAATGAGCTGGTCCTGCCATTCGAATCATTCTTCCGTTCGCTCAGTAGTGTCAGATCATGCGCGTCAACCTTGTCCCTTGCTGTTCTTTGGCACTGTGACTTCCACAGGAATGCACCTGAATTGCCCACGAAGACACCGGATTGCCCACGAATGCACCTGTATTGCCCACAAAAGCACCTGGAAACCAAAACTGCTATGCGTGCAAGAAAAGTAGTTATGCGTGCAAGAAAAGTAGTTATGCGTGCAAGAAAAGTAGTTATGCGTGCAAGAAAAGTAGTTATGCGTGCAAGAAAAGTAGCTATGCGTGCAAGAAAAGTAGTTATGCGTGCAAGAAAAGTAGTTATGCGTGCAAGAAAAGTAGTTATGCGTGTAAGAAAAGTAGCTATGCGTGTAAGAAAAGTAGTTATGCGTGCAAGAAAAGTAGTTATGCGTGCAAGAAAAGTAGCTATGCGTGTAAGAAAAGTAGCTCTCAAGGATACAGAAAAGTCAGGTGACAGGCAGTAAACACGTTTTCCCCACTCTTCCCAGCGTTCTTGCCCAGTATAACAAAGTTGAAACACGCTCACACACAACGCACGACAGGCACACACACCCCACACCATCCGCTTTGGAAGAAGCGGTAGCAAAAAGTAAGAAATCCGACCCTTCGAAAAATCCGCCGGTGGAGAAGATCTGCCCAAAGGAATCAACACTGCCTTCGGGCGGGCCTGTCTGACACTTGGTGTCGTCGGAAGAAAGGGGAATCGATATAAAGGTGTCCCCGCAAGCTGGCGCATGGTGAAAAAGATGTGATCGCTTCCACGTGGCGATGCGGAAGAGTCTCGCGGATGTCGCTTCGGCGGCGTCTGCGGCGCTCGGGCGCAAGGTGAAGCTCGTGGACGGTGCCGCCGGTGCGAATCCGTCGGTGCGGGGCCTGTTCAAGAGGATCGCGGAGCTGAAGGCGGACGCCAAGCGCGGCGGCTCCCCGGCGCTCGACGGCGCGAGCGCGCAGCTCTCCGCCGCGCTGCAGAAGCAGCAGGCCGCAGGCGACCCTTCGCTGCACGTCCTCCAAGCCTGGCGGTTGGCGAGGGCCACACTGACAGACTCCCTCACCGTTCTGCTAGACAGAGCCACGGTCCCTTTGTCCACAGCGCCCCAAGGCGGGCTGGCCGCCTGCGCAGTCCTCGCATTCGTCTTCCAGCACGTCCCTTGCCCCGTCCGCCAGGCGCTGCTCGAAGACGTCGAGATTTCAGGGTTCCCCCCTCTCTTCGCGTCCGCCGCCACCTTCGACCCGAAAACCGACGACCAAAAAGCGGCCCTCCGCTGCTTCTCGGCGTCGGTCGTCCGCATCATCGGGTCTATCCTCGAAGTGGTCGATGACCGCGTGTCCAACCTGTGCTACTTCACGGACCCCCTGTTTAACGGCGCCTTCGGCGCGATTGTGCACAGGTCCCTCGGTGCGTATCCTTCCGGGGAGACTGTGCAATACGCGTTCGAAACGATGTCCCGTTTCGTGGCGGTTGCGTGCACTTCAGACGACTTGTACGAGGAGTTCCTCTCCGACGCTTCGCCGGCCGTCCTCGCGCACATGCCGGCGCACCCGGCGGCCGTGCTCTCGTTCGTGGCCAGAGTCGCCGGCTGCGGCGCGGCGGCGGTCGCCCGCGCGGTGGAGGCGCAGTTCCTCGGACCCGCCATGTCGCTCACGGCGCAGGCGATGGGCCCCGTCCTCGCGATCGTCGCGCACCTGTCCGTTTCGGCGCCGCAGCGCCTGCCGGAGTCGTGCTTCACCTTGGCGCTCGACGTCCTCGAGCAGCGCGCGTCCTTCCCCGAACTGGTAGACCCCCGCTGCGTCTTCGCGGCGGCTTCCCTCTGCGCCGCGGTGACCCTCCCCCCCGCTGTATTGCACCGGAGGGCTGCCTTCGCCCGCGTAGTGTCAGCCCAGCACCTGGCGCGCCCCGCCCAGTTCCTGGCGCTGCCCGCAGCCGTGCGAACCGCGCTGCTCGTCTTGGTAGTGCGGTCCGGCGTGCGGCCGTGCGCCGGCGGCATCCGCGGCGCGCTCGCCTGCCTCGACTCCCTGTACCCCGAACTAAAGCACGAGGACACCGCCCGCCGCCTCGCGGGGGCTGCAGCCCCCCCAGCGGGGGCTGCAGCTCCCACAGCCGATCCGGCGCAGCTGCTGCTCCCGGCCGTGCTCGGCGCGGCGGACGAGGCCGGCGGCGGCGACTCGTCGCTCGTCTGCGAGTTCGCGGCCGCGGTGGCGGGGCTCCTGCGGTGCGAGGCCGTCCGCTACCGGGACAGAGACTGCGGGGGCGGCGGGTCTCCTGGGTTCCCAGCGGGCGCTGGAATTCCACCTCAAGAGGCGTCTTCTCCTGGCATCCCGACGGCGGGGGTGGCGGCCTTCCCTTCGAATGGGGCTGAAACACTCGTCCACCAAGTGGACAACGACACCCGCTCGCCCTCTGGATCCCCGGCCTTCCCTTCGAATAGGGCTGAACCACTCGTCCGTCGAGTGGAAAACGACACCTGCTCGCCCTCTGGATTCGCGGCGTTGCACTTGAATGGGGGCGAGACTTCCGTCCACCACCTGGGGGAGAGTGACACCCGGTTGCCAGGAGCCTCGGCGGCGTCAGCCCTCCCCCTGTTCGCCGCCGCGTGGCACCCGTTTGACCCGGCGCACGACTTCGGCGGCGGCCGCTGCTTCCCGTGGAAGGCGGTCGAGGGCTGCTGCCGCCTCTCGCTCCTGCCGCTGGTGCAGCGACCCGCCGCTGACCTCCGCGATGCGATCGCGGCGGCGGTTTACCGCCGCGACCGGGCGGCCCGGGCCGCGGCGGCTATAGAGACGGCGTGGCGCGCCGCGCGCTGCCGGCGCAACGTGCGCAGGGCCCTGCGGCACCACGCGGCGGTCCGTGCCGCGGTCAAGCTGCAGGCGGCCGCCCGGAGGCGGCGGGCCGTCGTTTTGTTCGGGAGAGTCCGCGGGGCCCGCCGGGCGCTCGTCTCGTTCGAAGCGCGGCGCCGCGGCCGGGTGCTCGACCGGGAAACCCTGGCCAGCATCCGCCTGTGGCGCGCCGCCGCCGCCCTGCGCCTCCTCGACCCCCGCCCGCTCCTCAACGAGGAGTGTCTCCACCGGACCCACCTGGCCCACCTCGCCTCCTTCGCGGCCGCCACGGCGGCAAGGCATCACGCCCTGGCGTGGGCCTGCTCCGCCGCGCTGGCCCTCGCCCGGGATGAGTACTCCTGGGGGGCGCCGTTTGCCCTCCCGCCGCCATGCTCCTCCCCCGCAACGGACGGCCATCAGCCCCCTTCCGACGACGCACCGCTTGCAGAGCGGCTGCGGGCGCACGGCGGCGTCTTCGACACCGCCGCGTGGTGCAGCGCCGCCGCGGCGCCCGTCGAGGAAGAAGAAGGTTGCTCGGACGGGGTGGACTTCGCGACGGGGAGTTGGACAGGCGGCCCGCGGCGGGCGTCTGCGCCGACGGGGTGGGGGGCGCTGCCGCCGCCGGGGCTCGCGGCTTGTTCGGTTACCGCCGGCTCCCGGGCCGTCGGGGAAGAACGTTGCTCGGAGGGGGTTGTCTTCGCGACGGGGAGTTGGACAGGCGGTCCGCGGCGGGCGTCTTCGCCGACGGGGTGGGGGGCCCTGCCGCAGCAGGCAGCGACGGTGCTGCCGCCGCCGGGAGCGGCGGAGCTTGCAGCTTCTTCGGTTGCTGCTGACGACCTCTCGGTCGCCCCCGGCGCGCGAGGAGCCGCCACGGTGTGTCCGACGGGGCAGAGGCACTGCATCTGCGTCGTGGCCTTGCCGCGATACCTTCCCCGCGCCGCGTTGTACCACGCGCGCCTGGAGCCGTCCGGGCGCGACACTGTGGCACCGCTGTTCGCGGCTCCGCAGGCCTGCGCGGCGCGGTCGGCCGCCGGCGCGCTGCTCGCGGCGCCGCTGCCGTCGTGCGGAGGAGTGCGGCGACCCCGCGCCCCTACGCACGATTGGCTTCGTGATACCAGCACGCGGCCAACTACTACGGGTGGATCCCTCGAGCACCATCCGTTTCCGGGCCGGCTGGCAGCGGTCCCGTTAGCGCCCGCCGCCGCGTACCCGCCCGAGGTGCACGTCCAAGTGCAGTGCTGCCGGTTCTCGCGGGCCTGCTTCGAGGAGCAGACCGCGTGGTTCGCCGGCATCGCCCGGGCGTGGGCGGACGCCCTGCCGTACCTGGAGCACCTGCGCGGGCAGCAGGCGGAGCGGATCGAGTTTTTTGCAGGCGCCGTGCGCGCGCGCGACAGCGACGTTGTGCACGAATGCCGGGCCGGGTACGCCGAGATGTTCGAGCGCCTGACCGAAATACGCTGCAGGCGGCTCGCGGCGGCGGAGGAGCCGGCGAGGCTCGCCGTAGCGGCGGGGGAGAGGGCGCTGCAGCGGTTCATCCAGGCCAGCTTCGTCGCCAGCGAGGAGGCGACGGCGCGCACTCTGGTCCGGCGCGCCTACGCGGCGGACCTCACCCGGAAGGTCCGCCGCTGGAACATGTCGTACTGCGTCTCGCGCGCCGCCGCGGCGGCGGCGCTCGCGGTCGTGGCGCTGGAAACAGCCGTCTCGAGGCGAACCCTGCCCCCCAACGCTGCCAGTTTGAGACGATCCGGCGCCAATGCTCCGCCGTCCGTGCGCCCCGTCGCCGCGCCCGGCGCCCCGGCGGCGGAGAAAATGGCGCTGCTCGAGGCGTTCGGGTGCGCCGCGCGGTCGGCGGCTGCCGCCGCGCTTCTCGCCGCCGCCGCCGCGGCGGCCTCTACCTTCCCCGCGCTGCCCCCGCCGCTTCGCCTGCAGCCGCCGTCGACCCTGCTGCGGCCTCCTCTGCTGGCCCCGCTGCAGCCGGCGGGCAGCGACCGTCGGTTCCTCGTCGACTCGAGCGACGACTCGACGTGGCTGAATCTGCGCCTCTGCTCGCATCCGCCCGCAGCCGCGCCCCTCCAAGGATCTGCCTTTCGGCTAGCCAGGTGCCGGCATGGACCGCGGAGGCGACAGCTTTAGAAATCTATGCATCTCAGGTGCCCCTTCTTTGTTTGAAGACGGGTGGGGTCAACAGTTAATCATCGAGAAGATTGCAGCAAACCGACGAACGAAGAGTTCAGTCTGGAAATAGCCATCTTGAGGCGAACACGGTGCCAGCATGGGCCGCTGGGACGACGGCTTTGGATACCTATGCCAAGCCGAGGCGACACCCTGCTTCTTTGGCGAGATGGCGGAAGGGATGGGACTGATGACCAGACCCTGCCTGCCTCGCTCCCCCCCGTTCGACGTTTTTGACGCTCGGAGTCTTGCGGGTTCCCCAGCAAGGTTTTGTGAAAGCTCAAAGTGCCAAGACACACGTAACCCGAGTGCGTCACGATATAACACACGAAGGACGCCCACCAACTGGCACGCACAAACAAAGCCAAGTACGTCACGAGTGTAACCGCACGAAGGACGCCTATCGACTGGCACGCACAAACACACCCGAGTGCGTCACGATCCACACGAAGGACGCCGATCGACTGGCTCGCGCAAGCAAAGCGAAGAGCCTGTTTGCTCCCTCCCTTTCGAACCCTTGAAAACGACCGAGCGCCCGGCCGGCTTTCCAGCGGCTGCAGAGGCGAGGCGGAATAAGTAACACCGGTAGAACACGCCGTTTCATATATGGAACACACGGAAGTGGACCATATTTTGACTTTCTTTTTCCTTCCTTTCCGGGTCAGCAGCAACCCAAAGCTGGGAACCGACCACCTGGGTGGCCTCAAAACGCTCCGGAAATCCAGAAGAAGTGGTCAGATGCTCGTTTAGGCTCGAAGAATGGCCGCAAAATGCTCAGTGAAATTCCCTCAAGGAATCCTACAGAACGTGTTTGCGCACCGTGGGCGCCCGCCCGCAGGTACAGTACTCGCCGACTAGGTGTTGCCCGTCGATGCTTTCGTCAAGACATAGTGCGGCTCGCGTCGAATGATTTCACTCAGGCACGATATGTGCCCTCCTGCCTCCAAGACGACCAATGGCGTCCACCCTCAGTGTTGCTGTCTGCACAAGTCCAACCTGGCCGCTTCACTTTAAGTCAGCGGATCGGCTAGAAACGTCACCCGTGGGGGGTAGCCCTGCGAATGCCGCGCGTACAACTCCTGCGGAACGAGGGGAGGTGCGAAACGAGGAAGAGACGCAAACACGCCAAGGCTAGTAAAGCTGGCTTCCTCAACGGCTGTGCCCAGCAGTGCACGTGGCCACAGGTCTCACGTCTTGGGCATTTTAGCAGCTGTGCACACCGTTCAAGAAGCCAGAGAGTCTGCCAGAGTTAGTAATCCGCAGATCCGCAACGCCACTGTAATGAAAAGTGTATGCGAGCAGATCAGCTACCAAGAGCCCAGCGGAAAGGCTGCGGAGTGGGCATCCTGGCTCAAGCATGAATTAAAGTCTAGCCCGATACAGTTGAGCTTCCTATCCAACCCCCCCCCGCCCACCGACCACACGCACCAAGCTGAACCTCAAAAACAAACAAAAGGTCGAAAGACACCAATCTGTACGTCCCACGGGATCGTCGGAAACACAAACCCCCCCCCCGGGAGTTTCAAGCGAACTTTAACTTTAAAAACCACGTGCACGTAGGGTGCCAACATTGGGGTGAGGGGGGGAAGATGCCGCAGCTGGGGATCTTCGAGCGGACGTATCCTTTGCTGGGCGAGGAGGGTGTGACCGCGCTGATCAACGCGCACGCGCTGGTCTGCGGCGTCGGCGGCGTCGGCGGGTACGCGGCCGAGGCGCTGGCCCGGGCCGGGGTGGGCGCGCTGACGCTTGTGGACCACGACGTGGTGACCGTGTCGAACAAGAACCGGCAGGTCATCGCCCTCGACTCCACAGTGGGCCGCAGCAAGGTCCAGCTCTTCGCTGAGCGCGTCCGGGATATCAACGCGCAGTGCCAAGTCACTGTGATCGACGCCTTTTTGACGGAGGCCGACGTGGAGGACCTGTTGGACCAGGGGCCTTTCGACTACATCGTCGACTGCATCGACACCACCTCCACCAAAATCCGGTTGCTTGAACTCTGCGCAAAGCGGAAGCTCCGGGTGGTCAGCAGCATGGGCGCCGGCGGCAAGATGGACCCGACTCGGCTCCTGCTGTCGGACATCTTCTCGACCGAGAACTGCGGGCTCGCCGCGCGGTGCCGGAAGGAGCTGAAGAAGCGGGGGGTGCCGCCGGGCCGCGTCGTCGCGTGCTGGTCGGCGGAGCCGTGCAAGAAGCCGCTGGCCCCGTGGCCGTCGCTCACGGGCGGCCGGCCGAGGGCCGTCAACGGCACGCTTTCGTACATCCCGTCCGCCTTCGGCCTCATGCTGGCCGGCGCTGTCATCCACCACGCCGCCACCGGCAAGTTCCCCGCGTCTCGGCACCTGTCTACTTCAGCTTCCGCCGCAAGCGCCAAGCAGAAGAAGCAGCAGAAACAGCAGCAGCCGCAGACGCAGCAGAACCCGAAGAAACGGGCCCCGTCCGCGGCCGCGAGGGGAGGTGGCAAGAAGCAGAAAGTGGCCGACCAGCCGCAGGGCGAGGAGGCAGCGCGCAGCAACCAAAACCAAGCGGCAGACGCCGAAGGCAACACCACCGGAGAAGTGCCGCCGCCAGCAGCAGGAGCTACGGACAGCGACGTCCCTGTGCCCGAGTGTCGCTCTGCAGAATAGAGCAACGTGTGATGGCCACTTCTTCGGAAATTTTGACTTCTGCGCAGAATAGAACGACCCATCCATAATCACACTCTTGTTGCCAACTGACACCCATTGCGCACTCAACCACGGCATTGAGACGTCCGAAAACTAGGCACTAACATGGGTAAAAGTATCTGCAGAATAGAGCATCGTGTGATGGCCACTTCTTCGGAAATTTCGACTTCTACGCAGAATAGAACGACCCGTCCATACTCACACTCTTGTTGCCGACGGACACCAATTGCGCACTCAACCACGGCATTAAGACGTACAAAAACTAGACACTAACATGGGTAAAAGTATCTGCAGAATAACGTGGAAAGCCGAGAGGTAAGCCGAAAGGCAAACCCCGTGTTCACGTTTCTTTCGATCCCATGGTGTACAGGCACCAGTACCAACAAGCCATTGTTAACGCCGGTGCCGGAAGGAGCTGAAGACGCGGGGGGTGCCGCCGGGCCGCGTCGTCGCGTGCTGGTCGGCGGAGCCGTGCAAGCCTTCGCTCACGGGCGGCCGGCCGAGGACCGTCGACGGCACGCTTTCGTACATCCCGTCCGCCTTCGGCCTCATGCTGGCCGGCGCCGTCATCGACCACCGGCAGCGCGCAGCAACCAAAACCAAGCGGCAGACGCCGCCGGCAACAGAGCCGAAGAAGTACCGCCGCCAGCAGCCGGTGCTTTGGACAGCGACGTCCCTGTGCCCGAGTGTCGCTCTGCAGAATTAGAGCCAATATGTGATGCACCTTTCTTCGGAGGGGCTCACGCACTCAAATTTCGACTTCTAATTATAGAGCGACCCGTCCACAGTCACACTCTTGTTTCCGACTGACACCAATTGCGCACTCTCTAGCAGCAGACGGACCGCTCACAAACGTCTTCGCTCTTGCCAGTAACGTGCTAGCCTGTCTGTGATCAGAAAAAGAAGCGACCGCTAGCCCTCTCGATCATGGGTGCACTTGCCCCCACCCGCGCCTCCGGTCTGTTCAGTACCTATGCCGTTCCACGCTAGTCCCCCCCTGTTGCCTGTCTTGAAGCGTGCGGAAAGATGTATCCACCCCTCCCTGGGTGTTTACTGCAGACTGTTGCCGTAGATTGGTCTGGGTCTCCGCCTCAAAAATACTCGACGTGGCTGCTTTGACTCCAAATGGAAGGGAGGGAATAGAGGGGTAGAGCCGCAATATGGTTCGGTAGTTACAGCACTTGGGAATCCCTTCGGTTCTTTGTCCAGCAGCTTTTGTCGAGCAAGCTGGCGCTTATGCAAACAAAGAACAGGCACGGCGCACTGAATCGCAAACACACGCATCAATCCAGGAGGGGACGGACCGGTTGACGACATCGCGGCGGCCCTCTCACTCTAGCCTGTGAACAAGCCTTCCGACTCCGTTTCCTTTTCCGCCAGACGATTGCCTAAGCTAGGCTTTGTTGGCACGAGACCCACAGGATCCGCCGGCAGTCGTGCATACTCCTCTCTCTACGTCGGAAGTGAACTTCTGTGGTCGTAGGGAGACGAACTTCTGTGTGAAATCATTCAACAAGCATGGCTTCATGCGGAGAACCCGCGGCGGAAGAAGAAGAAGAAGAAGCCGGCAGCGAAGGAGTTCGAGGCGGGGTCTCCTCGGGACAGCGTGATGTCGTCCGCTCCATCGGCGGAGGCTTCTCCTTCTTCGTTCCTGTGGTCTTCAGCGGACCTGTCGCCGCTCGGCAGGCGGCAGCAGTCCGTGTTCTCCGTGTCCAGTGACCTCGAGCCCGGTGCAGGACAGGGCGCGCCACGTGTCGGACGCTTCGCAAACGACGCCACCCGACGACGTTTCCTATGGAGCGGCTGCCCCCGTTCGAGTCGACGGCCGAGTGCTCCGACCGCAAGGGCTGCATGTCGCCGTCGTTGGGTCACACTCCTCATCAAAGCGGTGCTCCGGGGCCAAAACCACCCCGGGATGCCCAAAAAGGGCCAAATAGCAGTGTCAAATCGACAAGGATTCTCACGGGAGTCGCCCCCCACATTAAACCAAGACTTTCCCTCCCATTCCGCAGGAAGTCCCCTATGCACCCCTACGGGAGCGAGGCAAACAGAAGGGGTGCTGGGGAGATTAGGGATCTCCCCCTTCTTCCCCAAAGAGATGGGGAAGAAGAAGGCGAAGCGGCCGCTGCCGGAGGCTGCGATCTTCCACGGCGTCGATGCGTCGCCCCACGAGCCGGAGAACCCGCGGCGGAAGAAGAAGAAGAAGAAGAAGCCGGCAGCGGAGGAGTTCGAGGCGGGATCTCCTCGGGACAGCGTGATGTCGTCCGCTCCGTCGGCAGGGGCTTCTCCTTCTTCGTTCCTGTGGTTTTCAGCGGACTGTCGCCGCTCGGCCGGCGGCAGCAGTCCGTGTTCTCCGTGTCCAGTGACCTCTCGAGCCCGGTGCAGAACAGGGCGCGCCACGTGTCGGACGCTTCGCAAACGGCAACACCCTACGACGTTTCCTATGGAGCGGCTGCCCCCGTTCTCCGACCGCAAGGGCTGCATGTCGCCGTCGTTGGGTCACACTCCTCATCAAAGCGGTCCGGGGCCAACACCACCCCGGGATGCCCAAAAAGGGCCATAATAACAGTGTCGAATCGACAAGGATTCTCACGGGAGCCGCGGCCCCCGACACCCCCTTCCCCTGCCTGAACATTAAACTAAGACTTTCCCCCCATTCCGCAGGTGGTCCCCTTTGCACCCCTACGGGAGCGAAGCAAACAGAAGGGGTGCTGGGGGGGGTTAGGGATCTCCCCCTTCTTCCCCAAAGAGATGGGGAAGAAGAAGGCGAAGCGGCCGCTGCCGGAGGCTGCGATCTTCCACGGCGTCGATGCGTCGCCCCACGAGCCGGAGAACCCGCAGCGGAAGAAGAAGAAGAAGAAGAAGCCGGCAGCGGAGGAGTTCGAGGCGGGATCTCCTCGGGACAGCGTGATGTCATCCGCTCCGTCGGCAGGGGCTTCTCCTTCTTCGTTCCTGTGGTCTTCAGCGGAGCTGTCGCCACTCGGCAGGCGGCAGCAGTCCGTGTTCTCCGTGTCCAGTGACCTCTCGAGCCCGGTGCAGAACAGGGCGCGCCACGTGTCGGACGCTTCGCAAACGACGATTCCCGACGACGCTCCGCTAGAGCGGCTGCCCCCGTTCGAGTCGACGGCCGAGTTTTTCGACCGCAAGGGCTGCATGTCGCTAACGGCGCTCGCGCGCCTGTTCGCAAGCTCGGCGGTGATGGCGTGCTTCCTCGGCACGCTGCTGCGCGTCAAGCAGCGGACCCACGAGGCCCGCCAGCGCGCCCTGGTGCCCACCGAGCGGGTGGAGGCCGTGCTCAACGCGTACGCGTTCAACGTCGACCCGAAGGCGCTCCAGGTAGTGTTCGTTTTCTTTTCGCATCCCCTACTAGAAGTCCGCCCGCGAGACGGCGTTCTTCACCACCTTCCCGCCCGAGAGCTTCAGCCCGTCGCGAGGAGACAAATTTGGGATGGAAAGAGCTATCTCTAAAACGTAGTCGGTCTTTTTGTGACCGTGTAGCTGACACTGCCCTTGCAAAGTGCACGTCGGAGATGGCCGACGATCAGCAGACAAACTGCAAGCGTCGACGGACAAGTTCTTCGACCGCAAAGGCTGCATGTCACAACACAGGAGGCGACCATCCCGTTGAAGGTCATCTGCGACGCTGCGGTTGCGAGCCCGCGGAAGGTGGTGTCGCAGCTTGTGTATCCAAAAATTCCAAAGCAAAAACGACCCAAAATGGGCTGCTTTTCAGACGGAAAATGTGTCACACAGAATTGACCTCTCACACTACAGGAGGTGACCATCCCGTTGAAGGTCATCTGCGACGCTGCGGTTGCGAGCCCGCGGAAGGTGGTGTCGCAGCTTGTGTACGACGGGCTGAAGCTCTCGGGCGGGAACGTGGTGAAGAACGCCGTCTTGCAGGCGGACTTCGAAGAGTTTGCGCACAAGTTCGGGTTCACCCGCGCGGTGGCCGAGCAGGCGGCATACCAGCGGCGGAGCAGGCCGCCCACGCCACGCTGAAGGCGCCGCGCGCGAGTTGGTCGCTTGCCCACAATGACCAGGGATAGCTCTTTCCATCCCAAATTTCGTTTCTCTACAAAATCTTCGAAGCAGAACTGACCCAAAACGGGCTGCTTTTCAGACGGAAAAAGTGTGACATTTTTTCGCGGGAACGGGGGACATAGGGAAACCGCCGTCAAGCCAGAATGGACCACCAGAATTGACCACCTCACACCACAGGAGGCAACCATCCCGTTGAAGGTCATCTGCGACGCTGCGGTTGCGAGCCCGCGGAAGGTGGTGTCGCAGCTTGTGTACGACGGGCTGAAGCTCTCGGGCGGGAAGGTGGTGAAGAACGCCGTCTCGCGGGCGGACTTCGAAGAGTTTGCGCGCAAGTTCGGGTTCGCCCGCGCGGTGGCCGAGCAGGCGGCGACCAGCGGCGTGGAGCTGGCCGCCCACGCCGCGCTGAAGGCGCTGCTGGCGGAGGAGAAGGCGGGCGCCGCCGCGCTGACGCAGTGGTACGAGAGCCGGATCCTGCTCGTCGTCGCGGCCCGGCGCATCCAGCAGCGCTGGCGGCTGAAGCGGGCGCGCAGGATCTTCGAGCACCGGTTCCTCCTCAAGCGGCAGGGGCTGCCCCTCCACTTCAACGAAACGGCGCTCGACTCGATCCAGGCCCACGCGGTCTCCCAGCACGGGGTGACGAAGTCGGTACTGTACCGCATCCGCAAGCAGCAGCTTTTTTACTTGTTCTCGCGATCCCAGAACCTGCTCGTCGGCCTGCTCCTGCAGCTCACGTCCGCACCGCGGCCGGGGGCGGCGTTGCGGTCGAAGGAGTTGCTGTTGCTCTCGCGGGCGTACGGCTTGCAGCTTCCGTCGAGCGACACGACGCTTACTTTGTGGGACGTGGCGACCATGCTTCAGTCGAAGCGCGGGGACGTGAGCGTGCTGTCCAACGGCCTCGCAGCGCTGGTCAATGATGCCATTGACCTCGCCGGGGTGTCCGGGGACCAGAACGCGGACGCCGCTTGCCTTTCCCCACCCGAGGCCACTGGCCGGAACCCCCACCGTGGGCCGGACGCGAACGCGATGGTCACCGTCGACGTCGTGTCCGCTTTTTTGCAACATTTCGATTTGGAGGAAAATTATAGGAACGAGCTGGTCGCCTGCGGGTGCCTGCCGTTCCCCGGCGCCCTGCTGTCGAACGGCATCTTCGCCGTGCTCACGGGGCAGGCCGAGGAGCGGTCCTCGCGCGGCGTCGTCGCGCAGTGCGAGGAGTCGGCCCGGCAGGTCACGACCGCGCGCATTTTGGACTTTTTCCGGCAGCTCGGCGGCCTCGCGCCCCGCGGCAGGCACCCCGCGTACAGCAGGAGCGCCCCGGCCCGGCCAAGGGACGCGCCGCTCCTCGAAATCACGCCCGCCGGGCACGAGCCCGCGCGGCGCCGCGCCACCCGCGGCTCGCCCCCGGCGAATTCTTTGCAAAATATCCACGTTCCGTTGACGAAGTTCCGGAGCGATCGGGACCTGGTCCTGTACGGGGGGGACGGGGATTTCGACAGCGTCTTGTGCTGCCAGCGGAGCGTCCGGCGCGCGTTGTTCCTGATAAGGAGGACCCGCGCCGCGCTGCTCCTGCAGCGGAAGTGGCGGATGACGCTGAACCTGCGGTTCTTCCGCCTGCGCCTCGGCGACCTGCTGCAGAAAAAGTTCGCAGCCGCCGCGGGGCAGCTCGCCCCCCACCTGCCCGCGGTGCGCGCTGCCTGCGCCGGGTTCTTCGCCCGCCGGCGCGTGCGCGACCTCTTCCGGCGGCGGAGCGCGCGGGCGCGCCTGTCGGCCGCCTTCGCTGCATTCCGTACCCGCCGCGGGTTGCACGCCCGCCGCGTGGGTGCCGCCGCCGCGCGCCTGGCCAACTGCGTCCGCGGCTTTCAAGCCCGAGACCGCCTGCGCGCCCTCAACCAGCAGCACGCGGCCCGACAGCTGGCCGACGCGATGCGCGGGTACCGCGCCCGGTACTGCCTGCGTGCACTCAGCGTGCAGTGTGCCGCGGAGCTGTTGAGCAGCGTCCTGCACGGGTTCCGTGTCCGGTACTCCGTCCGGCTCAACAGCATGTGGTGCGCGGCGCAGATGCTGTCCAGGACGATGGCCGGCGCTGTGCAGCGCCACAGGATGCTGCTGCGCCACGCTGCGGGGCGGGCGTTGGCGAGGGGGTTTCGGGGGTACGCGGCCCGGCACCGGCTGCAAGGTGACCGGTGCCGTCGGCGCATCGCGCGCGTGGCCGGCGGCGCTGCGGCAAGGGTGCGCTTGGGCGCGGTGCGGTGGGGCGCGGCGAACCTCGCTAGGGGGTTTCGCTCGTACGCCGAGCGGTACCGGCTGCGCGCGGAGAGCGCGCGTGCCGCCGCGCGTGTCATCCGCCGGGTGCACGCCGGGGCGGCCGGCCGGGAAGAGGTCCGGCTGCTCCGCGCCGCGGCGGCGGCGGAGATCCTTCGCAATGTGCACGCCGGGCACGTCGCCAGGGTTGCCCTGCGACGCGCCCGCGTGCGTGCAGCGTGCAGCACACTTGGAAGGGTCGCGGCCGCATCGGTCGCCCGACGTGAGTTGTTCCCGCCTTGGCTCGCGTTCTCAGCCGCGCGCCGCCTCCTCTGCGTGGCGCGGGGGGCGGCGGCGCGCTCGACCCTGCGCCGCGGCATCGAGGCAGCTGCTGCGCGCTCGCTCCTGTCGCGCGCCGCGTCGGGTTGGCGTGGCCGCGCCGCCCTTCGCAAAGAGCGAGCCGCCGCCTTGCTCCGCCGGGGTTTTCTGGGGTGGAAAGACCGGGTGTCGCTGGGCGATGCGCGGCGGCGCTCGCACGCGGTCGTCCGCATGCAGGGATTCGTTCGAGTGAGCCTTGCAAAGAAGCACGTCGAGCGCCGGCGGGTTTTGGTGCGCCGGTTGCAAAGGGTGGCTAGAGGGCTTTTGGGTAGGCAGCAGACCGCGCGCACCGCCAGCGGGCTGCGGGTGCTGCAGAGGCTCGGGCGCGGAATGGCGGCCCGAAGCCATGTTGCGTCGCTGAAGAGGAAATTCCGGTGCCTGCTGCGGGCGCTGCGCAAGTTCCTGGCCCGTCTGCGGGCGACGCGTGCCTTGCAAAGGATATCCCGCGGAGGCGAAGCGCGGACGCAGGTCCGGCGGGTGCAAGGCGCGGTGCACGCGCTGCAAAAAGTCGCGCGAGGGCTGGCTGCCCGGCAGCAGACGCGGTGTATCGCCCGCATCACGGCCCTGCAGCGAATAGGAACCGGGGTTCGCGCTCGCCTGCTTGTAGCCAAGCGCAAGCACGCCTCGCGAGTCTTGCGGAGGGTTATGGCAGGCTTCACATCGCGGACACTCACCTTCCGCCGCCGCAGTGCGGCGGGGACAGCGTGCCGCAGGGTGTTTGCGGGTGCAATCGCTCGCTTGCGTTGCGCAAGGCGCAGGCGCGCCGCGCGTACCTTGCGGAACGTCGCGGAGGGTTTCCGGTCGCGGATCTTTGCTCTCCGGCGCCGCCGCGCGGCGGAGGCGGTGTGCCGCAGGGTGTTCGCAGGCGCCGTAGCTCGGTCGCTGTGCGCTGGGCGCCAGCGCGATGCTGCAGCTCAACCTTTCGCTGTTGACCGATTGGAAAGCGGCCGACGTACCCCGAGAGGAACTTTGCCTCTCCAGCACCTCTCTGGCGCCGCCGACGCTTCTCACACAAAGAGCGAGCTGCCACCCCAGCGGAAGTCCCGCAGCGTTTTCATATTGCCTCCGCCGCACGGAGGTGATGGAGAGCAAGAAGCCGCGATCGAAAAACCGCTGCAACGTTCTGCAAGTTCCGTGCGCCTCGGTGCATCAACACTTCAACGTGTTTTGACAGGAGCCCGTGCGCGGCACGTCTTACGAAGAGCTCGTGCAGAGCTGTCCGCGTTCTGCTTGCAGAGGCTGTGCCGTGGGTTCTCTTCCAGGCTCACCCTGAGTGCGGAGTCGATCCGGCGCGGGTTTTCTGAGGAACAGATGGATGCCGCCGGAAGACTCGCGAGGGTTTTCAGGGCGTACTCGGCTAGGCGGCATTCGTGCCGGCGACGGGGAGAAAATCTGGTGCGCGGCGTGCAACGGGTGATCCGTTTGTGGCGCGCCAATCTGTACACGCGGCGGTTGCGGATCAAGCTCGCCCGTCGGAAAAGCTCTGCCGTTGCAGTGCAGCGAACGTGGCGCATCTGCCGGACCCGGCGGCTGCTGCGCCGGGCCGAGGAAACACCTGCCGCATCAACACTGAAGCGGGTTCAGCGTGGGTGCTCAGCTCGACAATCCCTTTCTTTATTGCGTCGGTTAAGGGCGATCAGACACGTGCAGAGAGTCGGTCAAGGATATCGAGCGCGCGCTCTTGAGATTTGTTTTGTTCGAGCACAACAAGAGGCTGTTCGTTGCGTTCAACGCTGTGGACGTGGCCTGCTCGTCAGGCTCTCTCCTTCTTCCAGCCGCGAGGCCAATGAACTCGTGCGCCTCGCCAGATGCTGTCAACGACTGGGAAGAGCTTGTGTGCACCGAGAAGAGCTGAGGAACAGGCTGATGCGCGCATCTGGGAATTTACATTTACAAGCAAGTCGCGGGCAGGCTACGAGGGACGTGCCCCTCGAGATGTCACCAGAGGGCGCGGCAGCTGCCGTGCTGCAGAAAAGCGGGCTCGGCTTATTCTCCAGGCGAGCGTTGTGCTTTGATAGATGGGCACTGCTTCGGTTGCAGACTGTAGGCAGAGGTGAGCGTGCGAGATGTCGATTGTGTCAGATGCGCCTCGAACACAGATCGGCGAGTGCGCGCCGCCTGCAGAACGCGTGGAGAAAGGCACGCGCGGTGAGGTTCCAGTTGGTTGCGGCAATCGCCGCTCAACAGGCCGGCCACGCGCGAATGGAAACGAACCACACCTTCGTGTCTCTCTGCACCGCCGTTGTCGTCGGGCAGAAGGCCCTGCGTGGTGCTCGCCGCCGCTTGCGGAACCTTAGGAAACTTCAGGTGCTTGGCCGCGCGGCGCTGCACAGGCAGCGGCTGGCCGTAAGAAGGCAGTTGCAAATCTACAATGCGGCGACCACGATTCAAACGGCGTGGCGCTGCACGTGTGCAAGGACAGCGGTGCTGCACCGGAAACATCGGGCAGCAGCAGCTCGTTGCATTCAGCATGCATGGCGCCAATCCAGGTATCGCGAGGAAGCTTCGGTTACGATGCTGAGGGCGAAGAGCATGGCACGGGTAAGAAAGTCGTATGCACAGCTCCGGTTTGCGACAGACCCTGAGGATCAGAAAATGAGGCGGGACAGCAGCGCCAGAGCGATTCAGCGTGCGTGGCGCTGTTTCCATGCAAGAGACCAGCTGGCCATGCTGAGACTGCGGGCGCGCAGCTCCCGGCGGGCTCAGCATTCAGTGGCTCTGATGTCATCAGTGGCTGATCAAGAGGCCAAGCGAACCCGTTGGCAGGCGACTGCTCTCGACCTTCAACGTGTCGACCGCGGCCGCGCAGATCGCGTCTTCTTGAGCGCCCGTCGCATTGCTTCTCAGGAGGTCACCCGTGCCTTTTTGACTTTCGCAATGCTGGGTCGGGTTGACCAAATGAGACGACGTCTATGTTGCGCATCTCGAACCCTGCGCCGAGGCGTGGCCGGATACAAGTGTCGTGTTGCTATAGCGAACACGCACCGGCAGCATCGGACTGCTTGTGTGGTTCGCATTCAACAGTCTGCTCGCTTCGTTGTGTCACGGTTATCGTCCGTGCGAAAGCGTTGCGTTGGCCTAGGGGTAGCAGCAGCAGTGCTACAGAGAGTTGGGAGGGGCAGCGCAGTTCGCCGTCAGACTTGTAAACTCTCAGAATTGCGTCCGGGAGCAGCTGGTTCGCTGCCTGAGATCGTCTTTGAGTTTGAAGTGATGCCCAGCTCCCCCTCGAGCTCCGTTGAAGAGACTGTGGGGAACCACACCCGCGCGGTCCCGTTGATTCAGACACGGGTGCCCGCCGACGAGCGTTCAGACTTGGCCACGCAACCCCCGCCGCCGGGCATTCAGGTGCCCACCGACAGCGAGCGTTCGGCGGTCACGCTTCTGCAGTCATTCTGCAGAGTGAGGCTGTCGCGCAAAGTGTGGAAAGAGCACTTGTCGTTGCACATGGCGTACGCGCGCCTGCGGAAGGCTGCAGGCAAGGTGGTTTCGGCCGCAGCGCGCGCGGCGTGGTCCGTTAGGGTGGTCCGGGCGAAGCGCAGGGAGCTGGCAGCTGCTTTGATAGTCGCCTGGGCGAAGATGAAGTACAGTGCGGTAGCTGAGCGGCTGCCGCGGGGGGTGCGGCGGTGCGCTGCGGACCGGCTGCGCGCGGTTGCGGAGGGGTGGAAGGGCCGGGAGGCGCTGGCACAGGTGGCTTCGCGCCGCCAGGCTGCGGCCGCAGACACGGTGCGGGTCTTTTGGTTGGCCCGACGCGACCGGCGGCGGGCCAAGGCCAAGCGCGGCATCCTCGCGGGCAAGTCCTTGCGGCAGGACCTTGCAGCCGACGTGCAGCAGTTCGACTACGCCACGGCGCTCCTTTTCGGCTGGCTGCGACCGAGGCTCCGGCGCTCCCTGCGAGCCCGCACGCGGAGAGCTACACTGGGTGCTTTATTGTCCCTCTGGACCCCCATTGCGGGAGCGGCAGCTGCGATTGCCATCGTCACCACCGAATGCCGTCACGCTCCGGCTCGTTTGCTCATCTTGAAGGTCTGCCTCTCGTTTCGTTCCGTACATTCGGCTCGTTACCCCACGTGAACTCGACGAGTCGCGAGACACAGACAGTTACCGGGCTCTTTTGCAATCGTATTATGTATAGCCTTGAACTGAAGACAGTTTTTTTCAACCGCGCTCGTCAACAATTGTTTCACATGCGGCACGACACCACACAGATGGAGACAACATTCCGTTGCGAGTTGGAGAGCAATTTGGGCGATTGGCTGGATCGCAGTGCTGAAATCTCGTGCTGGCTGCAGGTATACAACGCTCCCCACCCTTCCTACTAATGTTTTCCCCGGAGATTGCCTCTGTCCGTATTCGACTGGCTTCTCGTCACCGACCTTTCTTCTCTGTCCCACCCGCTCGCGGCCCTTTCCTCTCTTCGAAAGGAACCACCGATGCTCTGTAAACACCTTTTAACGTACGCACTGTATACACTATGCTAGAACTACGGCGACCAGACTCGTCTACAGTTGTGTTGTTGGTAGCAATGCACATGCCGGGCTCCCTCGCTTCCCTCCCCGACGAAGAACGAGGCGCGCGCAGCACACGGAGTAAAAAGGAGGGCCACAGCCGCGCAAAGCCTCTTATGGACTCATCCCTCGCTTTTACTACCTGCGCATTAAACTGAAATTCCCCGAGATTACCCCCTCAGGTGACACCACTTATCTTTAGCCATACTTCAACCCTCTTCCTACCGAGAGCCAGTCCCTCAAGGGCTCATTCATTATTTGCAGAGCCTTAAACACTTTACACTTCTTTTCATTTCTTTCTATTTTTAGCCCCGGGGCCAGCCTCCGCACTGTTTTACTTTCAGCAACAACAGGTAGGTACCAGGGAAAGCCTGCTACACGGGAGCCAAGCTTCACGTGTTCGGCGGTACTGCAGAGCCACGGGCCTACACGTCAAGTGGCTACCGATTTCCCAAACTAAAGCATCAAGGCGTGGCGCACCTTGGGGCTTCGCGCTTGCGCTGCACACAAGCTCGTCGAGACGGTCAGCCACAGGGCAAAGCGGACGGGGTTGTGGCACTGTGCTGCCTCCGACTCAAGCTTTGCAAGCTGTGGTTGACCGTCACGTTCCTGGACCAGGAACGGCCTTTTTCTTTTTTCTTTCTTCTTCTATTTTTAGCATCTTCTTCGAAGAAGACTTGATGCTAGCCGCAAGCATGTTGAGGCGCAGCGTTCTGTCTAAACATTGAGCTGTGATTTTTTCCCCCACCGCAGAGTCTGCTGCCGAGCGTGGTCGAGAAGGAAGAAGCGGCGTCGCGCGCTTCTGTCCGCGCCTTCGCATCCGTCGTGCGCGGCGAAGCGGTGGAAAGGAGAGACTACACCGTGTACGAAAGCATCGGCAGGGACCTGATCCGGGGCGGGTTCGAGTGGGAGGCAGACCCGGCGGCAGCCACCGCGGCAGCGGCGGGGGCGGGGCCGCGTGTCGGCCGCCGCCGACGGTTCACCGCCGCCGCAGCGGCGGCGGAGCAGCAGCAGCAGCCGCAGGATCGCCAGCATCATCGCGAGGAGCGTCAGCTGCAGCAGCAGCCGTACAGCGCCGGCACACCGGAGGAGCAGGTGCTGCAGCAAGAGCTCCACCGCCAGCGAGAACAGCAGGATCGGCAGCGACGCCGCGAGCAGCGTCAACAGCAGCAGCAGCAGCAGCCGCACAACGCCGGCACCCCGGAGGAGCAGTTGCGGCAAGAGTTCCACCGCTACCGAGAACAGCAGGATCGACAGCAACGCCGCGGGCAGCGTCAGCTGCAGCAGCAGCACCGTGATGGCCAGTACGAGCAGCACCAGCAGCAGCAGCAGCAGCAGCCGCACAACGCCGGCACCCCGGAGGAGCAGTTGCGGCAAGAGTTCCACCGCCACCGAGAACAGCAGGATCGACAGCAACGCCGCGGGCAGCGTCAGCTGCAGCAGCAGCACCGTGATGGCCAGTACGAGCAGCACCAGCAGCAGCACCAGCAGCAGCAGCAGCAGCAGCAGCCGCACGACGCCGGCACACCGGAGGAGCAGCTGTTGCTGCAACAGCACCACCACCAGCCAGAACCGCAGGATCGCCTGCAACGCCGCGAGCAGCGTCGGCTGCAGCAGCACCGTGATGGCCAGCCCCAGGAGTACCAGCAGCAGCCGCACAACGCCGGCACACCGGAGGAGCAGCTGCTGCTGCAAGATCACCACCGCCAGCCAGTACCGCAGGATCGCTTGCAACGCCGCGAGCAGCGGCAACGACAGCAGCAGCAGCAGCATCGTCGTGGGCACGACCAGCAACATGCAACCCCCGGACGGGGGGTCCTGCGGGAACTGGTACCCGAAGGCGGCCGGCACCCGCGCGACCGAAAACAGGCGCCCGGCGGCAGCAGCAGCCCCAGGCCGAGCACCGAGAAGCTCGCTTCGGCCGCGGGCGGCGCACACGACACACTGCCCGGCCGGCGGCCGCAGCATCAGCAGCAGCACCAACACCAACACCAACACCACCAGCATCAGAACCAACAGCAACAACACCAGCATCAGCAGCAACATCACCAGCAGCATCCGCACCAGCAACAGCAGTACCAGCAGCAACAGCAGCAGCACCACCAGCTGCAGCATCAGCACCAGCACCAGAAGCAACATCGTCAGCACCAACACCACCAGCAACAGCAGTACCAGCAACAGCAACAACACCACGAGCTGCAGCATCAGCATCAGCATCAGCACCAGCACCAGAAGCAACATCAGCACCAACACCAGCAGCAACACCACCAGCAGCATCCGCATCTGCACCAGTACCAGCAGCAACAGCCGTACCAGCTGCAGCATCAACAACCGCAACAACAGCTGCAGCTGCAGCGGCAGCGGTGGAACCCAGACCAGAAGGCGACGCCCCGGCGCGTGGCGGTCGACTCGTCTAGCAGCGGCGGCGAAGACAGCGGCGGGGGTGGAGAGGCGGCGCGGCCGCTCGGCGCCGCCCGCTCCGCCGAGGAGCGGAGCCGGGTGCACGCGCTGCAGGCGTTCGAAGGGACGTGCCGGCAGAAGACGCGGTTTTTCGAGAAGAACCTGCGCCGCGCGGTCGCGGCGGCCCGCTGCGCCGCCGAAGAGCGGCGCGGCCGCGCCTCGCTGCGGCTGCGCTGGGGCAGCGAGCTCTCGAGCCGCGTCGACCGCTGGAACGGGGCGATGCTGGACCCGTCTGCCGTGGGGCTCATCTCCCTTGCGGCAGTCTGCTGCGTGGTGGGAGTGCAGCCGGGGGTCTGCTCACTGGTGGTGTGCACGAGGGCCTGCGTCGCGTCTGCACTAGCGCTTGTGGTGCGTGTGGTGGCTGCACTCGAAAGAGCCCGGTGCCTGCTGGTGTCGGCTACGTACGCGAGGCTGGCCCTGTCGCCTTGGAAGCTGAGCCCGTTCGAAAAGGGCGTCGCGTGCCGGACGGTTCCCGTCGACCGCGGCAGCGTCGTCGACCTGCTGCTGCCGCTCCTCCGCCTGCCGCGGCCCTCGAGCGGGGCGGCGGCGGCGGCACGTGCCTTGCCCTCCTCCCGCCGGTGCTGGCGGCGGTGCCGCACTGCGTCCGTCCGCAAAGGAAGCAACGGGCTCACCCGCCGCGCGCCGCTGTCACCCGCCGGGCACCCACCGCGGCCTGCGCTGTGCTGCGTCAACGGCTGATGTGATATTCTACGCGCCTCCGTAGAGAAGGTGCGCTTGATAACACCGAACAGCGGATGTGCTACAAGTAAAACCGTGCGGAGGAGTGTAAAGCTGACAAACGCATCGAGCGCGGGAACGTGGAAATGCTCGACCCAGGCTCGTGTCGCGTCTGTGTTGATGGTGCGTAGCGTCTGTGTTGGTAGTGTACCGTCTGCGTTGGCGGTTGTATCGCGTCTTTTGGTGCGTCTGTGGTGGTTGTGTCGCGTGTGGTCGCTGCACTCGAAAGAGCCCGGTGCTTGCTGGTCGGCTACGTTCGCGAGGCTGGCCCTGTCGCCTTGGAAGCTGAGCCCGTTCGAAAAGGTCGGTTCCCGTCGACCGCGGCAACGTCGTCGACCTGCTGCTGCCACTCCTCCGCCTGCCGCGGCCCTCGAGTGGGGCGGCGGCGGCGGCACGTGCCTTGCCCTCCGCGGCGGTGCACTGCGTCCGTCCGCAAAGAAGCAACGGGCTCGCCCGCCGCGCGCCGCAGTCACCCGCCAGACACCCACCGCGGCCTGCGTTGTGCTGCGTCAACGGCTGATGTGCCATTTTACGCGCCTCCGTAGAGAAGGTGCGCTTGATAAACACCGAACAGCGGATGTGCTACAAGTAAAACCGTGCGGAAAGTGTAAAGCTGGCAAACGCGTCGAGCGCGGGAACGTGGAAATGCTCGACCCAGGCTCGTGTCGCGTCTGTGTTGATGGCTGCGTAGCGTCTGTGCTGGTGGTTGTGTACCGTCTGCATTACGCCGAACGTCTAAAAAAGAGCGATCGCCACACAACAACAAAGCTGAACATCGCAAACAACGAAAGGTCGAAAGACACCAATCTGTCCGCCGATACGGGTCACAATCAAGAAGATCACAAAACACCAAACTGATCGTCACTCGGAGTCGACGGCACGAAAAGCCATCTGGCTCGTTCCTTAATCTCTAACCTGCCCGCCCTCTATCGTCGAGGCATTGCCATGCCTCTAACATTAGATACGCGGATGTCTCCTCGACTGTTTCGTCCGCACACGCACACAGACTCTCTCTCTCTCTCTCTCTCTCTCACGTGCCACTAGCGCCTGCATTGCCCTTGGAGGCCAGCTAACAACCCAAAAGGTCAGCCAGATGCTCAACTTGCCCTAACATCCCTAAGGTCACGCCATGCTAAACTTGCCCGAACAACCCAAAAGGTCAGCCAGATGCGAAACTTGCCCTAACATCCCTAAGGTCACGCAGATGCTAAACTTGCCCGAACAACCCAAAAGGTCAGCCAGATGCTCAACTTGCCCTAACATCCCAAGGTCACGCCATGCTAAACTTGCCCGAACAACCCAAAAGGTCAGCCAGATGCGAAACCTGCCCTAACATCCCTAAGGTCACGCCATGCTAAACTTGCCCGAACAACCCAAAAGGTCAGCCAGATGTTCAACTTGCCACGTCTCTCAGTCAGATGCTCAACTTCTACGAAAAATTGGCAGGCCCTGACAAGAGAAGAAGCACGCAACAACATGCAACTAAGGCAGGAAAAAGCGAACCTGCGGAACTTTTGTTGTCCGATTGCTTTGAATCCGGTGTCCAACACCTTCCTAGTGAGTGGTTCGCTACGCGCTTAGCATTCCCACGATGAATCGACAAAACTAGGACAACGGTCGTGCACGTATCCGTATCGTAAGCGTGCCTATTCATGCGCAGGCAGCGCCCCCCATGGTAGCAAGCCAGTCTATCGCCTGCCTCAGGATCGTTGCGCCTGATGGTCAGCCTTCTTGCTAGCTGGGCTTGCACTGTTGAACGTAGAGTACCACGTAATTTGGTGCTTACATGGACCGGTGACACGGGCCGATGGTGGCTGCCAGGCTGGAGCCCAGCGAATCTGGCGAAAACTAAACCTGTCCATGAATTCAATTGGCGAACAGAGTCGAATAGAATAGCATGGTGGTGATTACACTGGTACCGATACCGGTACCACTGATAGGATGCCGCTGGCACTGGATACTATTCACAACAATGTGAAAAATAACGGCCGCGATGTCTCGTGCTGTGCTGCGTCTTCGCGGCACAACCCGTAAGTCAACTGTTAGAACCACCTTGCAGACAACGGCAATGCCACACCCTGGTGGCGAAAGCCGTCGGTGAGGCATTCGCCTCTGCCGCCTGGATTCCAGGCTGGAATGGCATGAACTTGACATGATCAAGTTCCTCCCCTCATGGTCAGCGAGTTCTGACATTGGACGTGAGTGAGCACAACGTTTTGCGAATGCTCGTGAACGGTAATCGACCCCCGCTTAGTGCGTTGCTCAGGGTAGTCGAAGACCTGACAATCCCACCAATGCAACAAATTTACGACCCAGCTTTTTTTGACTGCCGCGGGAAATTTCCTTCCACAGATTGCTCTGGTGGAACCTTTTTGAGCACCAAGAGAAATTGCTAGGTCGGTCCTACTCGTGGAATCTTTCTGACCGCCGCGGGAAATTACCTTCTGCAGCTTGCACGGAGGACACATTTTGAACGCCGCAAAAAAAAATCCTTCCGCATGGTAGAAACTTATTGAAGGCCGCGAGAAAATACCTTCCGCAGGTTGCAGTGGTAAATGCTATTTATGAACAGCAGGTAATGCCCATTACGCTGTGCACGCCAGGAACGGAATGGCCCTCGTGCAAAACTTGGGAAACTCGTTGTGCATAATGTGCTGTGCATAAATAGCTATTATCCGCCGCGAGAAATTGCCTTTCACAGGTTGCATTGGCGAACCCCTTATGACCGCCACGGGGATTTCCTTCCGCAGCTTGCACGTGGTGGAATTTTTTTTGAATACCGCGAGGAATGACCTTCTGCAGGTTGCAGTGGTAGAAACTTTTGGACCGTCGCGAAGAATTTCCTTCCGCGGCTTGCACAGAGGACACCGTTTGAAGTCTGAACACCGCGAGAGTTTTCGTTTCACAGGTTGCCTTGGCGGAAACCATTTGACCGCCGCGGGGAATTTCCTTCCGCAGCTTGCACATGGTGGAAAACTTTGTCCGAGACTAGAGGTATGCTAATAGCTCTATCGAGCCAACCCCACTTTTTAGGGGGTCCGCGGGCGAAGCAAAGCCTAGTTTGGGTGAAGCTAAGTTCTGGTGAGGCTAAGTTCTGGTGAAAGCATAGTTCGGGCGAGCAAAGTTCTGGTGAGGCAAATGGGCGATGCTAAGTTCGGGTGAAGCAAAGCATAGTGCGGGTGAAGCTAAGTTCTGGTGAGGCTAATTCTTGAAAGCAAAGTTCGTTCGAAGCAAAACAAAGTCCGGGCGATGCTAAGTTCTGGTGAAGCAAAGTCCGGGCGAAGCAAAGCATAGTTAGGGCGAAGCTAAGTTCTGATGAAGCAAAGTTCGGGCGAAGCAAAGCAAAGTTCGGGCGATGCTACGTTCTGGTGAAGCAAAGTCCGGGCGAAGCAAAGCATAGTTAGGGCGAAGCTAAGTTCTGATGAAGCAAAGTTCGGGCGAAGCAAAGCAAAGTTCGGGCAAAGCAAAGCATGAGGCTAAGTTCTGGTGAAGCAAAGCATAGTTCGGGCGAAGCTAAGTTCTGATGAAGCAAAGTTCGGGCGATGCTAAGTTCTGGTGAAGCAAAGTTCGGGCAAAGCAAAGCATGAGGCTAAGTTCTGGTGAAAGCAAAGTTCGGGCGAAGCAAAGTTCTGGTGAGGCAAATGGGCGATGCTAAGTTCGGGCGAAGCAAAGCATAGTTCGGGTGAAGCTAAGTTCTGGTGAGGCTAATTCTGGCTCCGAAACGTGAAATACGAGTTTAGACGAGAATACGACTCGTATGCACAGTATGCGCACCAGGTTTGCAGTGGGAAGGACAGGAATCGATCCCTGGCTGGTGACATTTCTCGGCTGGTCTACCGTGGCTCCACGAGGCAGACTTTTTTCGAATTCTTGCTCGCGATCAGCTCCGATGCGAGAAATAGACCCGGAAATGAAAAGGATTGTTTGTGGTGCGTCGGGTTTTCCCCCAGGCCCTACGATACAAGTCTACCAGTTGTTCGTAGAGACTGCCAGAGTGCAGCAAGCCAGGCCGGCCAGTCCCACTGTGCAGTAGGGAAGCCCGATGAAGGGGGGGGTCGTTGTATAATGGTTTAGCTTGAAGGGAATTGGAAAGGTTGAAAAAGGGGGGCCCGATGAAGGGGGTACGGTGTGAGCCTCATGCTGATCATCTGCCTGAAAAATCCCGGAAAACTGCGGAAAACGGCACAAAATCCGAGAGTACGTGCGCTCGGCTAAAGGCCGGCGCGGGGCGAGACTGGAGGCAGCAGTTAAAGTTCGGGAAACAGTAAAGTTCGGGCGAAGCTAAGTTTGGGTGATGCAAATTTCTGGTGAACCAAAGTTCAGGCGAAGCCAAGTTCGGGCGCAGCTGAGTTCGGGCGAAGCAAAGTTCCAGTGAACCAAACCGGGTGAAGCTAAGATCTGGTGAAGCAAAGCAAAATTCGGGTTCTGGTGATGCTGACTCGGGCGGAGCTGAGTTCGGCGTGTGGTAGCAAGTTTAGCCTGCGATGGCAAGTTCGGCGCCAGTACCCGGCCCGGGGGGAGACCTAAGTTCTGGTGAAGCAAAGCAAAGTGCGGGCGAAGCAATTCGGGTTCTGGTGACGCTGAGTTCGGCGTGTGCCACGGTGTGGTAGCAAGTTTAGCCTGCGATGGCAAGTTCGGCGCCAGTACCCGGCCCGGGGGGAGACCTAAGTTCTGGTGAAGCAAAGCAAAGTGCGGGCGAAGCAATTCGGGTTCTGGTGACGCTGAGTTCGGCGTGTGCCACGGTGTGGTAGCAAGTTTAGCGCCAGCACCCGGGGGGGAGACCCCCGACTCCGTTTCCCGTGGTGCCCAAATACCGCGAGATAACGAGAAACTCCGCAAAAAACGCAAATTTCGGGCGCATTAGTCTTGCATTAGACCCCGAAATCCAACAAACCTCGAAAACAATCTTCGACCGGAAAAGTGTGAGGGAAGGCCGGCGCCCGCTCACTCTGCCACCCCTGTGCATTTTGCCAGAAGGGGAAAAAGCTTGCTCTGAACTATTATCCAGTCCAAAAACAATACGGTTTCATAATTGTTGCAAGAAAAGCCGGGTTGGCTCGAATAGAGGCTATTCACATTGCATGTTCATAGGACCTCCAGTCTCGAAAAATCCTCGGAATAGGGACATTTCCGTTGAAAATGCTCAGGTAGCTATTTTAGCTATTTTAGCTATTTTCAGCTATATGAGCCAATTCACCTACCCCCTGATCAAGTGTAATCGAGCGTAATCGTTTGGATTAGAATGCAAAGAATCTGTGGCGATAATCTGCATCGCCGACGGCGCGGTTATCTCTTCGCACGTGAAGTGTCATGCTTTCGCCTCTTTAGCTCGTCTTGATCGTCGCGCTCAGGCGCGCGTTTGGTGCTTCGCTTCTTCTTCGATTGCTCGTCGAGGTTCATCGGTTGCGCGTCGATTTCTGCTTCTTCTCGGCGCCTGACCGATGGTCGTGGCACATCGACGCGTCCTTTGCGCCGTTTCGGTACCGGCTCCGCCGCTTGCCGCTTCTTCGCTGGCGTTGGTGCCGTCTTCCCGACCTTCGCTGCTGACGTCGGTGTTGATGTTGCGGGCTCTTGCTCGCCTTCCGCTGCTTCCGGCAGAACGAGCACCACGTCCTCTCGCTTCGCCTGTCTCGGCGCTGGCGCAGGGCCCTCCGGCTCCGCCTTCCTCTTCTTCGTCGTTGATTCTTCACCTCTCGCCACGGCCGCCCGGTGGTGCCCCTTCCGACAGCACAGTTTGGGCCTTCGACTCCGCAAATCCGCGAGCCGGCTGCAATGCGCACACGTCGGCATGCCATGATCAAGGCACCGGTGGTGTCCGTTGCGGCAGCACTCCGCGATCGTCTTGCACGTCGCGCATTGCGTCAGGTGGTGCTGCGCGCAGAACTTCACCGCAAGACCGTCGTCTTCCTTGTGGTGGGCCTTACAGCACCACGCCACCGACTTGCCCCGGCGCTTGCAGACGTCGCACTTCACCTTTTGGTGCTCGGGGCACACCCGCTCACCCCACTTTTCGTGTCGGGGAACCCCTTCCGGCACGTACCACGGATCCCTCCGACGACTGCCGACTTCTTCCTTTTCCCCCCCTTTTTTTTCCTTTTTTTTTCCCCCTTTTTTTTTTTCTCCCGTCTCCTTTCCATTCTTGCATTTCAGGCCTGCATGCCCCATCAAAAGCAATCGAAAAGAAAATAAACGAGCGTTCTACCACCTCGCGCGGTGTCACGGGATGTTTGGCAGCCGCTGCTAAACAAACATAACGTGGGCGGCGCCGAAGCTTTACCAGCTTCGGCTGACACCATTTGCGCACTTAACCATGGTTAAGAAGACAACTGAAAGCAAAGACACAAAGATAGCCCAAAGCATCTGCAGAATAACACGAAAAGCCTCTAGGCAAAAACCCGTTTTCACATTTCTTCTCCCTGTCTACCACATGGGTCTCGCAAGAGCAACCAGTGGAGGATATGGCTAAAACGTGGGTGTCGCCTCGGCAACAACCCATTGTTCCCCTAAAAGACGAAAGGAGTCCAAGAAAGGAGCTTCCGATCGCCACTCTACGTTGAGTGTTAGTCTCATCAGTTTCTTCAATCGTCTACCATCTCTCCCACAGCCAACAAAAGCCTACTTAGTCCTTGCCATGACTTGCCGAGCCGATCAATACCCAAGTTGCCACCTGTAACGAAGAATTCTAACGCTAAACCCCCCAGCTAACGTACAAGTGTAACGCATAAGACCCCTGGGAAGCTGTAATCCAGGGCCTGCGGGCAATGAAATCAGCAGCTGATCGGAGATACAGCGTTATAACTGGGGTCTACGACACCTAAATCCCCCGGGCGACCGGCCGATCAGCGATGGAGTGAGGGGTATTTACTCCTAGTGATGAGTGTGTGCGCTCCCTAAAAACAAAGGCTACTCATCGGTGTCCGACGGGTGCTCGGGCGGGGTATCCCGAGCAACAGGGGGAGCGATCCACCTGGCCTTAGTCGTTAAAACAATCGACCTGCTGCTTCTAAATCCACGAAGGGGGGCCCTCCCCGAAACGGGCATTCCAAAGGGTGTCCTCCCTCTAAAGGACAGCAAAACGTTCGCTCTCCGGCAAAAGGGCGAAAGACACCAATCAACAAGGAAGGCTCAAAAGGAAAAGGCAAAAGCAAGGGACAAACGTCAGGGAAAGGTTGGAAAGGTAATAAACAAAGTCACGATCGCAGTCACACTCCTCCTCCCTCGAAAAGCTCTGTTCAGGACTTGACTGGTCTTGTCGTGAGCCTTCTTGTTAGGGAGAACCTGCACCGCGACTTCCGTGTCGCAGCTGCACACCTGGGAAAAGACCGTACACTGAACGTGTTTGGTCATTTCTTAAGGAAGGCGTCAACGGGGGAGCTTCAAGGTTATTTGGAGCAAACCCTCCTGGGTAGGCTCAAACCATTGAGAGTTTGCATCCACCAAACCAATGGCCCCCCGAAAGCTGCAGACAAAAAGAGCAAAGCTCCCCTGCCGAAGCCGACGAAGACGAGATTGCACTCGTTTAAGCGGCCAGAGGTGAGGAAGAATCCGTGGATGACCTCCTTCAACTGCTACGAGGTCCTGCGGAACAAAAAGGCCTTCCACAAAGAAGAATCTCCGCATTTCACCGACGGCAAGCTAGACAGTGCCGCCTATGCTGAGGCATGTGCTAACGCATTGGCTACGGCTGGAAAACGCTACCGTCACAAGATTCCGCAAGCTTCTTCTAGCATCCGACAACCCGGTGTCGTTTATGCTCTCGTTAAGGAAAACGGCGAAATCGTTTATGTTGGCCAAACAAGTGGCACGGCACGGGATCGAGCCTCAGCGCACTTCTCAGGCGCCAAGCACAAGACCAAAACTGGAAAGCCGACAACGAAAGTTGAACAATTCCTCTTACAGAGAGGATCACCGCTCCCTGTAATTGTGTTGGAAAAGATTGACTTCGAAGCTACCCGCGACATGGACCCCAAGCGGAAGCGTTTCCTATTCTTTCGCCAAGCTCTACCGAGGGAATATCATTATATTAACACGCTCCAACCTCTGCTCAACCAAAAAGGCTTTTACTCGGCGGCAGTGCCCAAACGCAAAAGAAAGAAAAAGAAGCGTCCTCCCCCAAAATCGAGGAAAAAGGAACGGCCTCGCAAAACCGAGGAACCGCAAACGATTGTCCTCGAGGACAACGTTCCCCACCTCGAAGAGAGCGGCCGTTATGCGGGGATCAAAAGGCAATTAAATTACCTTTTGAGACTCGACGAGACACGGCTGGCGAACTACGACCTCGAGAACTGGCAACTCCGTCGAGTTGTCAAAGTCCTCGAGTTCATGCGTAAGTACCTTGTCGGGGAGTTCTTCACCCCAAAAGTCGAGATTCTTGAACGGAAACTGATCTCGCGACTTACGCCGTTTGCCCTCTCGAAGATGCAAAAGAAAAAGGACACCGCCGTCAAGTGGTTCAAGCTTAGGTTTGACCACAAGACCCTCGACGCGGTTCAGATCGCCTCGCTTCTTCGCTCAGAAGAGACCCGCGCTCTGTGTCCGGATCCAGAGCTGCTCGACCGAACTCGGATCTGCAACAAGTTGGGACCTCCAATTTCGGCGTTCCTCCTCAACGCTACGAAGGAGAGTCTCAACACCCCCGGTCCACCAACTCAAGCTGACCTTGACAGCTGCCCCTGCAAGAGTTTCCTAAACTCCGAGGCGGACGCGGTTTTCGATGGTCACGTAATGTGTACTGCACAGGATCTGAAACTTGAGCCTGAACTGCAACACCTTTTCACTATGGGACTGAAGTTCCGTCTCTCCCACCACGTCGACGAGGTTTTCCATAACCTAGAAGAAGATGTGAAAGAATACGTCATGACGACGTTCAAGAAAGCCACAGAAGAGGAACAAAGTAGGTTCAGCGCGCACCTAACCACCGAGATCAAACAAAGGTTCGTTTCAAACCCGCACTTGTCTCCTGACTCTCTCTCTGGGCCGACAAAGCAAGCTCTCTTCAAGTTGCACGAACACTTTGTCGTTACAAAGGTAGACAAAAGCAGGCACGACGCGGGGTTTGTTTGCAAACGGCTTTACCATAAGCTTCTCAACGAGCACCTCACAAACGCCTGTTACAGAAAGGTCGATGACCGACCGAATGCCCTGCGACCGTTACATGAAGCCAATAGCTCATTCGGCTTTCCTGCAGTCGATAAGCTACCTTACGTCTATGGTCTGCCAAAGCTGCACAAACAGCAAAAAGGGATGCGGTGGATCGCAGGGGTGTCGTCACGAGAGCCGCCTCCCGTTGAGGGAACTTCTTCTCTTTCAGAAGAGGAAGAAAGGCCAAACGTGGAGCCCCGCAAAAAAGAAGGCAAGCCCCGCGCAGTCACCACAGAAGCGAACAAAACGCTTTCCCTGATCCTCAAACGGATCATGCGGTTGCTTAAAGAAAAAGACCTGATTCTGCGCAAAAAATACGGCATCTCGCGGTATTGGATTGTCGAAAGCGCTGACGAAGTCGCCGTTGACATCAAACAGCGTTATAGACAACTCAAGCACAAAAAACCGCGAACCTTCGATTTTACGACCATGTTCAACCTACTCCCCCAAGGGGCGCTAAAAGAAGGTGTACTAAAGGCAATCAAAGAGGCCCTCCTTTTTGGTAACTGCTCTGGAATTACTCTTAATCTACCAGGGAACAAAAACAAGAGTTTCTCACTCGACGAAATCGCGTCCCTCATAGACCTTTGCGTGGACAACTGCTTCATCGAACAAGGTGGTTTGCTCCTCCAGCAAGTTTGTGGACTGCCTCTGGGGGCTAACGCCTCCCCCGACCTGGCCAACCTATTCTGTTATAGTGTTGAAGCCGGGTTCGTGGATGAGTTGATGAAAGAGGACCCGGCAAAGGCTCGCCAATATGCCGACACGAAGAGGTACATCGATGACTTCCTAACCTTCGATGTACCTCCACCACCTCAGGAGTTGTACCACATGCAGTACAAAGAAACAACACTGAAAGAAGGTGACGTCGAGTATATCGGAATACGCATCAGACTCGAACCTGACTCGAACACGCACCATTTCTTTGTACGCCTGTCGGTGAACGAAAAGTCGCGCAACTGGCACTTCAAGCCGGTCCGTTTCATCCACAGCTGGTCTACCATCCCCCACCACCAGGGGTCAGCAATCCTAAAGAACCTCTTAGTCCGTTGCCTTACCCTAACAAACAATTGGCCAGACGCTCTACGAGAGATCCAGCTCTCAATTTTTCTTCTCCTTAACAGAGGCCACTTGAAGCACAAACTGAAGAAGGTCTTCTTCCAAGGGGTACAGGAGCGTCTCCCTAACCTCGAACCTTCCCAACGTCACTTGAGAAAGTGGTTTCACTCGTGTGTGGCAGCATACGAAGCAGGTCTCCCCCTCATAGAAGAGGAACCCATCGTGGGGCGCAAAAGAAAGCAAAAGCTCGGAAAGTTTGTTGACGAACTAACGCACACCACGAAGTCGGCCTTCTTCCCACTCGCAGAAAACGAGGAGGTAGGCAAGCCTCAATGGGTACGGCCGCTGGCCAGTAACGGCATGATCGCACGCGAAGCGAGACTGAACACACGTCTTCGCAGCATTGGCCTTCAGCCACGGTCAGTACCCGGCGACGGTAACTGCCTCTTCCACAGTCTTGCTTATGGCAAGCAGGAAGACGCGCAACATCTCCGCCAGGAGATAGCGGACTATTGGGAAAGCAACCAATCCTACCTTCGACCGTTCTGCGTAGACTGGTCTACAACGAGCTACATCGAAGGTTTACGGAACGGTGCGTGGGGAGACCACTTCGCCCTTGAAGGCTTCTCCCGCCTGCGAGACACCCAACTCTGTATCTTCCAGATCACGGAAGCGGGTGATTACAAGTACAGCGAAGTAGGAAACGGCTCTAACCGCCAATTGCTTGGCCACATTGCCCAATGGCATTTCATACCAGTCCAGGGCAACATGAACGATGACACAAAAACTCGGTTTATCACCCGGTCGTCGAACATGGGTCCCGTTCCCAATCCCACTGGGGACGGGTCAAGCTTCTTCAACGAAGTACTTGAAGGCCTATCGCAGTCGCAACCCGAGTCGCCACCTCGCAGAAAACGCCCACGCATGCCAACAGCCAGTCCAACAGCCAGCCAGTCACCAAGCGGGAAACCGGACACGAAGAAGACACGGTCCGACCAGGATGTTGATAAGACATCTCAAGGTAACGCTCAGCCACTGGAATGTTCCCACTGTGGGGCAACCGAAAAACTGAGCGGTGGATCTTTCGCCAACGCACGGGGTGTCGAAATCCACGAGCGCACCTGTGCAAAAAACCCGGCATGCCACCAAAGTACCTAGCCCAGTCCTATCTGGAGCGCTGGCCCGGCGAGCTACGAGGGCACAAACCTTTCCCCCCCTTTTTTTCCCCCGTCTCCTTTCCATTCTTGCATTTCAGGCCTGCATGCCCCATCAAAAGCAATCGAAAAAAAAATAAACGAGCGTTCTACCACCTCGCGCGGTGTCACGGGATGTTTGGCAGCCGCGTGCATGCTAATCCATGTGGTTCATGTACTTAAAAGAACTCAATGCTAAACAGTGCCGCAACCGCAACAGCAGCAGCAACAGCAACGGCAAACGCAGCAGCGCCGCCCGCAGGGGCAGCAACAACCGCAACCGCAACAGCAACAGCAACAGCAAACGCAGCAGCGCCGCCCGCAGGAGCAGCAACAACCGCAACCGCAACAGCAACAGCAACAGCAAACGCAGCAGCGCCGCCCGCAGGAGCAGCAACAACCACAACAGCGGCCCCGGCAGGGGTACGCGCCCACCTGGGCAGAAGTGACCAGGCGGCCCCCGCCACCCGGTAAAATCGACGCCGCCGACTGGGACGCGCCGGTACTCCCCTCCCCCGACTTCGAAGCTGTCGAAGCTGGCCTCTGGGTCGCCCCGAGCGCCGCCGCAGCCGAAGAAGCGAAGGGTCCCGCAGCAGATGCGGTGGACGTCGCAGAGCGCGACGGGAAGCGGGTGCGCCTCGGCGTGCTGTGCCGGGAGGCCTTCGACGACGCACGCCGGGGCCCAGTGCTGCTGGAAGGCGGGCGGGTACAGGATATGTACCTGTGGGCGGGCGGCGGGCCGGTATGCCAGCGGGGCCAGGTGAAGGTCCAGAAGATGCCCGTCAGCGCGGTGAAGCCGAACGCCGCGACGACGGTACTGGCCTTCGTCGTGGCCAGGAAGCACGCCTCGCCGGAGACCTGGGAGTGCGTCGAGAGGGACCCGCGCACGGCCCTGACTCGCCTGTGCCGGAGGGCTGTCAAGACGGCCCTGAAGACGGAGGTCCGCGTCCCCGACGACGCCATGTGGGGCGTGTCGTCGCAGCAGGGGAGGCGCGAGCTGGTCGTGCGGGTGCCCCGCGCGCAGGCCGAAGCGATCCTGGCCAGCTCCGGCCGGGACGGCGGATTCTGGCGGTCGACGGAGAAGGCCTGCCGGGACGCCATGCCGGTGGTCGCCCTGCAAAAGGGGGTCACGAGGGCGGTCGCGCTGGCGGTAGCTGAGCGGGCAGGCGCGGCGGCAGCCGGTCTCGTGCTCACGGGCAGCCGCCTCCTCGTGCGCGCACGCAGCGGCGCTGTGCTGGAGGAGGTGCGTGCGGCGGCCGCCGAACACGCTGCTGCCCCCCTCGAGTCGAAGCCGCGCTTCCTCGTGGTGGGTGCGACGCCGCGGGAGCACGAGGCGGACGTCGAGTACGTCCTGCGGGAGGCCGGCTGGCAGGTCGACGTCGCCACGTCGTTCCTGCGAAGTGGGGCCCGGGTTTGCGTGGTGACGTCGGCGGCCGACCCTCCCTTCAGGGTGCTGCAGCGGGAGGGGGCACCCGACCTCCGGGTAAACCCGTACGACGGAGGTGAGCTGCCGAGGGAGCGGCGCAGGCGGCTCGCTGCCGCCCCCAGCGGGAAGCGGCGGATGCGGCTGCCGGCGGCGGAGGTGGACGAGCTACCGCAGCCGGCGGCCCCGCCAGCGGACGCGGCCGGACAGAAGAAGAGGAAGACGCCGGAGCCGGCAGCGGACGGGCCGGAACCCGCTGGGGACGATGTCCCAATGGACGGTGCAGAGGCGGGCGGGCACGTCCACGCCTTCGGGAGCCCGGCGAAGGCCACCGCCGGTTTCTCCTGCGCCCTATGCGGGAAGAAGAAGGCGAAGGGCCAGATCCGCACGACATGCGAGGGCTGCAACGTCGGCGCGTGCAAGGCGTGTGCGGGTTGACTGCCACCGCGACCCGTCCCCGGCGCCAGTTGTGGCCCCGCCAGGCCGGTGCAGGCCGCCCAGCGCGTGAGTCCCAGCACGCAGTTCGACGATGGAGCAGGCGAAGGTGGTGGCGATCCCTCTTCTTCTTCTTCTTCTTTTTGCCCCCCTCTCTCCCACAATGCGCCAGGCCTCATTAGCCCGGGAAATTTACCCGCAGCGCACAAACAATCCCCCCACAAAGGCCAGCGTGCCTGCGGGGGGGGCCCTGTCAGGGTGGAGGGAGCAATCCCCGGACTAAGCTTCCAGACGATCCCTCGGGATCTTCTGGACAGACTGAGCCGAGTACCCGAGCTTGGGCCGAAAGCCACTTGGAGGAGGCTGGGGGGAGAACAAAGCAGAGAGACCCAGCAGTGGGGACACGCCTACCGACAGGGCGGACCCCCGGTCAGACTGGAACGGGGTATCCCCGAGGGGCCCCTGAAAGAAGCGGCGGATCTCATACGTGACCGTCTCGGGTGGGAACCGGACCAGTTGCTGGCCAACTGGTACCGGAGGGGAGTGGGGATCAACCCCCACAAAGACCAGAGAGAACTGGGTCCGAGGGTAGCGACCGTATCGCTCTTGAGCGACACGGTCATGGAGTGGGAGAGGGGGAGCCGGAGAGTGAGAACCCCCCTGCCGGTCGGCACACTGTGCCACATGGAAGGCGAGGCCAGGAGCCTGTGGACACACGGGATTCGTCCCGATGATGTCGCACGCGACCGGGTCTCGCTCACCTACAGGGCCGTGCGCGAGGCCGCCTCCCAACGTTTGCAAGGCCGGGACACCCCGCAAGAAACTCCCCCCATGCCCCCCCCGCCCCGCCCTCAGGCGTCCTCCCCACCCCCCCAGCAACAGCTCAGCCCCGCGCCACGTACTGACTTGTGTAATCGCCAAAGAACTCTTATATCTATTAAGGAAACTACTAGACAGCAGCTGTTAAGCGCTGGAGACATCGAACAGAACCCGGGCCCCGGCCGCACGGAGATGAAGTTCGCGACGTTGAACGTAACTAGCTTACTTCAATATCTCCCAGCGGCCGACGCGGTGGAAGCGGATCTTCTCTGCTGCCAGGAGGTGACACTCCTTCCGTGCAAACGGGCGCAGGCGGAGGAATACCTGCGGAAATGGTGCTGCCACTGGGGCCTGCCGCCTCCCGGAAGACTCTGTAGAAACTCCGGTAGTCGCTCGACGGTGACTCACCCTCCGGATGTAGAGCGGCGTCCTGTTCGCCCTCTTCACCACCTCGGCTGGCGGGTCCGTGCTGGCGTTGACCACCAGGTTGGTGCGCCTGCCTGTCACGAAGCACTTCGTGACCCGGCAGTCCCACTGCACCGCACGCAGTGCGGCGAGCATCTCCTCCTGATGCTCACCGACCTCGCTCTCCACCAGGAACCTCGCCTTGGGTCCCAAACTTGGGTCCCAAACTTGGGTCCCAAACTTGGGTCCCAAACTTGGGTCCCAAACTTGGGTCCCAAACTTGGGTCCCAAACTTGGGGGGAAAATGTTTCTTGGGTTTGAAGAGCGCATGGTGCTTGCACCACTGAGGCCAGGTTATTTAACCGCGGATTTAGTGAAGGATTGTTCAGGAAACGGTCGCGAGCGGAACCCGACCAGGTAACGACCATTTCACTGTCTTCTTTGTTTTGTGATGCGAACATCACGAGGTGCTGTCCGAAGACACCGCCCACGTGAGCACTGTTAAGCATTGAGTTCTTTTAAGTACATGAACCACATGGATTAGCATGCACTGTGTCGCCGCTTAAGGTTACTTTATGACGTCGTCACCTGTCATTGCGTCGTCAAGGTCGAGTACTTGTGGCGCCAGGGGCGCTGGGCTTTCTTGCGGTTCTGGAGATTGCGTGGAGGGGCACAGGTGCGGACAATCTTGCACGTTTTTCACTCTCGAGGGCACTGGAGTGCTTGGGGACGTCGAACGTTTCTGGTAGCTGTTTGCTTTAAGGGCCATCCTCTTTCTTCGTTGCACCCCTGACTCGGGTGTGGTCGCCTTCGCCTTCTTCCGCTTGCGGCCGGCGATCGGGCTCTCCTTCGGGGTGCCGAGCACCCTCTTCTTCAACGCTGGTCGTTCGCCGGTCCCTGGCGTTGGTGGCGGCCTCTTGGCTGCCCGTCCGGTCGTCGCCGTCTTCTGCTTCGCTACGGCGGGCGGCGCCTGCGCCGCGCGCTTTCCCGCCGGCGTTTCACGTTGTACGCCCCCCTGGGTGGGTGAGAGGGGTCTCTTCTTTTTGCTGTGTCCGGGGGTTGCCGGGGCGTTAGGTTCGTTTGGTTGGTGGTGGCCGCGGCGGCAGCACGCTGCCGGTCTCCTCTGCGTCAACGTAGGGAGCCTCCTGCATTCTTGGCAGGTTCCTCTGCCATGCGTGCGGCAGGCATGATGCCCGCTGCGGCAGCACGCCGCCGCCGTCTTGCACTCGCCGCACTTCGTCGTGCTGTGCTCTGTGCACACGGCGATCGGCTGCCCATCGTCAGCGTGGTGATGGTGCCGACAGCACATCTCTACCGTGGGTACGTCCCTTCGGACGAGTGCTCGGCACGCCTCACACTTCCCCTTGTGGTGGGTCGCGCAGGTGACGAGTGCTTTCTCTACTCCGACACCCGGCATATGCACGGGGGGGTCAATTCCCATTCACGAGCAATCTTTAACTTTTTGCCCATTCACGAGCATGTTTCAAACTTTTTGCCCATTCACGAGCACCTTAAACTTTTTGCCCATTCACGAGCATGGCCTAACTTTTCGCCCATTCACGGGCATGGCCTAACTTTTCGCCCATTCACGAGCATGGCCTAACTTTTTGCCCATTCACGAGCATGCTCAAAACTTTTTGCCCATTCACGAGCATGCTTCAAAATATTTGCCCATTCACGAGCATGTTGCAGACCTTTTTGCCCGTTCACGAACTTTGTCTACTCACGAGCAATTCTTAACTGCACAAAGAGCGCGAAGGAAGTCTGCTGTTCTCTCCTGCAACTTGGGTCCCCAACTTGGGCCCCAAACTTGGGTCCCAAACTTGGGTCCCAAACTTGGGTCCCAAACTTGGGTCCCAAACTTGGGTCCCAAACTTGGGTCCCAAACTTGGGTCCCAAACTTGGGTCCCAAACTTGGGTCCCAAACTTGGGTCCCAAACTTGATGAGAATGATCATGATCAGAAGGTCCTACTTGGGCAGTTCAGTTTCCTCACACATTGCATGTGGCTAAGAAAAAAACTCAAAGGTCGAAATACATCTGTCAGAGCAGGCCGGTGTCAATACCCAAAGTACGGTAATACCCAAAACGCCGTTTTAAACTGTTAGGAAACACTTGAAGAAGGAAACGTAATTGAGAAAAACGGGATCGTCGGAAACACAAAACAGAACTGGACAGTCATGACATGCACGACTGAGCTGTTGAGAGATCCGTATCACCGAATGGGAGCGACAGAATTGAACTGATCCTGCTCTAAGCTGAACGGCTGAAAGTTTGAACTCGCCTACACGTGTAATGTGCACTCGGTAGCTTGAGCCAATTTGACTTATGGCAAGTTATGCTTGAATACTCGTGATTGGGCAAAAAAAATAAGAATACTCGTGAAGGGCAAAAAGTTTTGAGCATGCTCGTGAATGGGCAAAAAGTTTTGAGCATGCTCGTGAATGGGCAAAAAGTTTTGAGCATGCTCGTGAATGGGCAAAAAGTTTTGAGCATGCTCGTGAATGGGCAAAAAGTTTGAAGCATGCTCGTGAATGGGCAAAAAGTTAGGCTATGCTCGTGAATGGGCTAAAACTATTGAGGAATGCTCGTGAATGGGCTAAAAAAAAAATCATGCTCGTGAATGGGAATGGCAGTGCTCGTGAATGGGCGAAAAGTTAAAACATGCTCGTGAATGGGCAAAAACTTCGAGAATGCTCGTGAATGGGCGAAAAGTTCAAGCATGCTCGTGAATGGGCAAAAAGTTTTGAGAATGCTCGTGAATGGGATTTGACCCATGCACGGGGTCGGGGTGCAGCTGTGGTGGGACTGGCAGGGCACACCTCGCCGCTCTCTCGGCCGTCCAGTCCGGGTACGTCGGGCACTGCGTCCCTATATCGCTTCCCTTCACCTGCTCTTCGAGGATCGTCCCCGTGTGTGCCTCGCGAAAGCGTGGCCTGGGCCGTACACCCGATATCCCCGAGATGCCCATGAACGACAGCGACGTCGTCGGGCATACTCTCTCGCCTCTCTCGCAACTCCCCAGCCCTTGCTGTGTCGCCAGCTTGTCCAACGCGCTCATCATGCAGCGCAGGACGTTTCCTCGCTCCCTCACCCCCTTCGGTGTATTCTCGTGCAGCGGTATGCTGAGGCCTGAAAAGAGTTCAAAGTCGATGGCAAGCTCTAGCATTGACGCCTGCCCGTTCTCGGTCCACTCCATGTCTGATAGCCACGCCACCAACGCATAAAACGTCGGTAGTCCCCAGGCCTTGTTCCGCTCCCACGCCCATGCCGGGGCAATCCGCGCAAAGGGGTGGTCGAGCTTCTTGGCAGGCATCGCATCCGCTCTCGACCAGGGGGTCGTGGGGTTCCTGGCTACCCAGCCTCGTGCTTCGAGCCCTGCCCGTTCCGCTAGGATTTCAGCCATCATCTCCTGGAGCCGCCTTGAGAAGTGGGCATTCTCGGGTACTACCACTCCGTGTTCCAGCGTGCATCTGGGCCAGTCGGCGCGGTTGGCCGCCATCAGCCCGGCATGTGCCTCTCGTCGCCGTATGTGCGAGTACGCTCCGCAGTCCCAAAATACGTGTTTCTCGTCCTCGGTATCGCCGCTTCCACAGTGCTTGCAGCTGGGCGCCTGCGGCTCAGCTCCGGCCTGCCTCATCCGCGACGTGAACTCAGCCGTGTTCACTCCTCCCGCCAACGCTACACGTATAAGCCTCGCGGTGTGCGCGGGACATTCTCGCATCTTCCAGAAGGAGTTCGTCCGCTCCAGGTCAGCCCTCTGCACACCCTCGAATCGCTACTAGACGGGACCACGTTTTCGCCCTCAAATCCGCCCTCACCTCATGCCCCCTCTTCGAGGGTGTCGAGGCTATCGGGTCAAACATTGTACCATTCCTCAGCGTGCGAGACAGGGGCCCTGGTCCCCATACGTGTCCACACTCCTCCATGCTCCTCATCGCCAGCCCAACTGGCCCCAGGGGTAGGTCCCCCTCGGCGTACCTTCCCCGGATGCTCTCCATCAGAGGCAGAAGTCGTGGCAACCTCTCGCACGCCGCGTAGAACGCCGTCGTCACCCTATATGCTAGGCATGTACTGGGGTCCGTCAGGTGGCCCTTCTCCTGAAAATTTAGGACCATCTCCCTCGAGCGCTTTGGGTTGGACCCACCCCAGATCAGTCCCATCACCGACGTCGTCAGCCGTTTCATTGCCACCTTCGACACCGGCGCGAAAGAGCAGCCTGACAGCGCCGCCGGTAGCACATTCGACTGTACAATTCGGACCCGCTTCTCGTACCGGAACGGCGCATGGCGGAGGCCTTCCGCCAGGGCAGCCGCCTTCTCCACCCTCTCCGAGTCGGACCTTTCTGTCCTATTCTTCGCCGTCGAGACTAGGACCCCCAGGCACGTGACAGATTTGCCAAACCGCAGCAGCGCATCCACGCTGCGGAGTCTGAGCGTCGACTGATGCCTACGTCTCGTCGAGAAGGCGACCGTTTTCTGGAGGTTTAGCTCCATTCCGGTGAGCGTGCAGAACTCGTCTACTACGTCCACCCCCTTTTGCAGGGCGGCCTCCCTGTTAAGCAGCGGTTGCCAGATACTCCCGTAGCACCTATTCACGGGTTTGCAGGGGTAAAAAGGAAGCCCGGGTTGGGGAGGGTGGTGGGTTTGGTGCGTATAGTAGGGGGGGGGGAAATGTTTCTTGGGTTTGAAGAGCGCGTGGTGCTTGCACCACTGAGGCCAGGTTATTTAACCGCGGATTTAGTGAAGGATTGTTCAGGAAACGGTCGCGAGCGAAACCCGACCAGGTAACGACCATTTCACTGTCTTCTTTGTTTTGTGATGCGAACATCACGAGGTGCTGTCCGAAGACACCGCCCACGTGAGCACTGTTAAGCAGCGGTTGCCAGATACTCCCGTAGCACCTATTCACGGGTTTGCAGGGGTAAAAAGGAAGCCCGGGTTGGGGAGGGTGGTGGGTTTGGTGCGTAGTATTCTTCTTTTTTTGTTCTTTCTCGGTTCTGGTGGTGCTGCTCCTTCCTTCTCGTCCTGTGTTGGGTTACGACTTTTTTTGTTCTTTATCGGTTCTGAGCGTTTCCATATGCCTTTTCCTGCTTTGACATGCAGTCCCTTCCAAACTGTACCTCTCTTGGTGTTCGGGGGTTGGGCCGTATGGTAACGTCTCGGGAAACGAAGTTTGTGGTGTCACAAAAGCGACAGGTTGCCAAAGCAACCGGGTGCCGAGCTTAAGCAAGGCGGTTGTCAATGGAGAACCAGTCCTGTGCCGTTTTAGGGCCGGCAGGTCTCAACGGGGGGAAAATGTTTCTTGGGTTTGAAGAGCGCGTGGTGCTTGCACCACTGAGGCCAGGTTATTTAACCGCGGATTTAGTGAAGGATTGTTCAGGAAACGGTCGCGAGCGAAACCCGACCAGGTAACGACCATTTCTGGGGGGGGGGGGGGGGGGGGGGGTCGCTAAAAAACGGAAATGAGGCGAAACCCATGGTTTCTACGCGTTTTTTCGGCATTTTTGCCCCCCTACCCCAGGTTTTTCACCAAAAAAAAACTTTTCGAAATCTCAGCCATTCTGAGCCATCGAGCCATCGAGCCACCAGTGGCTGGCCAGCCAGCGGCTGCCACTGGCTGCCAGTGGCTGTCCCCCACACTGCCCGGGGACCAAGATTTATGTGCGTGGTTCATGGGTCTTTGCCAGATGCGGGGCACCCCACAGGTTTTCAATAGAAAGGACGGGAATCGACCCACTGGTTGGTGACATTTCTTTGCTGGCCCGTGTAGCAGACCTTTTTCGGCGAATTTGTGCTCGCGTTCAGCTCCGATGAAGAGAACCGTGAAAAATAGACCCGGGGACCACAAATTGCGTGCGTCTTTCAAGAAGAAGGGAGCTCCCGCGGTTTCCGGGTTTGCGGTACTTTTTCCATTTCTTTTTCGGGAAAATTGCAGGATCGGCACGCCGAATAGAAGAGGTACCTCTTGTATTCGACCCCCCCCCAGTATAATCTGGCAAAGTGCGGTACTCATTTGCATGCAAATGACTCCCCACTAGCAACAAGACGAATGCGTGGCACAGCCGTGTTTTACTAGTAAAGCCTACTAAAGGTGAGACAGGCATGGCTCGCGTCAATTTGACGGTCAAAGGACAATAACACAACGCAACAAGACGACGGACACAGGGCCGGGTGGCAGGCGGAACCGCGCGAAAGCAGTTTGATCAGAGCCGTCTGCAACACCACAGCCTTCGGGCTTTTGACCGACGCTCATCACCGACCGCCGAAACTGGCTCGGATGCCATCACTGGCCGCGTCTGGCGAGACAACTGACTGAGTTACCGGACCACTGACTCCGCCGTCTCAGCCTGGGCCACGAAGGGTGCCATTGGGATGATGCAGATGCAACTGATCATCTACGTAGGCAGAGTCACTGAGACTCACGTCAGTCTGTCAGTGAGTGCCAGTCTGGCAGCCCCTCTATTATTAGGCTCTCATGAGGGAGGCTCAGGATTTGACGGCAAGTCACGCCGACTCACGGCCTCAGGTCAAAAGTAGAACTGACAAAAACCACAAAAACGCTAAAAAGTTTGTGCATTGCTGGACATTGTCTTGTACACATAGAATGGGACATAAGTTTGGCTTATGGTCTATAATGGGTCAAAAGTTTGAATCGTGGTCTATAATGGGGTGATTCCCCATTATGCTATTAAAGTTTGCTAATTTCCCCATTATGCTATTAAAGCTGCTAATTTCCCCATTATGCTATTAAAGCGGTGCTAATTTCTTCATTATGCCATTAAAGTTTGCTAATTTCCCCATTATGCCACTAAAACATTTTTTTTGGGTTTCGGCGGGTTTCCACCCGTTTTCCACAGTTTCCCGCGGCCTCTACCACGAACATGTCCTACCGTTTCGGGAATGGTTTCCCGCAAACCCTTGGATTTGTGTACGTGTGTGAGGATACGGCTAATAGCTTGGGGGGAGAGGATTATTACTATAGCGGAATTTCTTCCCGCAAATTTGGCAGAGAGGTGGGTAGGTCCCTCCCCCCCCCCCCCCCCAGATTCTGGTGGTGAACCCACTCACATAGGGATGCGGACGCAGGTTCCGAGCTAGCGGACGATAGCGGACGCAGTTCCCGAGCTAGCGGACGATAGCGGACGCAGTTTCCGAGCTAGCGGACGATAGCGGACGCAGTTTCCGAGCTGGCGGACGATAGCGGACGCAGTTTCCGAGCTAGCGGACGATAGCGGACGCAGTTCCCGAGCTAGCGGACGATAGCGGACGCAGTTTCCGAGCTAGCGGACGATAGCGGACGCAGTTTCCGAGCTAGCGGACGATAGCGGACGCAGTTCCCGAGCTAGCGGACGATAGCGGACGCAGTTTCCGAGCTAGCGGACGATAGCGGACGCAGTTTCCGAGCTAGCGGACGATAGCGGACGCAGTTTCCGAGCTAGCGGACGATAGCGGACGCAGTTTCCGAGCTAGCGGACGATAGCGGACGCAGTTTCCGAGCTAGCGGACGATAGCGGACGCAGTTCCCGAGCTAGCGGACGATAGCGGACGCACTTCCCGAGCTAGCGGACGATAGCGGACGCATTTCCCGAGCTAGCGGACGATAGCGGACGCAGTTCCCGAGCTAGCGGACGATAGCGGACGCAGTTTCCGAGCTAGCGGACGATAGCGGACGCAGTTTCCGAGCTAGCGGACGATAGCGGACGCAGTTCCCGAGCTAGCGGACGATAGCGGACGCAGTTTCCGAGCTAGCGGACGATAGCGGACGCAGTTCCCGAGCTAGCGGACGATAGCGGACGCATTTCCGAGCTAGCGGACGATAGCGGACGCAATTTCCGAGCTAGCGGACGATAGCGGACGCAGTTTCCGAGCTAGCGGACGATAGCGGACGCAGTTTCCGAGCTAGCGGACGATAGCGGACGCACTTCCCGAGCTAGCGGACGATAGCGGACGCAGTTTCCGAGCTAGCGGACGATAGCGGACGCACTTCCCGAGCTAGCGGACGATAGCGGACGCAGTTTCCGAGCTAGCGGACGATAGCGGACGCAGTTCCGAGCTAGCGGACGATAGCGGACGCAGTTCCCGAGCTAGCGGACGATAGCGGACGCAGTTTCCGAGCTAGCGGACGATAGCGGACGCAGTTTCCGAGCTAGCGGACGATAGCGGACGCAGTTTCCGAGCTAGCGGACGATATCGGACGCAGTTTTCTCAGTTTCACTGTGGGAATCGGACATCAAACCCAGAGCAGGACAACACAGTCAGTCTACCAGGAGGAGGGGGGTGTGTGCTACTCAAGAACCAAAACGGACGGGATTCTATCAGGTTGCGATACCTGATGATGCTGCGCACCTCTTCCGGTTCTGCGATGATCAGGGCAATTGGTACCAGTTGAGCCGACTCCCAATGGGCCATTCGGCGGCCCCCGAGATCATGCATACCTTGGCAGCGGCAGCAGCAGGCGATCCGGCCTACGTACGCCCGGAGTTTGCAGCCCGGGGGGTGTCGACACACGTGTGGATTGACAACATCCACTACTCAGGTGATGACGCTGCAGTACGGGAGGCTACGAACATCCTCGACGCAACGGCAAAGGCCGCGGACATTTCGTGGAAGGAGGCAGATTCGGTCACCTGCGAGACCGAATACACCTTCATTGGAGTGTCGTTCGTGCACACTGCTGGTACTGTTGCGCCGTCCAAACGCCTTCTTGAGAAAATAGCAGCAGCCCAGCTCGTTGATCCTACAGCTGGCGAACTCGAATCCCTTGGAGGCAGACTGCTCCATGCCAGTGCGATTGGGGGGGTTTTCCCGGGATCTTTCTGGTTTGGGCTGAAGTTCCTGCGCCGCATTACGAATCAGCTGAACCGAATGAACCGCGTTCCGGCCGACCGGGTGCGCGTGCCACCGTCTGTAAAGCGGGAACTCAGCGAATGGATCAAAGCCGTGCATTGTCGCCGGCAGGTTCCAAACCCACCAGGGATACCCTCGCATGCCGTGTTTGTCGATGCCTCTCTTACGGGGTGGGGCGGTGTGCTCTGTGACATGTTCACGTCCAAGCTAACTATTGTTGGTGGTGCCTGGAAGGGGGATGATGTGGGGCGCCACATAAATGAACTGGAGGCACGTGCTTTGCAAAACACACTCGAGGGGCTCCCTGTGACTGCCTCAAATGGTGAGATTCTCGTGTACGTGGACAACACCAGTGTGGCCGGCGTCGCCAGGAAAAAGATGTCGTTGGCATCACGGACGCTCAACGGGGCAGTGGTGGCAGCATTGACCCGCTTGCGGGAGATGAACATTACCGCGGGCTTTCGCTGGGTGCGGTCAGAACTAAATCCTGCCGACTTACCCTCGCGAATTTCACCATCACTCCTTTCGTCCGACGCGACCTTGCGACAAGCAGAACTCGCGGTGAGGAGCTTTTTCCTCAACGCATCACTGGCGTAGGGGCGGCGGGTGACCTCGACCTTTTAGGCCGAGGTAAAATACCCCAACGCTCCTGCAAGTCTTCCCTCGTTCCCTCTATCTTTCTCTTTCTATTCCAAACTATCTGACATGAAGCCCATTGTTCTCCATTGTTTCCCCCTCGGGAAGTGCGTCCGCTATCGTCCGCTAGCTCGGGAAGTGCGTCCGCTATCGTCCGCTAGCTCGGGAACCGCATCCGCTATCGTCCGCTAGCTCGGGAATCTTTCATCAGCAGCTACGAGCAGGGATAAAAGAAAGGGGGAAACAATGGAGAACAATGGGCTTCATGTCAGATAGTTTGGAATAGAAAGAGAAAGATAGAGGGAACGAGGGAAGACTTGCAGGAGCGTTGGGTATTTTACCTCGGCCTAAAAGGTCGAGGTCACAGGGGGATGGGAGGGTGGGCGTTTTGGTTCTTGAGTAGCACACACCCCCCTCCTCCTGGTAGACTGACTGTGTTGTCCTGCTCTGGGTTTGATGTCCGATTCCCACAGTGAAACTGAGAGAACTGCGTCCGCTATCGTCCGCTAGCTCGGAAACTGCGTCCGCTATCGTCCGCTAGCTCGGGAACTGCGTCCGCTATCGTCCGCTAGCTCGGAAACTGCGTCCGCTATCGTCCGCTAGCTCGGGAACTGCGTCCGCTATCGTCCGCTAGCTCGGAAACTGCGTCCGCTATCGTCCGCTAGCTCGGAAACTGCGTCCGCTATCGTCCGCTAGCTCGGGAACTGCGTCCGCTATCGTCCGCTAGCTCGGAAACTGCGTCCGCTATCGTCCGCTAGCTCGGAAACTGCGTCCGCTATCGTCCGCTAGCTCGGGAAGTGCGTCCGCTATCGTCCGCTAGCTCGGAAACTGCGTCCGCTATCGTCCGCTAGCTCGGGAAGTGCGTCCGCTATCGTCCGCTAGCTCAAAAACTGCGTCCGCTATCGTCCGCTAGCTCGGAAACTGCGTCCGCTATCGTCCGCTAGCTCGGGAACTGCGTCCGCTATCGTCCGCTAGCTCGGAAACTGCGTCCGCTATCGTCCGCTAGCTCGGGAACTGCGTCCGCTATCGTCCGCTAGCTCGGAAACTGCGTCCGCTATCGTCCGCTAGCTCGGAAACTGCGTCCGCTATCGTCCGCTAGCTCGGAAACTGCGTCCGCTATCGTCCGCTAGCTCGGGAAGTGCGTCCGCTATCGTCCGCTAGCTCGGAAACTGCGTCCGCTATCGTCCGCTAGCTCGGAAACTGCGTCCGCTATCGTCCGCTAGCTCGGGAACTGCGTCCGCTATCGTCCGCTAGCTCGGGAACTGCGTCCCCTATCGTCCGCTAGCTCGGAACTTGCACCAAGATTCTCTTGGTGCAAGTTTTCCGAAAATCTCTGAGTCGGTTTCCCAGGGGATTTGCCTGGAAAACAGAATTTTGGACTCAGGAATTCTTTGGGAAATGGATATGTACAAATTGCAAAAATATCGAGGATTAGGAAGTTTTTGGAAAGTGCGTCGAACATCGTGGCAGCTCGGCAGGTGCCGCCGCGAGTCATCAGGAGCCGGTATCGACGATGGTGCAGCTGTAATCCAGCGTATAGAGACGTTTTTCGGGCCTGGGGTGGGTAGGTCCCTCCCCCCCCCCCCCATTTTCGTGGGAAAAAAGTCCGCTATAGTAAAAATCCTCTCCCCCTTGCTGGTCATGAAATCTTCAGTACACTCCTTCAGGAGTCCTTGGTTGGTCCAAGACATGGCAGCAACCCGAAGTGCCCGCCCTGGCACTTCGGGTTTGACCCGGCGCCCATCATGGCCACCGCAGCGGCATTCCACTGTATCTGAATCCACAACTGTGACAACACAAACTGGGCTCATGAAATGATGAAAAGCCTCATCTCATGTATCAAATTTCCAAATGAGTACCACAAAGGTCCACGCTGCAGTGCAGCCTGCAGTATGGTTCCCGAGTTTTTCCGCCAGAACTTGGCAGAAGCTGTAGCTTTGCTACAGTGCCGCTGAGACAGTGAGAGCTTAGCTTCGGTGCAACTGTCTTTAGTCTGCTCCAACTTAGTCTGGTGTCAGACTACAGACAGTCAGATCACCAGCTGAGCTGTCAGTGCGAACCCTGCTGACCCCTTTTGGTGAACATGCTGATTGTTTCCCGCGGACCAGCACAGTGCCAAGACGCTGTGACTTGAAAAGTTAACTGTTCGGAAATAAGCCGTTTTCTCGAAACAATCTACTGAAAGTAGGCTAAGTAGCGCCGTCGAATCGATTTCATCAAACGACTGCTCGCGTTAGGCACGGTTAGAAAGTGCATTGTCACTATCTTCCTCGAAAATGGACAAAACTACTCACAAAAAGTCTTGGCCAGACTACCTGTGCTGTACTACGACCGCCAGTAGCCCAGTCGCAGAATGGGGAAATTAGCAAACTTTATTGGGAAAAATAAATTCCCTCTCTGGTGGAAATGGCTTGCGGAGCGTGACGATAATAAGCATTTATTCGGCAAAATAATTTCCGTTTATTTTGTCGAGGTGTCGGTTTTAGTCCCGAGGGAGGCCCGAGGGGGGGTTTGCAACCCCGAGCCACGAGCGGAGCGAGTGGCGAGGGGTTGCAAACCCCCCCGAGGGCCTCCCGAGGGACTAAAACCGACACCGAGGCAAAATTGGCGGAAATTATTGCCGAATAAATGATTTTATTGGGAAAACTAAATTCCCGAGGGTGGAAACAAAACATCGTTGCTTGGACGGCGTGAAATTTTGATAAGTCGCGGGGAGTTGATGTGGTGTTAGTTTGCAACGCGAGTGCTCGGCCGCTTGCACATGCACAGCAGGCGATCAGCAGATGAACTCAGACAGCTGGAATCCAGTGTGCTCAGGCAGACCCACAGATGTTCTTGCAACGAGACTCAAGCACACTGAATTGGTACAAGTTTTCTACGCACTTGGACCTGGAATTCAGCATGGGTGAGTTCGCTGGCGGTGAACTTCATCTGACACTTACTGGGCTGGAGCGTTCACGGGAGGGGTTTTCTTCACAGGCCTTTGAGCACCGAGGATGAGACACCAATGAATTCGGCTCAAAACGAGCTCAAAACACGCGATTTCACTCACCACAGGGAGAAAAAAAATTTTGCGAGGGGTCTCCCCTACAGATTTCTCTGTATAACCCCCACGCAAAAATAAACGTTTATTTTTTTCGCGATACAAAATAAATTTCGTTTATTTTTTTCACCTGAAAATGGCTGGCGGCACAAAATAAATGCTGCCACACGAAATAAATTCCAAAAATAAACTCGTTTATTTTTCCGGCCTGTGTAAACACAAAGGAATCCTGCCAAAAATAAACGAAATTTATTGGGAAAAATAAATTCTTTTTGGTGGAAATGGCTTGCGGAGCGTGACGATAAATTTCGTTTATTTTTGGCAGGATTCCATTGTGTTTACGCAGGCCGGAAAAATAAACGAGTTTATTTATGGAATTTATTTCGTGTGGCAGCATTTATTTCGTGCCGCCAGCCATTTTCAGGTGAAAAAAATAAACGAAATTTATTTCGTATCGCGAAAAAAATAAACGTTTATTTTTGCGTGGGGGTTATACAGAGAAATCTGTAGGGGAGACCCCTCGCAAATTTTTTTTTCTCCCTGTGGTGAGTGAAATCGCGTGTTTTGAGCTCGTTTTGAGCCGAATTCATTGGTGTCTCATCCTCGGTGCTCAAAGGCCTGTGAAGAAAACCCCTCCCGTGAACGCTCCAGCCCAGTAAGTGTCAGATGAAGTTCACCGCCAGCGAACTCACCCATGCTGAATTCCAGGTCCAAGTGCGTAGAAAACTTGTACCAATTCAGTGTGCTTGAGTCTCGTTGCAAGAACATCTGTGGGTCTGCCTGAGCACACTGGATTCCAGCTGTCTGAGTTCATCTGCTGATCGCCTGCTGTGCATGTGCAAGCGGCCGAGCACTCGCGTTGCAAACTAACACCACATCAACTCCCCGCGACTTATCAAAATTTCACGCCGTCCAAGCAACGATGTTTTGTTTCCACCCTCGGGAATTTAGTTTTCCCAATAAAATCATTTATTCGGCAATAATTTCCGCCAATTTTGCCTCGGTGTCGGTGGCTTGCGGAGCGTGACGATAAATTTCGTTTATTTTTGGCAGGATTCCTTTGTGTTTACACAGGCCGGAAAAATAAACGAGTTTATTTTTGGAATTTATTTCGTGTGTGGCAGCATTTATTTTGTGCCGCCAGCCATTTTCAGGTGAAAAAAATGAACGAAATTTATTTTGTATCGCGAAAAAAATAAACGTTTATTTTTGCGTGGGGGTTATACAGAGAAATCTGTAGGGGAGACCCCTCGCAAAATTTTTTTCTCCCTGTGGTGAGTGAAATCGCGTGTTTTGAGCTCGTTTTGAGCCGAATTCATTGGTGTCTCATCCTCGGTGCTCAAAGGCCTGTGAAGAAAACCCCTCCCGTGAACGCTCCAGCCCAGTAAGTGTCAGATGAAGTTCACCGCCAGCGAACTCACCCATGCTGAATTCCAGGTCCAAGTGCGTAGAAAACTTGTACCAATTCAGTGTGCTTGAGTCTCGTTGCAAGAACATCTGTGGGTCTGCCTGAGCACACTGGATTCCAGCTGTCTGAGTTCATCTGCTGATCGCCTGCTGTGCATGTGCAAGCGGCCGAGCACTCGCGTTGCAAACTAACACCACATCAACTCCCCGCGACTTACCAAAATTTCACGCCGTCCAAGCAACGATGTTTTGTTTCCACCCTCGGGAATTTAGTTTTCCCAATAAAATCATTTATTGGGAAAAATAAATTCCCTCTGGTGGAAATGGCTTGCGGAGCGTGACGATAAATTTCGTTTATTTTTGGCAGGATTCCTTTGTGTTTACACAGGCCGGAAAAATAAACGAGTTTATTTTTGGAATTTATTTCGTGTGTGGCAGCATTTATTTTGTGCCGCCAGCCATTTTCAGGTGAAAAAAATAAACGAAATTTATTTTGTATCGCGAAAAAAATAAACGTTTATTTTTGCGTGGGGGTTATACAGAGAAATCTGTAGGGGAGACCCCTCGCAAATTTTTTTTCTCCCTGTGGTGAGTGAAATCGCGTGTTTTGAGCTCGCTATGAGCCGAATTCATTGGTGTCTCATCCTCGGTGCTCAAAGGCCTGTGAAGAAAACCCCTCCCGTGAACGCTCCAGCCCAGTAAGTGTCAGATGAAGTTCACCGCCAGCGAACTCACCCATGCTGAATTCCAGGTCCAAGTGCGTAGAAAACTTGTACCAATTCAGTGTGCTTGAGTCTCGTTGCAAGAACATCTGTGGGTCTGCCTGAGCACACTGGATTCCAGCTGTCTGAGTTCATCTGCTGATCGCCTGCTGTGCATGTGCAAGCGGCCGAGCACTCGCGTTGCAAACTAACACCACATCAACTCCCCGCGACTTATCAAAATTTCGCAACAACGATGTTTTGTTTCCACCCTCGGGAATTTAGTTTTCCCAATAAAATCATTTATTCGGCAATAATTTCCGCCAATTTTGCCTCGGTGTCGGTTTTAGTCCCTCGGGAGGCCCTCGGGGGGGTTTGCAACCCCGAGCCACTCGCTCCGCGAGTGGCGAGGGGTTGCAAACCCCCCCTCGGGCCTCCCTCGGGACTAAAACCGACACCTCGACAAAATAAACGGAAATTATCTTGCCGAATAAATGCTTATTAATGGCATAGTGGGGAAATTAGCGCCACTTTAATGGCATAATGGGGAAATTAGCACCACTTTAATAGCATAATGGGGAAATTAGCAACTTTAATAGCATAATGGGGAAATTAGCAAAAAACCCCCCCAGAATGGGGAAATTAGCAGCTTTAATAGCATAATGGGGAAACTAGCAACTTTAATAGCATAATGGGGAAATTAGCAAACTTTAATAGCATAATGGGGAATGTCCCTCTATAATGGGTCAAAAGTTCCAAGGACGGTCTATAATGGGTCAAAAGTTTGAAGTGTCATACATGTAACCCCCGACAAATTTGTCGGGGGAAATCGGGGAAAATCGGGGGTCCGATGGCTCAGCAGAAATCGGGGGGAAATCGGGGGAATCGGGGGAAACTCGGTAAGGAAATCGGGGGAAATGGGTGGAAAATCGGGGGGAAATGGGGGGAATCGGGGGTATTTATAGTTGGACTCTACCTGTCTGCAAGGCAAAGAGATGGAAAAACAAGTGCATACATCGCATTAAATAACTATTTCGACGTGTTTCGAAACTGGGATACTCTCAGAACTGACCGGCGAAGCTCGCGGCAAACAGAGCACACATTGCCTCGATAGAGGCACCGTCTGGTTCGCAAGGAGGACCATTGCTGGGTGAAGGAACCGAAGACTGATGAAGATGCCGTAATTCGGGTGCTCTGTATAGGCCCTCTGCAGGGTTCTTCTGGGTATGCATGGCTGACCAGTGCGCCGAAGTCGTGTGCACTAACTGTCGAAGATAACAACATCTTCATCGTAGCCGCCGCCTGTTTAGCCCGTCCCGGATTTCCTTGTTCTTCAGCAGAAAGCCGTTGGCTGAACAAAACTCCGCATGCTGCTTCACCACCTCGCAACGACGGACGGGACACCGTTGAGCATGCGTGCGAGGGTACTCGCAAGGCATTGAAAACCGTCGGGGATGCGCTGGAGCGAAACGGCGACGAACCGCCTCTGCCGGGAAGGAAACTGGGGACGATAGGATCGCTGAGAACGGTGGGAGCCCCGCCGTGCCTCACGGGGTACGAGATGAGGCCAATCTTCCGTGGTGGTACGGAGACGATGGAAGTGCTCGAGACGCAGCTGAAGGCGAGCCGGCATGTGTTCACCGGCGAGGCGTGGGGGATGGACGTTTTCCCGACGTACGGAAGAGAGAGGGCGGAACGTGCAGCGAGATGGACGGCCTTCGACGACGCTACGGAGAAGAAGAAGGGCAAGAAGTCGGCTGTCGTCGGAGGGGATCCGTGGCTCGTGCCGGAAGGGATTCCCCGACACGAAAAGTGGTGTGCCCCGGGCACCAAAAAGTGAAGTGCGACGTATGCAAGCGCCGGGGCAAGTCGGTGGCGTGGTGCTGCCAGGCCCATCACAGGGAGGGTGATGGCCTAGCCGTGAAAATGTGTGCCGAGCACCGGATGACGCAGTGCGCCACGTGTAAGACGACAGCGGAGTGCTGTCGCAACCATCACCACCGATGCCACGATCATGGCATGTCGACGTGCGACAGCTGTAGGAAACACGCCGACCTGAGGAGTAGGAGAACCGGGCACTGCTGCAGAACACCACCGGGCGGCCGTGGCGAGAGGTGAAGAAACAACAACGAAGAAGAGGAAGGCGGAGCCGGAGGGTCCCGCGCCAGCGCCGAGACAGGTGAAACGTGAGAACGTGCTCGTTCTGCCGGAAGCAGAGGAAGGCGAGCGAGAACCCGCATCAACGCCGACATCAGCAGCGAAGGTCGGGAAGACGGCGCCAACGCCAGCGAAGAAGCGGCAATCGGACTCCGCGGCGGAACGATTACGCTGTCCTGTATTGGTGTCTTGCCGTGGACACTCTCGAAGGAGAGCGGCACCGGGATTCGTCCCGGTAAAAGGAAGCACCAACAAAGTATCAAGAGGACGAAGACAACGGGAGAAAACCGACGACACACGGACACACACACACACACACACACACACACACACACACACACACACACACACACACACACACACACACACACACACACACACACACACACACACACACACACACACACACACACACACACACACACACACACACACACACACACACACACACACACACACACACACACACACACACACACACACACACACACACACACACACACACACACACACACACACACACACACACACACACACACACACGCACACATACACACAAAGCAGCTAGCCCGTGAGCGCGCGATGGCGGATCCGGGGTTCAGGGAAGTCGCCGCCCAAGTGCAGGCTCAGGGCCAGCAGATGGCGACCCTGATGGCTGCCGGGGAATCGATCCAGACGGAACCGACGGGGAGGTGGAGGGCTCGGAGATGCGTGGGAAGGCATCGGTGGACGAAGCAAGGAGCGTCGACTGGAAAAGGGAGCAAGAAGAAGAAGAAGAAGCACAACGGGGGCTGGACGGAGGTGTCGGGCAAGAAGGAGAGGAAGCCGACGGCCGAGCGCGCGATGGAAGAGGTCGGGCAGAGGAAGGCCGAAGAAGACGGGAAGCCAGTCGTAGGGGCGAGGAAGGCGAAAATTGAGCTGAGGCAGGAGGATTGGGGAGTGCCAGTGGTGGAACACACCAAGCTGGCGGAAGCCACGGTGGCATTCGCGCCCATGGCGAGCGCGCGGAAGATACGACGTGAGGGGATGCCAGAGCTCGGCCATGGTCACAGTGGCGGCTCTGGAGGGCAGTAGGCGGACAGACGTGGTCTCAGGGTTGACGGCGCGGAGAAGGTGCTGCCGGCATACGTGACGAGGTCTCCGGAGGGAGATGTGGTGTACGCGCCCGCGGATGTGAAGGAAGTCGACCGCCCGCCGACGTCGACGGTGCTGATTTGCGCCGAGATGGATGCACGCTGGCGCGGAGCGGAGACGCTGGCAGCCCTGCAGGAACCATCGGGGGGGCGGGTGCTGAAGGCGGAGTGCAGGCGGCTCGCGGAAGAGGCAGAGGTGAAGCTGAGCCCGCACAGAATGTTTAATGTGCGGCGGGTACACCGGGTGTACCAGCTGATGGTACGGGTCGAAGGAGAGCACGTCGAGAAGCTGCTGAAGGTTTCGGGCAGAAGAGGGCTCTTCCTACGCATGCCGCGGTGGAGGGAGGGATCGGAAGCCAACGAGGGGGAGGCGTCGCTGAGGGGGACGATAGGATCGCTGAGAACGGTGGGAGCCCCGTCACGGGGTACGAGATGAGGCCAATCTTCCGTGGTGGTACGGAGACGATGGAAGTGCTCGAGACGCAGCTGACGACGGCTCGGCACGGATTCAACGGCGAGGCGTGGGGGATGGATCTTTTCCCGACGGAGGTGGAAGGGCGGAGCGTGCGGCGAGATGGGCGGTGTTCAACGACGCTACGGAGAAGAAGAAATGTGAAAACGGGTTTTTGCCTAGAGGCTTTTCGTGTTATTCTGCAGATGCTTTGGGCTATCTTTGTGTCTTTGCTTTCAGTTGTCTTCTTAACCATGGTTAAGTGCGCAAATGGTGTCAGCCGAAGCTGGTAAAGCTTCGGCGCCGCCCACGTTATGTTTGTTTAGCATTGAGTTCTTTTAAGTACATGAACCACGTGGATTAACATGCACTGCCTTGAAAGTCAGGTTATCGGATGACGTCGTCACCTGCCATTGCGTCGTCAAGGTCGAGCATTTGTGGAGCTAGCGGGGTTTGGCTTTCTTGCGATTCCAGAGACTGAGTCGGCGAGTACGAGGGCGGGCACGTGTGTCCGTTTTTCACTTTCGAGGGCATTGGTGTGCCCGTGGTCCCCGGTCGTTTCTGAGAGCTGCCTGCCCTCGGTACCTTCTTCTTCCTTCGATGCACCCCTGAGTCGGGGGTGGTCGCCTTCGTCTTCTTCCGCTTGCGGCCGGCGATCGGGCCTTCCTTCGGGGTGCCTAGCACCCTTTTCTTCAGCGCTGGTCGTTCGCTGGTTCCTGGCGTTGGTGGCGGCCTTTTGGTCGCCCGTCCGGTCGTCGCCGTCTCCTTTTTCGTTGCCGCGGGCGGCGCTTGCGCCGCTCGCTTTCCAACTGGCGTTCCCCGTTGTACGCCCACCTGGGTGGGTGAGGAGGGCCTCTTCTTCTTGTTGCGTCCGGGGGTTGACGGGAGGTTCGGTTCGTTGGACTGGTGGTGGCCGCGGCGGCAACATGCCGCCGGTCGCCTCTGCGTCAGCGTAGGGAGCCTCTTGCACTCTTGGCAGGTTCCTCTGCCATGCGTGCGGCAGGCATGATGCCCGCTGCGGCAACACGCCGCCGCCGTCTTGCACTCGCCGCACTTCGTCGTGCTGTGCTCTGCGCACACCGCGATCGGCTGCCCATCGTTCGCGTGGTGATGGTGCCGGCAGCACATCTCTACCGTGGGCACGTCCCTTCGGACGAGTGCTCTGCACGCCTCACACTTCCCTTTGTGATGGGTCGCGCACGTGACGAGTGCCTTCTCTATATCGACACCCGGCATATGCACGGGGTCTGGGTGCAGTTGTGGTGGGGCAGGCAGGGCCCACCTCGCCGCTCTCCCGATCGTCCAGTCAGGGTACGCCGGGCACTGCGTCCCTACATCGCTTCCTTTCACTTGTTCCTCAAGTATCGTCCCCGTGTGTGCCTCGCGAAAGCGTGGCCTGGGCCGTACACCCGATATCCCCGAGATGCCCATGAACGACAGCGACGTCGTCGGGCACACCCTCTCCCCTCTCATGCAGCTTCCCAGCCCTTGCTGTGCCGCCAGCTTGTCCAACGCGCTCATCATGCAGCGCAGGACGTTTCCCCGTTCTCTCACCCCCTTCGGCGCATTCCCGTGCAGCGGCATGCTGAGGCCCGAGAAGAGTTCAAAGTCGATCGCAAGCTCTAGCATTGACGCCTGCCCGCTCTCGGTCCACTGCATGTCAGACAGCCACGCTACCAACGCATAAAACGTCGGTAGTCCCCAGGTCTTGTTTCGCTCCCACGTCCATGCCGGGGCAATCCGCGCAAAGGGGTGGTCAAATTTCTCGGCAGGCATCGCATCCGCTCTCGACCAGGGGGTCGTGGGGTTCCTGGCTACCCAGCCTTGTGCTTCGAGCCCTGCACGTTCCGTAAGGATTTCAGCCATCATCTCCTGGAGCCGCCTCGATAAGTGGGCGTTCCCCGGTACAACCACACCATGTTCCAGCGTGCATCGGGGCCACTCGGTTCGGTTGGCCGCCATCAGCCCGGCGTGTGCTTCCCGCCGGCGAATGTGTGAGTATGCGTCGCAGTCCCAGTAGATATGCTGTTCGTTCTCCATCACGCCGCTCCCACAGTGCTTGCAGCTGGGCGCCTGCGGCTCAGCTCCAGCCTGCCTCATCCGCGACGTGAACTCCGCCGTGTTCACACCCCCCGCAATCGCAACTCGAATTAGCTTCGCCGTGTGCGCGGAACATTCCCTCGTCTTCCAGAACGCATTCGTGCGCTCCAAGTCGGCTCTTTCCAGCCCCTGATATCCTGGCCTTCTCGCCATCAGTCGGGCCCACGTCCTCGTTCTCAGGTCCGCCCTCACTTCGTGCCCCCTCTTCGAGGGCGACGAGGCCAGCGGGTCGAACACTGCACCATTCCGTCGTAGCGTGCGAGATAGGGGCCCAGGCTCCCATATGTGTCCACACTCCTCCATGCTCCTCATCGCCAGCCCGACTGGGCCGAGGGGTTGGTCCCCCTCGGCGTACCGCCCCCGGATACTCTCCATCAGAGGTAGCAGTCGCGGCAGCCTCTCGCACGCCGCGTAGAACGCCGTCGTCACCCGGTACGCTAAACACGTACCGGGGTCCGTCAGGTGGCCCTTCTCCTGGAAGTTCAGGACCATTTCTCTCGCGCGCTTCGGGTTTGCTCCACCCCAGATCAGACCCATCACCGACGTCGTCAACCGCTTCATCGCCACCTTTGACACCGGCGCGAAGGAGCAGCCCGATAGCGCTGCCGGCAACACATTCGACTGCACAATACGGACCCGCTTTTCGTACCGGAATGGCGCGTGGCGGAGGCCCTCCGCTAGGGCCGCCGCCCTCTCTACCCTCTTAGAGTCGGACCTCTCCTTTCTGTTCTTCGCCGTTGAGACTAGGGCCCCCAGACACGTGACGGACTTGCTAAATCGCAGCAGCGCATTTCCGCTTCGGAGTCTGAGCGTCGACTGGTGCCTCTGCCTCGTCGAGAATGCGATGGTCTTCTCGAGGTTTAGCTGCATTCCGGTGAGTGTGCAGAACTCGTCAACAATGTCGACTCCCTTTTGCAGTGCGGCCTCCGACAGCCTGGACAGTAGTGTGGCATCATCCGCGTACGACTTAGGACTCACACCCTCAGCTTCTTTTTTGACCGCTTTCATCACTACCGACAGCAGGGCATTGATGAGTATGACGGACACAGGGCACCCTTGAAGGATACCGTTGGTCACACTAAACTCCCTGCCCACCCCTAGCGGCAACTTGAAGCGTCTTGCGAGCAGACTGTAAATCGCCCTCAGCGGCTTGAGAACCCGACCGTGCAGTCCTAAGTCCTCAGCCAGGCGTAGCACTACCTCTCGCGGGACCATGTCGAAACACTTCCGGAAGTCCAGCGCCACTCCGTAGAGCGGCTCTCCGTCCAGCAAGGCGTCCTCCACCTCGAGCCCTATCTCCATCAAGACGTCCTCGATCCGGTGGCCCGGCCGAAAGCCTTTCTGTCCTTCTTCGATCCACCCCTCCTGCCACAGGACAATGTCCGCAAGCCTGCGGCAGGCCCACAAGCGGTACACGGCGGACGTGACGGTTATCGGCCTCGTGTGCAGCGGGTCTTGGCTCTCATCTTTCGGCACCATCGACACCAGCGCAGTTGTCATGCTTGCCGGCCAGTCCCAGTCGCTTCGACCAGGTTCATGACGTCTGCAAGTGCATTCAGCAGGGGGAGCGGCAACTCCCGCAGTTCAGCCATGCGCCAGCCATCCACCCCTGACGCGCTTTTCTTCGGCTTCTTCCTCAGCAGAATTCGCAGCTCCTCCCCCGTGATTGTTCCGGCTTCCATCAAGTGTGGGCCGATGTGATCCTGGAACCGATCCCGAAACGGCTCGTACTCCGGCTCTGGCCCGTCCTTGTACTTACGCAGGATAGGGTCCCACGCAGTGTTCAGCGCCTCGTCCATCTCGTCAACATTTGCAGTCACTCCCGCCCCCGTTCGCAACACCCCCGACGGCTCAGCGCGTCCGGCGCAGATGGTTGTCAGACATCGTCTGCTCGCATCGGCCCTCTCGTTCAGCTTGTCTCGGTACTTCGTAAACCTGGCCGCCGATCCTTCCCTTCCGAGCCTACTCGTCTCTTCCCGCAATGCCGTGAGAAGCTGCTTCGCCTCCTCATGATCCGGGAATCCTTCTGTCCCTTGGCCACCTTTCATGCACGCCTGTGCCAGCCGTCTGCTGTTCTGCCAGCAACGGGATACTTCATGCGGAACTGCCTCCGGCCCGCGTCGCTGCGCAAGGTAGCTGCAGATGCGTTCCATCCTGTGGATGGCCTTCCGGAGCCGTAGCTGTCTGCTGTTCGCCGCCCCCGACCCGTCGCTCGCAGTGCTTGCCGTGATACAGACTCTCTTAGGCGACGTCTTTATCCCCCGGCCGGTACTCCTTCCCCTTTCTTCCGCAGGGATTCCGAAGGCATCCTGCAAGTACTGCTCACTGACTCGTGACCACTCGAGCCAGGCCTCTTCCACTCGCTGTGCTGCCAGCCGTTCTGCGAAATCGGAGTTGGTCAGTCTCTGTACGGCTTCCCTGTTAGCTTCTGTGTCCGAGAGGCCCCACTTGGGTCCCCCCTCGGTAGGGATTTCCCGCGGTACTTTAAATCGCCACACGATTTGGCGCAGCGCCGCAATGTCCAGGGTCATTGTCACGAGCCGGTGTCCCGGTACGTTCACCGCGGTGGTGACGCATTGACGGAAAGCTCCCGTCGTTATTCGGTTGAGGAGTATGCGGTCGATCCTCGTGCCTGTCGTCCGGGCGCTGGTAAAGGTCGGTGGTGGCGGTGTGTCACCGGTACGCGCATGGTGCAGTTCCGCTGCGTCGGACCATCCGTTCCTTAGTGCCTTCCGCAGCACAGGGGACCGGTCTTCTTCCGTGTTCAGGTCACCCATCACCATTATGGGGACGTCACCGAGGCTATCTGCCGCTGCGAAGAGGATCTTCTCCAGCATGTCCTCACGCTCCTCGCTCTCCGCCCTCCCGTTTCCGGAAGGGCAGTAGACATTGAACACGTGCACGAACGTGTTGCCGGCCCCTGTTGCTACTACCGTATGGCTCACTCGGTCCGGGGACCGTATTGCTGCGTGCGAGAGCGCCGTCATCGTATCGTACGCAGGTATCGGTCTCAGTACTAGAGTGGAGAGCCCCCCGTTCGCGGCGTGGAAGGGCCGCATCCCCAACGCGCGGCTACCCCAGGGGGAACAGGATGCCCCACCGGCGGCTCGGCAGGAGGACGTGGCGCCGAGCGCGAAGCGGAAGGCGGGCGAGATGGAAGGCGAAGCCGCGGGAAGTGCGGAAGGCGAGATGCAGGTCGATGCGCACGTCCACAACTGGGGCGATGACGTGGAGAAGACGAAGGTGGCCTGGAAGTGCAGCCGCTGCAACGGAGGGAAGGGGAAGAACACGCTGCAGAGGAAGTGCGCGTGTGGTGCCAGAGTGTGCCACGAATGCTACCGCACCAGGGAGAAGGCTGGCAGTGGCTGACTGCATCAGGATCCCCGGGCCACCGGAGGACCGAGGCCCTCGTTCGGGCTGCCGAGTCCTAGCAACGCTACTAGGCAGTTCGATCACGCAGCAATGCGCGAAGGGGGCGGCAGACCCTCTTCTTCTTCTTTCTCCCCCTCTCTCGACGCGCCAGGCCTCAGTCGTCCGGGAGTTTTACCCCGAGGGCCCGACATTGCGCACAAACAAACCCCCCACAATGACCAACATCCGCGGCCGACTTACGGCGAGGGGCAAAGACCCGGGAGCAAGCCCCCCCGAAGCAGGGAGGATGGACCCATTCCCGGGCTCAGCTTCCAGACGATCCCTCGGGACCTCCTGGAGAGGCTGAGCCGGGTCCCCGAGCTCAGACCGGAAGCCCCCTGGGGAAGGCTGGGGGGAGGGCATGGCAGGGAAACCCAGCAGTGGGGGCACGCCTATCGACAGGGCGGACCCCCGGTCAAACTGGAGCGGGGGATCCCCGAGGGGCCCCTGAGAGAAGCTGCGGATGTCATACGTGACCGTCTGGGGTGGGAACCGGACCAGTTGCTGGCCAACTGGTACCGGAAGGGAGTGGGGATAAACCCCCATAAAGACCAGCAAGAACTTGGACCGAGGGTTGCGACTGTTTCGCTACTGAGTGACACGGTCATGGAGTGGGAGAGGGGGACCCAAAGAGTGAGAACCCCGCTGCCAGCCGGCACTCTGTGCCACATGGAGGGCGAGGCCAGGAACCTGTGGACACACGGGATCCGTCCCGGTGATGTCACACACGACAGGGTCTCGCTCACCTACAGAGCTGTGCACGAGGGAAGGGCCCGCTGCTCCTCCCCCACCAGAGGAGAACAAGGTACGCTGGATCCACCCACAATGCCCCCCCCACCCCCCCCACAGTCACTCACCCATCCCCCCCATCAACAGTCCAACCCTACGCATTTATGTAACAGTAAAAGAACAGAAGAATCAGTCAGAGGATCTGCACGAGAGCGGCTGTTAACAGCTGGGGACGTCGAACAGAACCCTGGTCCCGGCCGCACGGAGATGAAGTTCGCGACGCTCAACGTGACCAGCATGCTGCAGTACATAGTAGCGGTTAACGCGGTGGAAGCCGACCTTCTTTGCTGCCAGGAGGTCACACTCCTTCGATGCAAACGGGCACAGGCGGAGGAATACCTACGGAATTGGTGCTGCCACTGGGGTCCGCCACCTCCCGGGAGACTCTGTAGAAGCTCCGGTAGTCGCTCGACGACGAACGCTGCGAACGGGGGACTCTGCACTCTAGTACAGAGGCCGATACCGGCGTACGACACGTTGGCAGCGCTCTCGCACGTGGCGTTACGGTCCCCGGACCGGGTAAGCCATACTGTAGTCGCAACAGGGACCGGCAGCACCTTCGTGCACGTGTTCAATGTCTACTGCCCATCAGGAAACGGGAGGGCGGAGAACGAGGAACGTGAGGACATGCTGGAGAAGGTCCTCTTTGCGGCGGCAGACAGCCTCGGCGACGTCCCCATACTGGTGATGGGAGACCTCAACACGGAAGAAGATCGGTCCCCTGTTCTGCGGAAGGCACTTAGGAACGGATGGTCCGACGCAGCGGAACTGCACCATGCGCGCACCGGGAACACGCCTCCGCCACCGACCTTTACCAGCGCCCGGACGTCAGGCACGAGGATCGACCGCATACTCCTCAACCGCATAGCGGCGTGTGCATTCCGTCAATGCGTCACCACCGCGGTGAACGTACCGGGACACCGGCTCGTGACAGTGACCCTGGATATTGCAGCGCTGCGCCAAAGCGTGTGGCGATTTAAGGTGCCGCGGGAAATCCCGACAGAGGGGGGGTCCAAGTGGGACCTCTCGGAAGCAGAAGCCGACAGGGAAGCCGTACAGAGACTGGCCAACTCCGAATTCGCGGAACGATTGGCGGCGCAGCGGGTGGAAGAGGCCTGGCTCGAGTGGTCACGGGTCAGTGAGCGGTACTTGCAGGATGCATTCGCCGTCCCTGTGGAAGAGAGAGGAAGGGGTACCGGCCGGGGGATGAAGACATTGCCGAGGAGGGTCTGTGTCACGGCGGGCACTGCGACCGACGGGTCGGGGGCAGCGAACAGCAGGCAGCTACGGCTTAGAAAGGCCATCCACCGGATGGAACGCATCTGCAGCTACCTCGCGCAACGTCGCGGGCCGGAAGCTGTTCCACATGAGGTGTCCCTCTGCTGGCAGAACTGCAAGCGGCTGGCACAAGCGTGCATGGTGGGCGACCAAGGCGCAGGGGGGTTTCCGGATCATGAGAAGGCGAAGCAGCTGCTCACAGCGTTGCGGGAAGAGACGAGTAGGCTCGGAAGGGAAGGATCTGCGGCCAGGTTTACGAAGTACCGAGACAAGCTGAACGAGAGGGCGGACGCGAGCAGACGATGTCTAGCGACCGTCTGCGCCGGTCGCGCTGAGCCGTCGGGAATGTTGCGCACCGGAGCGAAGATGACTGCAAATGTGGACGAGATGGACGAGGTGTTGCACACTGCGTGGGACGCTATCCTGCGTAAGTACAAGGACCGGCCAGAGCCGGAGTACGGTCCGTTTCGGGATCGGTTCCAGGAGCACATCGACACACACTTGATGGAACCCGGAACGATCACGGGGGAGGAGCTGCGGACTCTGCTAAGGAAGAAGCCGAAGAGAAGCGCGTCAGGCGTGGATGGCTGGCGCATGGCTGAACTGCGGGAGTTGCCGCTTCCCCTGCTGAATGCGCTAGCGGATGTCATGAACCTGGTCGAAGTGACTGGGGTTTGGCCGGCGAGCATGACAACTGCCCTGGTGTCGATGGTGCCGAAGGATGAGAGCCAAAACCCGCTGCACACGAGGCCAATAACCGTCACGTCCGCTGTGTACCGCCTATGGGCGTGCCGCAGGCTTGCGGACATAGTCCTGTGGCAGGAGAAATGGATCGAAGAAGGACAGAAGGGTTTTCGACCAGGTCACCGTATCGAGGACGTCCTGATGGAGATAGGGCTCGAGATGGAGGACGCCTTGCTAGATGGAGAGCCGCTCTACGGGGTGGCGCTGGACTTCCGGAAATGTTTCGACATGGTCCCGCGAGAGATAGTGCTGCAAGTTTGGGACCCAAGTTTGGGACCCAAGTTTGGGACCCAAGTTTGGGACCCAAGTTTGGGACCCAAGTTTGGGACCCAAGTTTGGGACCCAAGTTTGGGACCCAAGTTTGGGACCCAAGTTTGGGACCCAAGTTTGGGACCCAAGTTTGGGACCCAAGTTTGGGACCCAAGTTTGGGACCCAAGTTTGGGACCCAAGTTTGGGACCCAAGTTTGGGACCCAAGTTTGGGACCCAAGTTTGGGACCCAAGTTTGGGACCCAAGTTTGGGACCCAAGTTTGGGACCCAAGTTTGGGACCCAAGTTTGGGACCCAAGTTTGGGACCCAAGTTTGGGACCCAAGTTTGGGACCCAAGTTTGGGACCCAAGTTTGGGACCCAAGTTTGGGACCCAAGTTTGGGACCCAAGTTTGGGACCCAAGTTTGGGACCCAAGTTTGGGACCCAAGTTTGGGACCCAAGTTTGGGACCCAAGTTTGGGACCCAAGTTTGGGACCCAAGTTTGGGACCCAAGTTTGGGACCCAAGTTTGGGACCCAAGTTTGGGACCCAAGTTTGGGACCCAAGTTTGGGACCCAAGTTTGGGACCCAAGTTTGGGACCCAAGTTTGGGACCCAAGTTTGGGACCCAAGTTTGGGACCCAAGTTTGGGACCCAAGTTTGGGACCCAAGTTTGGGACCCAAGTTTGGGACCCAAGTTTGGGACCCAAGTTTGGGACCCAAGTTTGGGACCCAAGTTTGGGACCCAAGTTTGGGACCCAAGTTTGGGACCGGGACAATTCCCATTATAGTACACTTCCTTATGTTTGTGCCCATTCTCGAACACTATTTAACTTTTTGCCCATTCTCGAACACTCGCTAACTTTTTGCCCATTCTCGAACACTTTTTAACTTTTTGCCCATTCTCGGTAACTTTGTGCCCATTCTCGAACACTATTTAACTTTTTGCCCATTCTCGAACATTCCAGTTTTTGTGGTGAAAATGTCACTTCCCCGAGACATTTGCCTCAAGTTTCACCGCGAGAACAGCTGCGTTCCTGATTCGAGGACGGCACCCTTGCTAACTTCAGGCCGCAGCCTCTTCGGCATCTAAACTCGGGTTCTTGGTTGCTTCAAGCTTCTACACGTGACGGTGGTGTGCGAGCTACCCGGTTTAAAAACCCGGCACAGACTTCACTGAGTTTGCTCGTCTTGCTTGCAAATTGCGCGGCGGCCATTGAGTGACCTTAGTTCACTGACCTACACCAGGAGAAGCAGCTTGCAACTTTGCAGCATAGTGATTCAAAAAAATTGACCGAAATTTTTTGGCTCAAAAATTTTCGGTCAATTTTTGGGTCAAATTTTTTGGGTCAAAAATTTAGGACAAAAATTTTGGGTCAAAAATTTTGGGTCAAAAATTTTGGGTCAAAAATTTAGGACAAATTTTTTGGGTCAAATTTTTTGGTCAAAAATTCGGGGTCCAATTTTTTTGGTCAATTTTTTTTCAGAGTTGAAGTGGCGGTTACACTTGGCACATGGCTGCATGATGGCAGGAGAAATGGCTCCTGCCATGCGCCCTGGCGGCTCGCCGGCAATTCCAGTCTCTCTCTCAGCCTGCCAGCCTGCGGCAGGGAGGACAAGATCCAGTCACCATCCGCCAGCTCCTGATTATTTTCAGACGACTGGCACTTTTTCTTTGCAGCTTCTACTGTAAGAGTAGCATCACTCAAATCTTGATTGGCTGCGGCGTTACTTACCGCTCTGAGTCTCTCCCGCTCCTCCTCTGGAGTCATTCGTGACGTCGCGCCCGTCGCTGGTTACTACTCGTGGTAAAACGTAAAACAGTGGCTCTGATTCTGAAGAGGTTTCGGCACAGAATTAGGAAGCGCTACAAGTAGAACGGGCTGGTCACTCGCGCATACCTGAATTATGCACGAATCTGTGTTTAGAAAACCGTTTACCCGTAGTCTGCGGTGTCAATGCCCAGTGCGCAACCAGGATACCGAGCCGGGACGCAGCAGCCAACCACAATGCTGGCACCTTGTTCGAGGAACGGATCCGACGGAAATCGGAATCGGAAATGGCGAACCCAAAAATGGCTGGGATTTTTTGGATGTTGGGTGGTGAGTTCGAATCCCACCCTGGGCAAATTTCAATGTTCGAGAATGGGCAAAAAGTTAGGCGACTGTTCGAGAATGGGCAAAAAGTTAAAAAGTGTTCGAGAATGGGCAAAAAGTTAGCGAGTGTTCGAGAATGGGCAAAAAGTTAAATTGTGTTCGAGAATGGGAATTAGCCCGTTTGGGACCCCCAAGCTTAAAAATACAGGTGGCCGGGATTGAACCGACGATCTTCCGCGTGTAAGGCGGACGTCCTAACCACTAGACGACACCTGCTTTTTTTGGACCTGAGGGTCGCTGGTTCGATTCCCTGACTGGCCAACTTCTCCAGGCGTTTGGGGATGAACTCCCAGATGCAAGCCCTAGTTCAATAGCCGAGCGGAAACTGGTCCGCGAAAGGATGGCTTCCATACCTAGTATGGTTTCCCAACCATCCCCATCAAGGGGACCTCAAAGGAGTGGAGCAAGGTGCCCTGGTGGCCTGAAAAAAAAAAAAATTGGGCATTTTTTTTTTTTTTTTAAAATGTCGAAAAAAAAAAAAAAAACGCGAAATCGTTGAGAAAAAGCACACACACACCAACACACGCATGGCCGCCCCCGACCCGGGGGGTGGCGGGCCCCCCGCTCCGGCGGGCGGGGCCGGGACGGCTGCTGCCGCCCTCGGAGCGGGAGCAGGGCCGGGTCGCGCGAACCCGGCCGCGACAGGGAGGCCCGAGCGGGCGCCGGACGCCGCTGCGTTCGCCGCGTCGCTCCGGCGAGCCGGACGGACGTTCGCCGACGTGTTGGCCGCTCCGCCCGTTGCCGACGCAGGACCCGCCGCCGCCGATGTACCCGCCGCCGCCGCCGCCGCCGCCGAAGCACCCGCCGCCGCCGCCGCCGCCGCCGCCGCCCCCGCCGCACCCCGCGCGGACCCGGCACCCGTATGCCGGGATTTTAATTTCCGGCGTGCGGGATGCAAACGGAGCTGGTGCAGGTTCGAGCACAGGCTTCTCCCCGTCTGCCCTGCCTTCGTGCAGGGTAGGTGTAGGAACGCCCGGTGCCCGGACCGGCACCAGCGCGCGGGGCAGGTACGTTTTTCCTCGCACCCTCCCAACCCCCCCTATGCGAATCGTTCGTTTCACCCCCCACGCACCACCAATCAACCGACACAGGCACGGAGCATGACTGTCGCGCCGCGGCCTGCACGCTCGAGCCAGGGTGTGCAGGCCACGGCGCGCATGGCTGACGACGAGCTGCCGCCGGGCAGCCTTCGGCCAGCGGTACTGGCCGCACGAGCAGCGGTCCGCAGGGCGCAGGAGGAGGCGGACGCCTTGGAGGAGGATCTCCTGCAGGAGTTCAGGAGCTGGTCCGCCATCCCGGTGGTGGAGCTGTGCCCCCGCTGTGGGGTTTTAAGCGCCACGGCCGGGGAGGCGGCCCAGCACCAGGACTGGCACTGCAGGGACACGGGAATCCGGGGCCGCGACGGGCTAGTCGCGGCCCACGTGGCGGTCGTCAATGAAGGTTACCGCCACATGCAGGACCTGTACCGGCAGGAGCAGGCCGACAGGGAGCGGCTGGAGCAGGCCGAGAGGGAGCAGGCGGGGCCGCAGCCCCTCCAACAGGCGGGGCCGCAGCCCGCCCGGCAGGCGGGGCCGCAGCCCTTCCACCAGGAGGCGCCGCAGCCCCTCCAACAGGCGGGACCGCAACCCGTCCAGCAGGCAGGGCCGCAGCCCTGCCAACGGGGGGGGCCGATGCCCTTCCACCAGGAGAGGCCGCAGCCCCTCCAGCAGGCGGGGCCGCAGCCCTTCCAACAGGCAGGGCCGCAGCCCTTCCTACTGGCGGGGCTGCAGCCCTTCCTGCAAGGGGGACCGCAACCCTTCCAGCAGGCAGGGCCGCAGCCCTACCAGCAGGCAGGGCCGCAGCCTTTCCAGCAGGCGGGGCCGCAGCCCTTCCAACAGACGGGGCCGCAGCCCTTCCAGCAGGCGGGGCCGCAGCCCTTCCAGCAGGCGGGGCCGCAGCCCTTCCAGCAGGCGGGGCCACAGCCCTTTCAACAGGCGGGGCCGCAGCCCTTCCAGCAGGCGGGGCCACAGCCCTTCCAGCAGGCGGGGCCGCAGCTCTTCCAGCAGGCAGGGCCGCAGCCCTTCCAGCAGGCAGGGCCGCTGCCCTACCAGCAGATGGAGCCGCTCCCCTTCCCGCAAGAGGGGCCGCGGTCGGCACAGGAGCAGGAGGAAGGTGACGCCGGGATGCGAGAGGCGGCCGAGCGCGCCACCCCCGCACCCCGTGACCCGGTGGGGCGCCGCCTCTTCGGAGAGGACGGGGTGTTCTCGGGCTCCACGCCTTCGTCACCCCGAGGGGAGGAGCTGGCCCCAGCGCGACGCCACAGGGCGCAGTCGGTGGGCGGGGAGATCTTCGCCACCCCAAGCGACGAGGGCGACCAGGCTGGCCCAGAGGCAGCCGCCCAGGCGGACCCTAACCCCGCCGCCGTAGGGGGAGAGGACGACCAGGCCAGGCCCCCAGGCGCCGCACCAGCCGACCCCGCGGCAGTCGTCCAGGCCGACCCCGCAGCCGCCGCCCAAGATGACCTCGTCGCCGAGGGCGTCGTTGGAGACCCGGGCGCGCCCCCAGCCGCCGTACAGGACGGGGTCGCGGCCGTCGATCAAGGTCTGGTGGCCGAACGCGCGGGGGACGACCAGGCCGGCCCCGGCGCCGCGAGGGGCGAGGTCGAACTCGCAGCCGCCGGCCAGGCGGACCTCCCCTCCGCGAGCGGCACGGCCGGGCAGGCCGTCACGGACTGGCTCCGGGGGCAGCGGGTCGCGCTCGGCATGGTCTCGAGCGACCTGGAGCCCTTCCCGGACTCAGAGTCCGACTCTAGCTCGGAGTCGGACTCGTCGGGACCCCCCCCCACGGAGTCCGATGACGAGCCGGGGCAAGGGGGCGGAGGACCGGGCGGACCGCGATCCGACCGGGGAGGCAGTGGGGGGCCCGACCCCGGGACGGGAGGAACGGGAGCGAGCGGTGCGCTAGCGGGCCAGCCGGCCGGAGCGCCGGCAGGGACTGGAACCGACCAGCCGGACGCCCGGGATGGAAGCTCGGGGGAAGGGGCCCCACGACCCGAGCAGCCGGGGGCGAGCGCGCCGCAAGCGGGCCAACCGGCCGAGGTGCCGGCGGCGGGGGCAGGAACCGACCGGCCGGACCCCCGGGAGGGCGACTCAGGAGAGGGCGCTCCACAACCTGAACAGCCGGCGGTCGGGGCGCCGCCGGAGGTAGCGCAGGGGCCGAGTGCCAAGCGGCCGGCATCGCGCTCGCCGGTCGGCACGCCGGCCGCCGTACGCCGCAGACAACCGGGCGCCTCCGAGGACCCCTGGGAGACCCCCCCATCCGGGCTCACCTGGGGGTACGTGCCGACGGAGGCCAGCTTTCCGTCGGAGGATGCCGGGGAGGTGGGGGCAAACGTTCTACGGCCCGGGCCCTCAGCAGCCAGTCCGGGCCAGCCCGCGCCGATCCCCCAGCCGGCCTCCCCCGAGCTCGCCGGCGGGGAGCCCGACGCCCCCGCACAGGAGCCACACTCGCCGGTTCCGCACCCCTCCGTCGACGGGGCGAACCAGCGCCTCCTGGATGAGGTCTGCGGGTCCGAGCCGGAGAGACCGACCAAGGGCACCAAGCGCCCCGCGTCGCGTTCGCCAGACGGGACGCCGGCGCCCGTGAGGCAGAGGCCAGTCGTCGGCGAAGGGCGGGGGGCAGGGTTCGCCGCGTCAGTGCGGGCTCTCGCCGCGCGGGTCAGGGACAGGGTGGCGCCACCACACGCCCTGCATGCACCCGCCGCCCCCGGCCGGGGGAGGGGCACAGCCATGGGGCGAACCCCCTCGGCCCAGGCTTCGCAGCCCAGCCAGCCGCTGACGCCTGTCCTGTTCCCGGACAGCATCAGGGCAGCGCACCTGGCGGGACCGGCGGGGCACGTGTCGTTGGGCAGGGGTGGGGACGACCCGTGCGACGACGGGGACGTCCCCCGCCACCCGGGCCCACGCTCTCAAGGCCGCCCGGCCCAAGCAGCGGCCAGCGCCACGGACGTCCCCGCGGCAGAGTTCGTCTCCTCCGGGCGAGGAGGGGACGACCTCTGTGTCGACGGGGACATTGAGCCCAACCCCGGACCTCCGGGAGACGCTCCCGCGGCCCCGGCCGGGGCGGGCCCCGCCGGACCGCCGCAGCCGCAGCCGCAGCCGCAGCCACCGATCCCGGCGCAGCCAGTCGGGTCACAAGGCGCGGCGGCCGCCTGCATTTGCCGGAACGCAGCAGGGGCAGGCGAACGAAGGGGCAGGCACTGCAACTGGTGTCCGCGATCCCGGGCCTACCGAGCCCGCGTGGCAGCAGGACAGGATCCGGCACCCAGGCCTCCGCCCCCCCAAGCCCCAGAGGTGGGCGCGGCCCAAGGCAGGGTGTTCCAAGGGGCGGCGCTCCCGTTCACCTTTGCCCAGGTGGCCGCAGCCAATGTGCCCACGCTGAACAGGGTGCCCACGACGGCGAAGCCGCAGGTAGCGGCCCTGTTCGAGACCGTGCTGCGAGCGGCATCAGACGACGCGGGGTGGCTGCGGGTATACGCCTTCGCCCCGCTCGTCCTGGCCGCCACCACGCGGGGGGGCCGAAGGGCAGTGACGGAAGCCCTCCGCCGGCGGGTTCGACTCTGGAGGGACGGCCTGTTCGAGACCCTCTGGTCTGAGGCCCAGGCCATCACGGCTGGGAAGGCACAAGGCCGCGCGCGCCGGCGCGCCTACCCAGTCGAGGACGACCTGGACTACAGGGTCGAGCTCCAGACGGCGGTCAGGTCAGTTGACGACCTGGACGGTCCCACCGTGCGCCAGGTCATCAAGAGGGCGCGCGACAGGTGCTACTCGCGAGCCGTGTCTGCGCTGTCGGCAGCACAGACGGCCCCGTCGGACGAAGCCACCCTGGCACAGCTCAGAGACCTACACCCGGCCGCCGAGGAGTGGCAGGGCGACCCAGCGATGCAGATCCCCAACGTGGCGCGGCCCGCGCCGAGCGCCGTGCGGAGGCTGCTCAAGAAGATGCCGAAGGGCACGGCGGCCGGCCCCTCCGGGCTGTCAGCTCAGCACCTGCTAGACCTGTGGGACAGCTCCGGCTCCTTCAAGGAGGCCGTGGCGGATGCCGTTTGGGCGGTCTCGTCCGGGAGGGTACCGACGGCCGCCAGGCCATACCTCTACGGGGCCAAGCTGGTCCCACTGGTCAAAAGGACGGGCGGGATCAGGCCCATCGCCTGCGGCGAGATTCTGAGGAGGGTAGCCGGCAAGGTCCTCGCGTCCGACCGGGCGGTCAAGGAACTCGGCCAGAACGTCCTCCTGCGAAGCGGGCAGGTCGGAGTAGGCGTGAAGGCCGGCGCGGACGCCGGGGTCCTGGCCGTCCGGAGGGTGGCGGCCTTGTACCGCAGGGAGGGCGGGGCAAGTAAGGGCGTCCTCCAGGTGGACCTGGAGAACGCATTTAACTCCCTGCAGAGGGAGGCGATCATCCGCAGCGCCAGCCGGCATGCCCCCCAGGTCCTGGCCTACACCCAGGCGGCGTACGGCAAGCACTCCATCCTGCAGGTGGGGGACAAGACGCTCACATCTGAGTGCGGGGTGCAGCAGGGGGACCCGTTGGGGCCCCTGCTCTTCAGCCTGGCGATGCACGACGTCGTCTCGCCGCCGCCGCCACCGGCCGAAGCAGCGGCGCCGCCGGCCGGCCCGGCGGACCCACCCGGGCCAGGGGAGGGCGTCGTGCCGCCGCCACCAGTCGGACCTGCAGGCCCAGCAGGCGCGCCGGTCGCGGCGGACGAAGCGGCGCCCCAGGGACAGCCAGCGCGCGAGCTGGCACCAGTTCAAGGGCCACCGGCAGTCCCGGCCCAGGCCGGCCCCCCCCCGGGGGCGGCAGAGCCGCAGGGGATAGCGCACGTCGACCCCGGACCAGCCCAGGTCCTGCCGGCCCCGGAAATCCCGCCGGCGGTCGAGTTGGGGGCCCCAGGAGCCGAGCCCGAGCCGCAGGGCCCGGAGGGACAAGGGCAGCCGGAAGTCGGGGGGCCGGAGGCAGCGCTCGGCCATTCAGCGTTGAGCCAAGCCGACCTCGATCTCCTGACATTCTACCTTGACGATGGAGTGTCAGGCGGAGACCTCGACGCGATCGCGCGCTGGCTGCAGGGATACGAGCGGCGGGCAGCGGCCGTCGGACTGCGCCTGAACCGGGGCAAGTGCAGACTGGCGATCGCGGCGGGGGCGGAGATACCCGACGGCCTGCAAGGCATCGAGACGTGCTCGCTCGACGAGATCGAGCATCTGGGAGTCCCGTGTGGCTCGCCAGAGAAGATCCACGCGTTCGTCGAGCGGGCGGCACAGGGTGCGGAGAGGAAGCTGAGGATGATAGCGTCCCTGCCCGACGCGCACGTGGCGCTCACGCTAACGAAGTTCTGTGCGGGCTTCGTCGGCGTAGTACATCTCATGCGCGCGACGGGGTCCGTCTTCGACTTCGCGGGAGTCGACCGGGCCACCCAGTCCTGTCTCGCGACTATCACCGGGATACAGACCGACGAGGCGGCGTGGACACAAGCGTCCCTCCCGGTCAGGATGGGTGGCCTCGGCCTCCACAGCTGCGCAGACGTGACAGGGATTGCGCACATCGCGGCGGCACTAGATGGGGGGACGCATCTCCCCGCCCTCGTGTCCGAGGCCCTGGGGCCACGCCTCACGTGGCAGCAGGACGACACCGTCCAAGCGTCCCTCGCGGACCCGCGCCTTGCAACGTATGAGTCCGTCCTGGAGAAGATCCAGGACGTCATGCAGGCGCGGACCCAGTACGAGGGGCGAGGACAGAAGGTGTGGTCGTCCGCCTTGGCCACCGAGAAGCGGAAGAACCTCCTCGACCTGCTAACGGAGGAGCTCGCCCGCTCGAGCCAACTGCAGGGAGCGGCCCTGTCCCAGGCGCAAGACCGGATCCGGGCGAGGATCCAAAGCAGCTCCGGCAAGCACGCCTCGGCGTGGCTGTACGGCAACCCGGAAGCGGATACCGGGATGTGGTTGTCCTCGGCCGAACTGGCGGTGGCAGTACGCCTTCGGCTGGGGCTGCCAATTGCGGCCGCGCCAGGGGAGTGCCGCCTCTGCGGGCACGGGGCGACCGACGTCATCGGCTCGCACGCCCAAACGTGTTTCGGCAGCGGCCGCCGGACGCGCCTGCACAACGCGCTTCGGGACATTGTCGCCGACTTCGCACGTCGAGGGCTGCTGGGCCCCTCGATCGAGCGAGCCGTGTTCGCGAACACGCGGCGCAAGCGCCCGGACATCAGCTACGTCCGGGACGGCACCACCGTCCTACTTGACGTCGCAGTCACATACCCCCTACAGCTCTCGCAGCCCCACTACGCGACCAGGGCCGCAGCGGAGCCAGGGGGCGCAGCAGCCGCGTATGCTGTTGCCGTCAAGGAGCGTGTCTACAACAGGATCATCGCAAATGAGCCGGACCCGCGGGAGTGGCGAGCGGTGCCGCTAGTTGTAGACACGTTCGGGGCCTGGTGCCCAGGAGCAATCACGGAGCTGCGGCACATCGCCCGCGCGAACGCCCTCCGTGAAGACCGGACCGCTTCGGCCGCCTGCCAGGACCTCTTCCACCGCTTGAGCTTTTCTATAGCCCAAGGGGTGGCGAGGATCGTAATTGCATCTGGTGGGGCGCGACCGGACGAAGCGAATCCACCCTGATGCAGGGGGAAGAGTCACTGCATCGCGGGTTTTTTTACCTGGTCGGACCTGCACTCAGATGCAGGCCAGCCCAGGTCGCAGTGAGGTGGCGTTCACTGTGTGCTGAAGAAGCATTTCTTTGGACTACCGCTCCGGAAGCAACCGGATACCGGCAGCCCCGCTGTACCAACATGGCTAGTACAGTGTCCCGCGCTCCAAAAAAAAAAAAAAATTTTTTTTTTTTTTTTTAACATGTCGACGCCCGTAGGCAACGGCTTCACTGGGCCGGATTTAACGTCGGGTTAGAAACTGAACTGATACTGAAAGAAAAATGGAAACGGGGAGGAATTCGATTGTCGGGGCTTCCTGCAAACTGATCCCCCCATGTAGGCCTTACTAGTGACGGCCGGGTAGGTCAGGTGGAGCGCCCGTGACTGACAGATGCAGCTGCCTGTGGCCAACCGTCCTCGTCATAACATGGTTGTCATTGTATGCGTACACGTTTGTTCCGGCAACTTAGCCTTCTTTCGTCGGCTAGTCGGATCGGGGGTGTGAACGGTGGCTCAGGTCTGCACTGTGACTTTCGACAACGGCCCTGCCGTTACTGCCATATTCTCGTACTTATGTGCAACGCGCATGCACGTATGCATCGAAGCATGTACACATTCAGCCGTGTACCATGTGTACATTCGCTCAGTCTCGCTAGTCAGTGCACAAGTCCCAGTGATAAGGGCTCGAACAGCAAGTTGTCAAGGCATTAGCGTAACAGGCTACAGAATAGGTCTAAGCCTACACTGTCTGACCTTGCTTCAGGTAAGGCCGGCGACCTGAGCATTAACTCAGGTGTTGCTGCACTAGAGAAGCTTACAGGTAACGATGTAATTCACAAAGCAATAGGCGGCATCCGGCGCGCTCTACACGACGTCACAGCGCATAGCTGTCAGCCACAAGGTTGCCACATTGTGGCCCCATTTAGCCACAAAGTAGCCACAAACCTTGTGGCTACCTTTGTGGCTAATTATGCAAAATTTTGGTATCACGGAAAACCGCGTGGAACTAACTTTTTCGGCCAGAAAATGCATCTGAAACACGTTTTCTGACGATTTTGACAGGGTTTTGGGCCAGAATACGGGTTAGTTGCTACACCCTGGGCTCGGCATCCTGGTTGCGCACCCTGGGGTACCATTGGTAAACGGTTTACTAAACCGCTACTGCTACTAAAGTAGTAGTAGGCATTATGCACACAGAATCATGCATAATTCAGGTTGGCGAGAGTGACAGACCCATTCTACTTGCAAAGCGCTTACCATTTCTGTCCTGAAACCCTCTGAGAGGGCCTCTCAACCAGCGACCGGCGCTCTCCGAGCCTCTTGAATGACCCCAGAGGAGGAGTGGGAGAGAGCGGCAAGTACCGCCGCAGCCAAACAGATTTGAATGCTGCCAGAAAGCTGCAAAGAAAACGTGGCAGCCGTCTGATAATAGTCAGGAGCTGGCGGATGGTGACTGAGCTTGAGCTCCCTGCCGCGGGCCTGCGGCCCGTGCTGCCCTGCTGGACTGGTATTGTCGCAAGTCAGTCACTTTCAACTTTCCCTTGTGCCTTGGCTGGGCCTGTGCTACAGGAGCCTGCGAGGAATTTCCAAGACGTGTGAGAGATTGCCCCCGCTACTTTTCTCGGATCTTTGGCTCCTCCTTGAACTCTTTCGGACGCTGATTGCAACAAGTGTAACAGTGCCACTCAGTGACAGCTGTTACAGGGAGTCAGTCACACTGTCAGTGTGCTCCTGCTGTACTATCATAGTAACTATGCCTGCTGCTTGCGAGCTCTGTGCACTTTGCAAGCAAGCAAGCAAACTCGCTGGTGACGGGGTAGCTTGCACACCGAGTAGAAGAGCTGTCGTAATTGTGAAATGCTCCGTTTGCTGGGTCGTTGCTGTCCTGTTTAACCTTGGGTATCTTAGAATATCAGTGCATCGCCGTTACTAGTACGGTGTCACCGGCGTGGTTTGGGTCCTTTAGCAGGAAAAGT